>CP092886.1:138648787-138668484 GCA_030710605.1 Cordylochernes scorpioides
AGGTATCCACAGGTCTTTACGTCTACCTCTAGTTATCGATGCTCTTTTGCAGCTTTTTAAATGTTTGAAGAGAATTTTTCCAAGCTTTTGTCAAGCGTTCTGTAATTCAATTTTTCGTTGCACAGTTCTTCAAGCTTTTCTGTGAATTTTTTTCAAGTCGGCTTTCCTAAAGTTCCATGTTCTTTTATTCTAATGGACATTCTCAATTTTGAAGTTTAGGGTTGTTAAATTGGTCTGTGGTCACTGATTGCACCTCTCAGGATTTTCCATTGTGTTGTGGGTGCGATGTTGTAATTTATCGCTGTGATGTCTATTGCGGATTCTGTGCCTGTGGACTTAGATAGATAGGTGTTCTCTCCGTTATTTAACGGTGTAAGGTCGAGGTCGGTTAGCATGTCCTCACCCTACTGACTTTTGTTATCCTGGACAGGTGATCCCCGAATTGAACTTTTGGCGTTAAATTCGCCGAAGTATGATTGTGATATTCGAAGACGCTTCACTTAATGTCTCTATTGTGTGTGTCCATACAAAATGCAAAGATTTCACGAGCTGAAAGTTGGAGATTTTGAGATGCGTCAAGAATTCGCTGCATGGGTTTTCCGGCAAATTGATATTGATGAAAACTGGCTGTCGAATGTTCTGTGGACAGATGATGCTCACTTTTCTCTAAACGGAGTATTTCCAGTTAGAGGTACTACTTCGCAAGAAAATATTAAGCTTCTACGGGAGTGTTTCGCCAGGTATGGATTACCGCAATGCTTAGTGTCTGACAATGGCCCCCCCTTCAATTCGATTGAATTTAAGGAGTTCTTACGGAAAAATAATGTATACCACTTAACCTCGCCAGCATATAATCCCTCGTCTAACGGAATTGCTGAAGTTTCGGTAAGAATAATTAAAAAATCTCTGGAAAAGTCGTTGGAAGAATCTCCAAACTCAAATATGGACTGTATTTTACAAAATGTTCTGTTTAATTATAGAAATACGCCTACCTCTTTAGATAAGCCTCCTGTAGAACGTCTCCTAAGTTATGTGCCTAGAACATTTGTAAATTGCTTGAACTCTGAATTTATCCAGAAGACTTTTGGGAGAAATGAGTGTGGAAGGCGACATTTTCAAGTTGGAGATAAAGTGCTGTTTACAAGAGTAATACAAAATAGGCGCAAATGGTTCAAGGCCCAGGTGATACGACGACTAGGTTACAATGTTTATCTAGTAAAGAACCTAAAAGGCACATTTAAAGTGCATGTCAATCAGATGAGGACAGGTTCAGATACCAAATATGCTGAAGATTCTGATTGGACCTTGGACAACGCTGGAGCAGGACCTCACCGACTGGAACAAGACCCTCAAATTTCCACGTCACCTCCACCTAGGAGATCTACCCGACCTCGATGCCCTCCTTGCCGGTTTTCTCCAACTATGAACAATATAAGGAAGGAGGAATGATCTGTGATATATTATTACTCTACTCTGTATTATTGATCATCATCTTGTAAACAACAATATACATATAATCGAATTGTAAAAAGAATAAAATAATTATAGTAGCTTAAAAATAGTGTATCTTTCATTTATCTATATATATATATATAAAGTGCAATTTCTTACAAAATAATTTTCACCATTAATATTTAACAATTAATAGAAACGTATCATTTTTAATAACCAAAACATTAATAATCTTTTCCCTATAAAAAATTTAAATTTCAAAACAATCTGGAGATACAACAAAAATATAGGTAATTTAGTTTGCAATTATAACCAATTTATTAATAATTTGGCAAATTAAAAAAAAATTAAATGTAATTGCAACAACTATATTGATAAATATAAGTTTTCAGGTCATATATTAACTAGCAATTTTTCTTTTTTAAATCCAGAATATCAGGATATTTTAAATAAAGGGTATAAATATATACCTCAAATTAAACACAATTATAATAATACAATTAAATCTATATTAAAAGATATAGATATTTTCATAAATAAAACTAGTATAAAATACAGTATTCCAGAATTTACTTTTCTGGAATGGAAACATAATATTAAAAAGGAAATTATAAATTATTATATAATACACTTAAATACACAAAACCTAATTCAGATATTCCTTCTTTTAAAGAAAATATAATTAATTTACAGAAGGACTTTATTATCACTCCTATAGATAAATGTTCCAATAACTTATCTATAATTTGTAAAAATCTATACCACGATATACTAAAAAAGGAAATTGATAATAATCATAAATACACTTTTGCTAGAACTACAGCCACAAAAATCAAAAAAGACATCAAAAACGTTGAAAATTCACTAAAAATTTATAATCACTACAAAAATCCAAACATACCAAAGTTCTATATAATTCCTAAACTACACAAAAAACCTATTTCTTTCAGAACAATCACATCTGGTATAAATTCAGTTATAAAAAACATTGATATACAATTAGCTTCAACACTACAATTTATTATAAATAAATTAACTAATAAATATAATTATAAATTTATCGACTCAAATAAAAAAATCATTAACTATTTAATGAACAATTGGACAAACATGGAAACAGTACACACATTTGACTTTGAGGACCTATATTCTAAAATAAATTTAAGAGATCTAAATAATAAAATAACCAATTTATTTAACGAAATCATTAATGACAAAACTTTCCACATTAAAATTATTCATAACAGATATAAAACAATTAAATTAGATCTTAAAACAGCAAAAACTCTACTGGAAACATTTTTAAATTTTAACTATATAGAATTTAAAAATAAAATATATATTCAATCAGAAGGAGTTCCCATGGGAACGTCTTCAAGTCCGTTATTAGCAAACTTAATATTATTCTGGTACGAAAGAGAATACTTTCTACAAAATAATGTTAACTGGCAAATGTTCCGTTATGTAGATGACATCATAATATTTAATAATCCACAGTTCAAAAAATTTAATACCTAAAATTTATCCTAAATACTTGAAACTTAAGAACAATGAAAAAATTTATAGAAACAAAAAAGTTAACTTTTTAGACCTAAATATAGACCTTACAAATAATGCTATTAAAATTTATAATAAAAAAAGTAATTATAATTTCAATATTATAAAATACTGTAATATGAATTCTAATATTTCATTAAATTGTTGTAAAGGTATATATTTTGGTCAGTTTCTAAGATTTTATAGAATAAATAATATATTAGAAAATTTCATAGAAGATGTTAAAAATTTAAACATGGAATTTATTAAAAACAAATTTAGTATCAGACAAGTAAAATATTTCAACAGTATATCAATTATAAAATACTTAAAAAAAATAAATGGAAGTATCCATTTATTAAATCAACTTTCTATAATTTCTTTCAATAATCACTACTATAAATTTATAATCTTTAACAATTAGTTAAACTTAAATTAAATAGCTGATTTGAAGATTTTTTCACAAGATTTTTAAAGTAATATTGTATAGAATTCATTTTGTTTAATCTCCAATTTCTGGGAGGAAAATGGAAATTAAATAAAAGTGAATTTTCACAATTAATAGCTTTATTAAACTCTAATAATTTGCCTTTTTAAAGGAATATTGAAAGATGAATAAGTGTTGAATCAATTATTTTAATTTAACTGGCTGTAAAGATTATAAAATTTGGATTTCTTCCCTTAACTATCTTCTCTTTCTTCTTTGAATGTCTTGTTTTTCTACAACTTCAAAATATAAGGTCTAAATTTGTCCCCCCCCCCACAACATGTGTCATCCAGAAATAGATGTTTACAGTTGAAAGCGTTCGCGGACAAGGTAGGTACACATTATATCTGTTCATATAAATGTTTCACTGAAGTAACTTTATATTAACACATAAAATCCGGTTGAAAGGAGGTCTAAGACATAATAGAGAAGGGATGAAATGTTGAAAGCTGAATTTCTATTTGAGAATTCCCGGTTCAGCAGACCTCTTTTTTCAATAATTACTCCAATTTAAGTTTTTTGTATATGTCTGGTCTACCATTAGGGTTTCAAAACATAATAACCAAACTTATAATAAAAGTTAATTCATAATATAGATATTTTACTAAATACAACTATTTATATTCATATTTTAAAATAAAAAAATTTAAAAAATCATTTAAAAAAAAAGAATAAAATATAAAATTATAAAAATATATATATATACTAACAATCTTATCTACCTTATTTACAAAACTTTTTGTTTTCTTATTATTAGTTTGATTAATAGTGCATGGTTCTGTCTTTCTCTCTTTTTTCTAACTATCATATATATTCTCACTTCTATTATTCTATATATAGGATTAGAGTATGTCTAAATGACGTGTAAAAGCCGATACAAAAGACGTTACGTTGTTAAATTTTATTGTTATTAATTATAAATATATAATTAACTAGATGATGTTTTAGAAGTAAAGGATTTTTTTTTCTCTCTATCTATACTAAATAATAACAATTTACAAATTTTATAATTTGAATTTAAATAATCAAAATAATGAAGATAATTTTAATAGAATACTTAACTATAAAACTATACAACTATTTATTTATATATATATATATATATATTAATTGTATTTTTTTATATTTGGAAAATAGAGGAAAAGTAAACTATTAAGAACTATATATTTTGAAGTATATTTGAGGTGTATATAATATAACGGTGTTTATGGTATATGACCTTTTTTTGGGCAACAGAATTTGGTATTCTGCTTTTCAAATTAACCAGTTTTTCTTGAGCAAATGCAAAATTTTATATTTTGTTTAGATTTCTATTAGAAATTTAGTGTTGTTACGTAATATATTTATATATACAAGTATAACTCTTTCTCTCTCTTTCTCTTTTCATATATGTATCTTGCAGTAGTTTTTTCTGTTTTATTGTTATATTCAATTGTGTGTGTGTGTACTTGAATACTGTATTTCATTCTCTTTCATCTATTTTAAAGGTGTTGGAATTACATTTCTTTGTTTTCCTTAATATATTGTCACGCGTGATCCCTCCCGATCTCACGGTACGACTCGCTCCCTCGCTCGCGGTGTAGCTCCTCCTTGCTGGCACCCCGATCTCGTCCCGAGTTCCACCGCTCAAGTGGACACTCCTTTCCTCTGGCAGTATCTCTCGGCCTACCACTGGTGGGGGGACACGAGAGACTTACCAGAAGAGTTGTAGCAGCTGCAGTAGCCCGGTGACGATGGCAGTGGCGATAATAACGACAGTAGGCGACACGGAGACCAGAAGCACTTCTTTTTTATTGTCATATATTGCTAAACATTACATATAACTCGAATAATAAACAACGGGTATTTACATTACGCCACCTCCTGGGGCCAATATAGAAAGGTATTTACAGTCAGGAGAGGTGGCCTCCCCAGGAAACGGGATCACAGCAGTCGGCGACTCCCGCATCAGTTGCAGATGCAAAACAGGCGAACGCGCCATCTACTGGCGGAGGTTGCAAGTGCTCTTCTCGTAACAATATTAATGACTGGTAAATTTGTCTAACTTTGTCTTTTGTACAGTTATCTTATTTAGACTTAGGCCACTTACCTTGTGATTTATATAAAGCTATATTTAATCCGAACTGTAACTTATTATTCATAGATACAAAATCAAACCATATTTTCAAATAAAGTTATATTTGCTAACATTTTGGCGAGAATATGACCCCAGTAGCGTCAGAAAATAAAGTTAGATAGGTTTACGAGTTGTCTCCATCTTCATCCATTTAAATTCAACACATACATACATGACTTTAAAATGTTATAATACCTTGATAAAGGTTGGCGTTCAGCAAACTGATATATTGATAAAATAAATGATATTTTGATCCAATATATGCCTTTATATTTAAATATATAATTATTATTTTAATATTATCAATAATTGTTTTTATATAAATAATTATAGCTTTGTAAGAATAATTCTTAAGTAAATACGTCATATTCTTTCATTTCTAAATATGTTGTCGCACAAATAAATAATATACGAGAATAGGCTTGATAACGTGACCCTTTATTTGCAACACCAATAATTAGTGGGCAAAAAGTTGTGAAATATGCATAAAGTGAGTACCAGAAACGAACAATAGATGGAATATATTCGAACAGAATACATCTATACACTGAGCGACATCGCCGTCCACTCAATATGTTGTAGGACCACCGCGGGTGGCTATGGAGGTAGCATCACGTCTTGGTACTGGATTAATGAGCGTACGGATTTTGTCCTGAGGAAGGCTTCTTATTCCCTGTCAACCATCAGCCACAGTATATCTTCTGAACGCGTCTGTGGCAGCTCACGCCAACGACGCTCAATTAGGTCCCAGACGTGTTCTATAGATGATAGATCAGAAGAGACTGGTGGCTATAGAAGCACCGAGGTACAATGCAGGGCATGATGGCTGATGCGTGCTATGTGTGATCGGGCGTTATCCTACTGGTAAATAGCATTTAGCACCCCCTTAAAGAAGGATATCGTAACAGCCGCAGTACGTCATCCACATACCGTTGGGCCGTCATAGTTCTCTCAATACGAACCAGAGGTAATCTGCTATCGATGGCTCCCTAAACCATAATGCTGCGTTCTATCGAGGAGCGGCGATACACAGATGCTGCCAGATTATAACTTTCACTAAGACGGTGCTAAACTCTTACTCAGTGAGTATCATTGCTAAAAAGAAACGAGATTCATCTAAGAACAGTACTCTGAACCTTTCCGTTGTCCTTATGTGTTTATCCTAAAAAATTGCAAATGGGGTGTTTGTGCCGTTGGGTCTTGGCAGTCTTCTTAACGGGCGACATGAGGGAAGGCCTCTGGCGAGCAATCTTCGTACAGGTTGATATGGGAGAATCAAGAATTTCATGCACGTCTAAAAATGGCGCCAACCGGCGCATGCGTCGGTTCACGCGTGCTGACGTCACTCTGACCACAACACATACCCTCAATCGAACAACATTTCCTTATTCCAAAAATCTTCACCAAAGCTGGTGCACTGTGTATGGACGCGTTTAGGTGTCTGTACGTATAGAATTGACGTATGAACCAACAGGCCCTTATGATTGCATTCACCATACATATCGTGCAATCTTAAATTAGCTGATACTGCCTCGGCTGGTGGCTGCCTGGCATTCTCTGATAATATACACGTTTTGTCTGAGTGAAAATAAAATTAAATTAGACAAAGACGCGCGAAAGTTCCTTCTCTTATATCTCAATCAACATGCGTGGGATATATGTTTGGAATTTGCATCATTTACATAACTCGGTGAGTTAACCTTGGAATTTGCAGTTTTCTGCTCAGTGTGTGTTGTAGTTCTTTGTGCTGAAAATTCATAGACACGTATTTTATATTAGAGTTTTTAAATATAATATAATAAATGAATTAATAACATTATCAAAATAGGACATTTTGTGAATCTCTATGTGAATTTTATAAAATTTACCAAAGTAATATATTCATTTTATCCTGTTTATAGACCCTGCTTTACTGGGAATAAATAGGTATTAAATAGGCCTGTCTCAACATATACAAGATAGTTAAATGTGCAAAAATACATAACGTGCTATATTGCTTTATGTATAGAAAAACATAATGGGTAATATATGTAAAACAATTGTTGAGGAAACCCAGGAAGGAGGTAGCAATGACATAAATATTCATAACGTATATTTTAAAGGGTCGGCAGCGACGTGAATTCCTAAGCTCTTCCATTGTACACGCGCGAAGGAGTATAAAATTATAATGAGCGTAAATATTCTTCTGGAGAAATGGATATTTACTCCTTCCATAAATTTGAGAGGAGGCTGCGAGAGAGATAAAGCTGCCTGGGAAATATTTAAATTCCCATTTATATAATAATATTTGCGCCAATATACTTTTGGAGACGTTTTTACGTCCTAAATGACAAACAGAAATGAGGCGCGGCGATAAATTTCCCCAGGAGATCTCCTAACAAAATAAATGCGACGCTTGGGTCGAGGAATAAATCCGATTGAAAGAAAGTAGCCTTCCATTTAAATATCAATACATTTCTTTTTGAGATGGCGGATTTCATTTTTTAATAGCTCGCTGTGGCTTCCTCCGATGCCACTTAACGCTCCTCCGTTTGAACAGGAATTCCCAACAGTTCATTAGCTAGCGCTCGACGGGGATAATGGAATATATAACATATAGGATGTCTAAATCAATAATACTAAAACCTTTAAAAGAGTTTATAAATTATAAAATATCACAACACAAGAATATGAAATATACTCAGGAACAAACCTTGAGGAATTTGCACCTTTTAGCATGTATATCTGGATTCAGACAATAACTCTGAACGATATTTGATATTATAGATACCTTTATTGGAGACACACGAGATAACCAAGTGTGAACAAAATTTCTCCTGTTTAAAAAAAAAACAGCGATATCAAAAACTTTCTACTTCCTCAAGTTTTCAGTACTCTGAAAGTATTTTCCATAATCGTGCAAGTGGGCGCTGCCATCTATCGGAAAAAAATAATTATCCATCAACAATATCAACTAACTGTTGATTATTAATTTTCCAGGTTCGTCGCTTCCTCTTTATTTTTAAAGAATGAATATATATTAAAATATAAACATTTAGGGAAAAGTTTATTTTTTATAAATCGTTTATTTATAAATTTCTCGAGCTTTCGGGCTAGAAAGCCCTTCTACAGGAGAAAATATTTACATTGAACCGCCAATAGAATAAGAATTAAAACCAAATAAAATTCTTCGGATATTTACAATTATTTGAATGCAGGATAATGAATATATATATAAATACATTGATTAATATTTTGGAAAAATATATTTAAAAATAACATTGGGTTAACGATTAAATGATAGATGGCAGTGAACCATCATCAACCTTCAGCTGCACGATCAGGAAGTGCCCTCTTACATTATAATAGAGCTTAGATAGAAATATAAGAAACTAAATGAAAATACAAACTCAAAATTCAAAATTTGAAACACTAGCAGCAATGTTCTCATAAGAAAGGCATGATCAGGCTTTATATTTATCATAAGCGTCTATTATATAAATAAAGTGAAAACAAGAGAGATCCCTAAATGATAAAAAGAAAGGAACAAAAATCAGAATATGATGTCATTGTAACCTGGAATGACATATTTGATCGATATTCTTGTATATATTTTGGATATAAATTAATGCAATTTAAATCTATTCCATATAGTCAACTTTGTACAATATTTAACTGGTTGCACTTTTTGTTTTCATTGATAAAGGCAATAAGCTTCTATATTAAATTTGTTCCTTTTATAGGGGGGGGGGGACGACAAAGAGCCGCCTGACCGTCGGCGTTAAAATACATAAATGTCAATGGAATTCATTTAATTTCAATTGGATATAACATACCTATTGGAAATTGTACTATTCAGGTGTGACGCGTATGATTCTTTTAAATAAAACAATTTTTCTACTGCACATAATGTAATGATGAAAATAATGGTAGGTTAATGGGAAGAAGAAAATTTGTTTAATTTCATGATTGATCAGATTGGCAAAACATCTAGGAGGGTTCTCCACTGATGATCCAGGCCCTCCCAATATTTTTATTATTACAATAAGGGTAGTATGAAAATTGTATTATTTAAAATAATCATACACCTCATTGATAGTTCCAATTTTTCAATAACAGATGACGTACTATTGCATCTTGTTTACAATAAATCTATCATTAGGATTTTTATACTCAACATAACCTGGGATGTTGTATATTTAAAATTGTCTGGAGTTGGAGGAAAAGAGGCAAAATTTAATCAAGAACAATTTGACTCAAGAATTCGAAATAATATAAATTTTAATAACGGGGCAGCAGAGATAAATTGAACCATTCAGGAAGTTGGGCGCCAACACTCGAATACAGAGAGGATATTAAATAACCGTTGTAAACAAATCTTTGTTAATTTGAAACTATTAAACCTTGGAATTTGGATTAAATACTTCTAAACGGGATAAATAGTCGGAAATTTAATATTAAATTCAAGATTCCAGAGAAAATATGTTGGACCTCTCTTTCTCCTTTATGCAATATTTATCGCAGTATTATATATATACTAGCCGAATGACCCGGGCAACGCCCGGGTTTTACCCGATTAAATGTTTTTATTCAAATACTATTCGTTACAATTATAAATTGGCACCGTGGATGTCACTTTTGTGAAACGTCCCGCTCCAAACTTTGTGTGTTTTTAAAATATAAAAATAAATATGTAAATTTTTTCACAACGATATTTGAAAATTATATTATTTTGATTTTCAAATACTATTCGTTACAATTATAAATTGGCGACGTGGATGTCACTCTTGTGAAACGTCCCGCTCCAAACTTTGTGTCTGAGAAGCGATATTTATACGTACAAAATAATGAACTGGTTTCACCCGTGGTCTCTGCTTTTGGAATATATTTCCGGATATAATTTTGTATCTGATAATCAAACATGATACAACAATATCGTCATCATCATTTTCTGAGTAAAAATATATAGTTTTAATAATTGATTTATATATTTTTTAAAATAGCCTATCGTCTTCCCCGTATTTTTTACCTATGTATGGAAATTTTGGTTTGAATTAGTGAACTACTGCGAATTTGTATACCGGACATACAGACATTCATTTTTATATATATAGATAGATATAGATATATATTATGAATAATTTGTTTGTTGTTAGATAAAGTATTGATAAGATAAAGGGTTGAAGGTGTAGTCGTGATAAAAAAAAAAGATAATTATTTACTATCAAGTAGCTTTTATTTTCAATTACTTGAAGAAAAATATTACACATTAGTTATTTTCATAATTATATAGAATTTAAGAAGTGTTAATCCTTTATTAGTGATTCAAAAAGATAGATTTGTTAACTACGCATTTTTACAACAAAACTGAAAGTCATTCTCAAAACGATGATAAAAAGTAGAATTATCAATGAATAAAAATAAAATGTATATATTTTTTAAATATAGAAATATTTGAGTTTTTAGATTATATATATATATTCAAATTTTATTTATAAGAAGAAATGATATATAAGATTTTTAATAATTTATGTTAATTTAATGGAAAGAATAACTTGAAGCTAATTATTTAGAGAAAGTAATAATAACAAAACTAAAGGAGAAAATAATGTGAATATTCGGCACTGAACGAATATAGAAAACCCAATGTTATCAAAACTTAATTGTTTGCATTAATTGCATTTGTGACTATATTTGTTCCTTCGCATTTACATAAGCCTATTGAATAGAAAATATCCACCCATATGCTCTATAATATTTTTAAATTCTTATGTCTTAAAGTAAAGGCAAAGCGGTTTTGTTTCAGGGCTGAGGCGTATATTTTCTTTCGAAGGTTCTCCTTTGTATTAAAATTATATTTTTTCAAAATGTAACTTTAGAATTGAATATATTATTGTAATTTTATATGATATATATGGGTAGTTATGTTCTATTTACAACTCTTATATAAGAAAATAACCCTAAACTCTAAAAATAATGATAAATGAAATGAAAAATAATGATAAATGAAATGAAAAATAATGATAAATGAAATGAAAAATAATGATAAATGAAATTAAAAATAATGATAAATGAAATTATGCTATAATCAGGTAAATAAATTTTTAAAAAGCGTATGCTGATCAAAACTATTTTTAGTATTTTACTTTCAAGATTTTGCCACAACTGAATCACCAATACCATTTAGTACTAAAAAGAACCAACAAATAACTCTATAGTATAATCCTCAAGATGATAAAAAATACAACAGAATATCTCTTTCTTTTTATAACATATTTATATATATATATAAAGAGACAAGGGTCGACTCTCCCGTCAAAATAGACGTCTAAACTAGACGCCATCTATTGACCGTCGCCCAACTAGCGGTCTCGGGTCGGTGACAAAGCCACAACACCAGCTTTTGCAAACTGAAAAGCGTCCACCTAGAGACCATGGTTTCGAGCTAATGGCCCTTGTCAGTCTAGGGCGGACTTTATTTCATGAGATCCACTCGGGATCTTATGGAATCTTGACACTCTGCCAAAGAGGTGTTTAGCTGGCAAAGTGGCTGGGCCATATCTATGGCTAAAATATAGATGGAAATTTTGCCGGGAAGAAATTGATCTAAAGAGACAAGGGTCGCCTCTCCCGTCAAAATAGATGGTGTCTGGTTTAGATGTCTATTTTGACGGGAGAGGCGACCCTTGTCTCTTTAGATCAATTTCCTCCCGTCAAAATTTCCATCTATATATATATATATATATATATATATATATATATATATATATATATATATGGAGAATCAAGCATATAGTTGACGCTATCTCTTTTCTTTACAGAGTTATATAATTATTATTTTATTTTATTGTGCGCTTATAATTTACTTAATGTTTATTCGCTCTCTTGCTAATTATATACCGAATATATTTACCTCTCAGAGGTTTATATAAGGATATATAAGACATTCATTTTAGGAGATTTTCGTGTTTCATCTAATTCTTCACAAGTTTGTAATGAACTTCATTAGAAGAAACAAATCAGAAGACGCTAATGGCAAATGCAAAATATTAGATTTCACAAAATCGTGGAACCAGCCATTAATTTTTCTCCAAGCAATCAATCCATTCGTTAAGGCCGTATTTGATCTTTTGATACCTGTTCATTATACACCCATGAAAGCGGATATTATATTCCTCACAATACAGACTATTCTGTCCTTTATGTATATGCCGAAAATTGTCTAGTTATTTTTAACATTTATATAATTATATGCCTTGTATTAATTATCTATGTTTCATTTTTTACCAATAACACACATTTTGGGTATTGATTACTCATTAATTATTGCAAGATAGATAATTTTATTACAATATAATGCGGCTTATGTTTGTGAACGACATTTGAAATTATCCCGCATGTGTTTCAGTTTAACGAAAACTCGAAACGTATCCTAAGGAGAAATAACGACTATTTCCAACCTTAGGAATGAAGTATGAAAGGATTAATTGTGAAGAGTAATGATAAACGAAAAAATAAAAGTGTCCAGGGATGGGAATCGAACCCACAGTGTTCCGCTTACCGGGCAGATGCCATGTCCACTAGGCTACCCTGAACATGGCATCTCCCCGGTAAGCGGAACACTGTGAGTTCGATTTCCAACCCTGGAAACTTTTATTTTTCCGTTTATTATTACTCTTCACAATTAATCCTTTCATACTTCATTCCTAAGGTTGGAAATAGTCGTTATTTCTCCTTAGGATACGTTTCGAGTTTTCTTCCAAAATAAACACATGCGGGAAAATTTAAAATGTCGTTTACAGAGATAATTTTGATAACCGGAGATGCTTTTATTCTTTCGAATTCTTCGATACATTTTTTGCGTTCTATTATACATATAGTTTGGCGTTCCGAGGTAATTTAAGCCTTAAATACCAGTTCCTTGCTTTATTAAGAATCCACTAGGGCCTGTCACGCTGAGGTAGAGCCTCAATTATTCCATCGAGGTAGAGAATAAATGTTTTCACAGTTGACACATACTCTATGCACAAATTATCTGCTTTAAGAAAATACCTATTTATCTTGTTCTGTTAACAAATTGATTCATTTTTTCAAGTAAATCTTGGCGTCTTTTATCTTTAAGTGTATATTGTGAAACACATTATGATCTGGGTGGGAATATTTTTGCGAGCCATAAACACAGCATTAGTGTAGCATATGTATATATATATAAGTCAGAAATTATATACCACAATATTCAGGATAAACATTCAAGATTATTTTTAGAAAGTTGGACATCAATAAAATATAGCAACAGCATCAATAGAAAAATTGACATCCCTCCATTATATTTACAGTTAAAATCTACTTAACATTCTTATTATACTTATTAGGACTCATTTATTATTATTTAAATTTTATAAATGTACATATATAGTCTATATTTGGTTTATATATTTGAAATTTTAGCCACAGAGTGCATTTTGTAAATATTTTATAAAGTGTCGCGTGAAGGCATCGCGTTGTTAACCAAAACATTTCAAAATATAAAAAAAAACCCTGACGAAGATGGGTTTACAGCCTAGATAAATATTGGATTCTTGTAATAAAAAAAAAGTATTTTATTTTTGAACAGAAAAAACACATATGCCTATTAATTACTATATCATGTTAGATATAGTTCAACAAAAGGCATTATATTGCACTATGTACAATAAAAATATCGCGCTAAAATGGTAGATTTTCTTGTAGTAAGATGGTGTGCTAAAGTCTAATGTTGGAATTATGCCTAAATATATATACGTGAAAAAATAATGGGAGAAAATAAAAACAAAAAGGTCAGGTGTTGATATCAAATCTAAAAATGGCATATCCTGACCATGAGCACATTCCCCAACATCGCGAAACGCGTTCGTGGATGGCTTTTCTTGATTTTTCAAGAAATTGGGTTGGCCAAATATCAGGGAACAGGTTAAATCAATGTTTAGTTGATTTCTGTTCCACTGTGGGGTATGAATGCAGAATCATACAATATCCGCATAGGTGCATGTAAGCATTATCACAACAGCCTTGTGAATTAAATTGGTGAAACTGGTAGGAGATTTCTTTTACGGCTGATGAGTCAAGCCTCCAATATATTTTTAAACTCAGTAAGGATAGTGGGATGATGTTTTATTAAGATAAAATCGTGCTGAAATAGCATATTTTCTCATATGATATGTTGAATACATATTACTGCATACTAATATCTTTTGTAATTTTAGATTTATGAAAATTCGAAACTATTATAGACGCGTATGATTCTTTTAAAAATTAAACAATTTCTACTTCCCTTACTGCAATTTAAAAATTAATGGGATTACAGTTGGGCAGTATAAATTGTTTAATTTTTGAAATTGTTTAGAAATTGTTCATACGCGTCTATAATAGTTTAGAATTTTCATAACAGATGGTGCGCTAATGCATCATAATTTTAGATTACTTTAAAATATTTGAATGGTTTCATTTATGAATCATATATTGGAATTAAGCATTTTTAATTTCTGTAAAGGGCTCTGAAGCTTGATTTATTTTGTTCTGTGATCGTAAATTTAAGCGGCGTAAAATAGATGGGATTGATCATATTCATATAATTTATTTTTATAACTCATTATAATTTGTAAGATTTAATTGTCAAACATAAGAGAGTGTATTTATATTATAAATTAAAAAGACAAATTATTCTTTGAATGCATATTAGCCTGATCGACCGTTTAAGGCCCCAGAATATAGGTATATATATGAACAAATAATTAAAAAAATAAATAAATAAAAAACTCATGTTTTTGTGATCAGAATATGCCTTTCTTTATTTTAATAGGTGTATATATTCAAGAGATGGCTATGATTGTGTGTGAAGGTGATTACATATGTTTTTAACATATATTTTTAAGCACACAAACACGATATGTTTCCTCATGCTAAAACAACGAATCCAAGCCCTAAGTCACAAAATATTTAGGTTAATTTAAAGTATTAAATCCGTTGATTTTCGTTCTAACCAGAATATAAGAGATCAAAAGCTCACAAATATCTCAGCTAAAGAATTTTTCCCGCTTTTACTTTCTGACAATTTGCCAAACTTTCAAGCCCTTTTAAGAGATCCAACTTTTTTTTAGAAATATTTTTTCTTGATTTGAAGTGAAATTTTTTTAGAATTTAATTTTCTATTTTGAAAGATAAATAGGTAATTTAATTTTTTTTCTTCCACATTTTCAAATCAAATTATTTCAACTCAGAAAAGTAGTACTTTTTTTTATAAAAACACAAAGGGAATAAATATATTGTAAGAAAAATATGAAGGAAATATGATTTAATAATGTATATACTAGATTCGCGCACATTCTGTTTATATTAATTTATCTTAATATTAAAAGCCATGTCTATTCGGATACTTTATTCTCGTTCGTCTATATATATACGAGGTGTGTTCAAAAGGTATCGCGACTTTTGTGTTTTTCAAAAATTATTTATTTATCCATGAATACCTATTTTGTTCCCTTCAAAGTAATCCCCATGAGATATTATACACTTGTGCCAAGGGTTTTTCCAATCTTCGAAGCACTTCAAAAAATCATTTTTTAAAATCTTTTTCAGCTCCTCCTTCGATGCCGTCTTTATCTCGTCAAGCGTAGCGTAACGTCGTCATTTCATGGGCCTCTTCAGTTTAGGGAACAAGAAAAAGTCACAGGGGCCAGATCTGGGGAATACGGTGGCTGCGGCATCATTAGTGTGTTGGTTTTGGCCAAAAGGTCGCGCACAAGCAACGATGTGTGAGCAGGGGCGTTATCGTGGTGCAAAAACCAATTTTTGTTCTTCCACAAATCCGGGCGTTTCTGGCGGATTGCTTCGCGCAAATTGCGCATAACTTGCAGGTAATATTCCTTATTGACCGTTCTACCCTGTGGCAAGAACTTATGATGCACCACGCCCCTGCAATCGAAGAAAACTGTCAGCAAAACTTTCACATTCGACCGAACTTGGCGCGCTTTTTTCGGTCTTGGTTCGTGCGGCAGCTTCCATTGAGATGATTGAGCTTTGGTTTCCACGTCATAACCATAAACCCACGCTTCGTCACCAGTTATGACCCTCTGGAGCAAATTTGGGTCGTCGCGGACAGAGTCCAACATCTCATTAGCAATGTTCATGCGATGCTGTTTTTGGTCGCAATTGAGCAATTTTGGTACGAATTTCGCGGCGACCCGTCTCATGCCCAAATCATTGCTAAAAATCGAATGGCACGAGCCAATCGATATGTTTAGGTCCTCATCAACTTCTCTAACGGTGATTCGACGATTGGCCAATATCATTTTCTCCACTTCATTAATTTTTTCGTCTGTTGTTGAAGTGCTCGGGCGTCCGGCACGCTCTTCGTCGTTCACATCTTCTCGGCCTTCTGAGAACATTTTGTACCACCGATAAACGTTGCTTCGGTCCTAGTTAGCTTCTCCGTATGCCACAGTCAACATTCGGAATGCATCCGCGCACTTAATTTCGTTTTTCACACAAAATTTGATACAGGTTCTTTGATCCATTTTTTTTAATAGGTAAAAATCGAATACGATCCAAAACACCTGCAAGCAAAGCAGCTGTCAACAATTAAGTGAACATTCAAAATGGCCGAGCTTGTCGGCATATGTTCGAGACACGAGTACCAACATAAAGCCACAAAAAATCGAAATTCGAATATACGTAACCCGCGAAAATTCAAAAGTCGCGATACTTTTCGAACACACCTCGTATATTCTGCTCTATATATATCAAACTTCAGGTAAATGGGATTCTATATTCGATATTTATATAAAATAGGGGTCAATCAATCAATGATGATTCAGCTTAATTATTCCTTGCACACGCACACAAAACTAGTTAGAGATATTCACTTATATATATACCTTTCCTTGAATAAAAATATCGCGCGTTTTTTATATTAATTGTAATATTTTTAACTAGACAAATGAAGAAATATGCAAATTAGCTCTTATCATATAATTTGAATATTCGGCAGTTGTAACTGCCTCTACTTTAAACCTTAACTCTCCTCTCGAGGTTTCTCCAATTTATTTTTATAAATATCGTAATAATTATTTCGCTGAGTAAACCGAATTTAAAAATTAGTCTGTTTTCGGATTGGTATTTTCATATTTTTGGCTTCGTACTATAATAGTGACTCCTTCTTGACATAATCCTATGAAGGGTAAAGTTATATCGGAATAGATCAAAGATAGTTGAAACCTATGCGGAACAAACAGCTTGTGTTTGAACGAAATCACATTTAAATATAAATTGAGAAATAGCATCTCCTGATTCGGCCACCCAACGTTACTGTTGGCTAGCGCCATCTATCGTAATCAATGTTAAATTCCTATATAATTCCATGAATAACTTAATTCTATTTAGAATAGCTCTGTCTATTTTCTCAAAATAAAGCGCTTTGAAATTTTTAGGTCAGGTACAAAATCTTCAAATGCTATAATAGGTTAATATCGCATTTTATTCAAATGTTGAAAATTTAATGTAAGAAAACTCAAATTTTATGGAAATATATTTTTAGCATAGTCCGTAATGTCTATTTTTTACTTGGAAAAAATAATCACCCAGCGTTAAATTTATTGTAGATATTTTAATATATTTGCTCAAATCTTTCTTGCCATCATGTCTCTCCTTCTACAGGAGGATTAATCATCATGTCGCGAAACAGACCTCGGTCAAATTAGAGATCAAAGGTATTTAACTACATTAAAAACAAATTGTGTTAAAAATATATTAAGATATGTGTATAGCCAGCCACCTGGTGGATCTCACGCTAAGGATTGGCCACAATTGTCTCAAAGGGCCAACCTTTTAGGTATCACCCACACACACACACACACACACACAAACAAAAGCCTCTATTAGGGACATGCCCAATACAGATTCTCCCAATTGGGTAAGATAATAATCATCTTGTGTTATTTACATAGGTAGTAAGATAAAAATTGAACAGGCTTTACTCTTCGTCTCAAAGTCATTCAATTATTGACTGGTCCTTACATAATGATGACCTTTTAGGTATCTATTTGGCAATTATATATATATATTATGGAATAATATTTAGTTAAATTGTTAAATATTTTATAAAACATTCAAAAATATTAGAAATAAGTTTCTTTTTATAGTGAATTTGTTATTTAAAAAGTTACTGTATTATGATGCCTAATAGTTTCGAATTTAAAAGGTTATTATGGTTTACTTCTTCTGTAAAAGGACATGAAGATTCGGAAGCTTGAGCAACGAACTAAAAAATAACATCTACAAGAAACTTATCTCTGAATGATTATAGTTTTAAGCTGATGTAATGACCCAAGAGATTATAATTTTTATAACTAGTTTAAGCACTTCGGCCTCTTCGAAAAAATTAGGTTACTATTATCCTGCTGTTGTTGGTATATAATAATCAATGACACTATATAATATACCAATATAAAATGTATTTATATATATAATTAATATATAATTAATTAATCAGCATAATAATGTATTATTCATAGAATAGTTAATATATATAAGTCATATCATCTCCCCTGTATATAACTTTCATAGTTTCATATATTTTGATGTAAATAAATTCTCTTTAATTTATGGAATTCATATAGTAATAAATTGAAATTGGAGACAAAGATTAAGTAGGTACACGCTCTAATGTCATTTCTTAAGTAAATATAAAAGGTTAATTCAAAGTTAAAGTTTTAAAAAGTCGAATTATCAAAAATGATTAATGATTAATGATGAATTATGATTAATTAAAGCAAAATAGCTTATTGCACTTATGGTGAATAAAAAGAAGGGAGTGAAGAATTTGAAACCTTTCTTGAAAGAATACAGCAATATTTTATTGTAATAAATGCAGTTAAGGAGCAAAGAAAGGCTTACCTTTTAACCCTTATTGGAGAAAAATCTTACAGGGTACTGACGGACTTATTTAGTCAGTACAACTAGAGAAAAATAAATATGAATTAATTAATGAATTAAACATTTTCTCCAAAACTTTCGATCATAGTTGAACGATTTATGTTCTTTAAAAGAAAACAACATATAGAAAAAAAAGTATTTCAAATTACTTTGTAGAGA
>CP092886.1:138668584-138700816 GCA_030710605.1 Cordylochernes scorpioides
TCTATTTTATTATTTTATTTTTTATATTATTTATATATATATATATAACGGTGTTTATGGTATATGGCCTTTTTTTGGGCAACAGAATTTGGTATTCTGCTTTTCAAATTAACCAGGTTTTCTTGAGCAAATGCAAAATTTTATATTTTGCTTAGATTTCTATTAAGAATTTAGTGTTGTTACGTAATATATTTATATATACAAGTATAACTCTTTCTCTCTATTTCTCTTTTCATATATGTATCTTGCAGTAGTTTTTCTGTTTTATTGTTATATTCAATTGTGTGTGTGTACTTGAATACTGGATTTCATTCTCTTTCATCTATTTTAAAGGTGTTGGAATTACATTTCTTTGTTTTCCTTAATATATTAATGACTGGTAAATTTGTCTAACTTTGTATTTTGTAGAGTTATCTTATTTAGACTTAGGCCACTTACCTTGTGATTTATATAAAGCTATATTTAATCCGAACTGTATAACTTATTATTTATAGATACAAAAGCAAACCATATTTTCAAATAAAGTTATATTTGCTAACATTTGGGCGAGAATATGACCACAGTAGGTTTTCGAAACGTCAGAAAATAAAGTTAGATAGGTTTACGAGTTGTCTCCATCTTCATCCATTTAAATTCAACACATACATACATGACTTTAAAATGTTATAATACCTTGATAAAGGTTGGCGTTCAGCCAACTGATATATTGATTAAATAAATTATATTTTGATCCAATATATGCCTTTATATTTAAATATACATAATTATAATTTTAATATTATCAATAATTGTTTTTATATAAATAATTATAGCTTTGTGTAAGAATAATTCTTAAGTAAATACGTCATATTCTTTCATTTCTAAATATGTTGTCACACAAAAAAATATAATACGAGAATATGCTTGATAACGTGACCCTTTATTTGCAACACCAATAATTAGTGGGCAAAAAGTTGTGAAATATGCATAAAGTGAGTACCGGTAACGAACAGTAGATGGTATATATTAGAACAGAATACATCTATACACTGAGCGACATCGCCGTCCACTCAATATGTTGTGTAACCACTGCGGGTGGATATGGAGGCTACAACACGTCCTGATACTGAATTAATGAGCGTACGGATTTTGTCCTGAGGAAGGCTTCCTATTCCCTGTCAACCATCAGCCACAGTTCATCTTCTGAACGCGTCTGTGGCAGCTCACGCCAACGACGCTCAATTAGGTCCCAGACGTGTTCTATAGATGATAGATCAGAAGAGACTGGTGGCTATAGAAGCACCGAGGTGTCATGCAGGGCATGATGGCTGATGCATGCTATGTGTGATCGGGCGTTATCCTACTGGTAAATGGCATTTAGCACCCACTTAAAGAAGGATATCGTAACAGCCGCAGTACGTCATCCACATATCGTTGGTCCGTCATAGTTCTCTCAATACGAACCAGAGGTAATCTGCTATCGATGGCTCCCTAAACCATAATGCTGCGTTCTATTGAGGAGCGGCGGTACACAGATGCTGCCAGATTATAACTTTCACTAAGACGGTGCTAAACTCTTACTCAGTGACTATCATTGCTAAAAAGAAACGAGATTCATCTAAGAACAGTACTCTGAACCTTTCTGTTGTCCTTATGTGTTTATCCTAAAATATTTCAAATGGGGTGTTTGTGCCGTTGGGTCTTGGCAGTCTTCTTAACGGGCGACATAAGGGAAGGCCTCTGGCGAGAAATCTTCGTACAGGTTGATATGGAGAATCAAGAATTTCATGCACATCTAAAAATGGCGCCAACCGCCGCATGTGTCGGTTCACGCGTGCTGACGTCACTCTAACCGCAACACATCCCCTCAATCGTACAACATTTCCTTGTTCCAAAAATCTTCACCAAAGCTGGTGCACTGTGTGTGGACGCGTTTAGGTGTCTGTACGTATAGAATTGACGTATGAACCAACAGGCCCTTATGATTGCATTCACCATACATATCGTGCAATCGTTAATTAGCTGATACTGCCTCGGCTAGTGGCTGCCTGGCATTCTCTGATAATATACACGTTTTGTCTGAGTGAAAAAAAAACACAAATTTTAAATGCTCTACCTCTCAGACAGAGACGCGCGAAAGTTCAATCTCCTATATCTCAATCAACATGCGTGCGATAGATGTTTGAAATTTGCATCATTTACATAACTCGGTGAGTTAACTTAACCTTTGAATTTGCAGTTTTCTGCTCAGTGTGTGTTGTAGTTCTTTGTGCTGAAATTCATAGAAACGTGTTTTATATTAGAGTTTTTATATAATATAATAAATGAATTAATAACTTTATCAAAATAGGATATTTTGTGAATCTCTATGTGAATTTTATAAAATTTACCAAATTCATATATCCATTTTATCCTGTTTATAGACCCTGCTTTACTGGGAATAAATAGGTATTAAATAGGCCTGTCTCAACATATACAAGATAGTTAAATGTGCAAAAATACATAACGTGCTATATTGCTTTATGTATAGAAAAATATAATGGGTAATATATGTAGAACAATTGTTGAGGAAACCCAGGAAGGAGGTAGCAATGACATAAATATTCATAACGTATATTTTAAAGGGTCGGCAGCGACGTGAATTCCTAAGCTCTTCCATTGTACACGCGCGAAGGAGTATAAAATTATAATGAGCGTAAATATTCTTCTGGAGAAATGGATATTTACTCTTTCCATAAATTTGAGAGGAGGCTGCGAGAGAGATAAAGCTGCCTGGGAAATATTTAAATTCCCATTTATATAATAATATTTGCGCCAATATACTTTTGGAGACGTTTTTACGTCCTAAATGACAAACAGAAATGAGGCGCGGCGATAAATTTCCCCAGGAGATCTCCTAACAAAATAAATGCGACGCTTGGGTCGAGGAATAAATCCGATTGAAAGAAAGTAGCCTTCCATTTAAATATCAATACATTTCTTTTTGAGATGGCGGATTTCATTTTTTAATAGCTCGCTGTGGCTTCCTCCGATGCCACTTAACGCTCCTCCGTTTGAACAGGAATTCCCAACAGTTCATTAGCTAGCGCTCGACGGGGATAATGGAATATATAACATATAGGATGTCTAAATCAATAATACTAAAACCTTTAAAAGAGTTTATAAATTATAAAATATCACAACACAAGAATATGAAATACACTCAGGAACAAACCTTGAAGAAGTTGCACCTTTTAGCATGTATATCTGGAGTCAGACAATAACTCTGAACGATTTTTGATATTATAGATACCTTTATTGGAGACACACGAGATAACCAAACGTGAGCAAAATTTCTCCTGATCCCTTAAAAAAAAAACAACCAGCGATATCAAAGACTTTCCACTTCCTCAAGTTTTCAGTACTCTGAAAGTATTTTCCATAATCGTGCAAGTGGGCGCTGCCATCTATCGGAAAAAATAATTATCCATCAACAATATAAACTAACTGTTGATTATTAATTTTCCAGGTTCGTCGCTTCCTCATTATTTTTAAAGAATGAATATATATTAAAATATAAACATTTAGGGAAAAGTTTATTTTTTATAAATCGTTTATTTATAAATGTCTCTAGCTTTCGGGCAAGAAAGCCCTTCTACAGGAGAAAATATTTACCTTGAACCACTAATAGAATAAGAATTAAAACCAAATAAAATGTTTTGGATATTTACAATTATTTGAATGCAGGATAATGAATATATATATAAATACATTGATTAATAATTCGGAAATATATATTAAAAATAACATTGGGTTAACCATTTTCTGATAGATGGCAGTGAACCATCATCAACCTTCAGCTGCACGATCAGGAAGTACCCTTACATTATAATAGAGCTTAGATAGAAATATAAGAAACTAAATGAAAATACAAACTCAAAATTCAAAATTTGAAGCAATGTTCTCATAAAGAGAGTATTGATGACGCTCTATATTATAAGCGTCTATTAGAAAAATAAAGTGAAAACAAGATCTCTAAATGATAAAAAGAAAGGAACAAAAATCAGATTATGATGTCACTGTTACCTGTAATGACATATTAGATCGATATTCATGTATATATTTTGGATATAAATTAATGCAATTTTAAATCTATTCCATATAGTCAACTTTGTACAATATTTAACTGGTTGCACTTTTTGTTTTCATTGATAAAGGCAATAAGCTTCTATATTAAATTTGTTCCTTTTATAGGGGACGACAAAGAGCCGCCTGACCGTCGGCGTTAAAATACATAAATGTCAATGGAATTCATTTAATTTCAATTGGATATAACATACCTATTGGAAATTGTACTATTCAGGTGTGACGCGTATGATTCTTTTAAATAAAACAATTTTTCTACTGCACATAATGTAATGATGAAAATAATGGTAGGTTAATGGGAAGAAGAAAATTTGTTTAATTTCATGATTGATCAGATTGGCGAAACATCTAGGAGGGTTCTCCACTGATGATCCAGGCCCTCCCAATATTTTTATTATTACAATAAGGGTAGTATGAAAATTGTATTATTTAAAATAATCATACACCTCATTGATAGTTCCAATTTTTCAATAACAGATGACGTACTATTGCATCTTGTTTACAATAAATCTATCATTAGGATTTTTATACCCAACATAACCTGGGATGTTGTATATTTAAAATTGTCTGGAGTTGGAGGAAAAGAGGCAAAATTTAATCAAGAACAATTTGACTCAAGAATTCGAAATAATATAAATTTTAATAACGGGGCAGCAGAGATAAATTGAACCATTCAGGAAGTTGGGCGTCAACACTCGAATACAGAGAGGATATTAAATAACCGTTGTAAACAAATCTTTGTTAATTTGAAACTATTAAACCTTGGAATTTGGATTAAATACTTCTAAACGGGATAAATAGTCGGAAATTTAATATTAAATTCAAGATTCCAGAGAAAATATGTTGGACCTCTCTTTCTCCTTTATGAAATATTTATCGCAGTATTATATATATATTAGCCGAATGACCCGGGCAACGCCCGGGTTTTACCCGATTAAATGTTTTTATTCAAATACTATTCGTTACAATTATAAATTGGCACCGTGGATGTCACTTTTGTGAAACGTCCCGCTCCAAACTTTGTGTGTTTTTAAAATATAAAAATAAATATGTAAATTTTCACAACGATATTTGAAATTTATATTATTTTGATTTTCAAATACTATTCGTTACAATTATAAATTGGCGCCGTGGATGTCACTCTTGTGAAACGTCCCGCTCCAAACTTTGTGTCTGAGAAGCGATATTTTTATAGAAAGATGATCTGGCTTTTGTTTTCTGCTCGAATGAATGTTTTTCTGTTAGAATTTTGTTCCTGCGTACAAAATAATGAACTGGTTTCACCCGTGGTCTCTGCTTTTGGAATTTTTCCCGATATAATTTTGTATCTGATAATCAAACATGATACAGCAATATCGTCATCATCATTTTCTGAGGAAAAATACATAGTTTTAATAATTGATTTATATATTTTTTTAAAATAGCCTATCGTCTTCCCCGTTTTTTTACCTATGTATGGAAATTTTGGTTTGAATTAGTGAACTACTGCGAATTTGTATACCGGACATACAAACATTCATTTTTATATATATAGATAGATATATATTATGAATAATTTGTTTGTTGTTAGATAAAGTATTGATAAGATAAAGGGTTGAAGGTGTAGTCGTGATAAAAAAAAATATAATTATTTACTATCAAGTAGCTTTTATTTTCAATTACTTGAAGAAAAATATTACACATTAGTTATTTTCATAAATATATAGAATTTATTAGTTTAATCCTATATTAGTGATTCAAAAAGATAGATTTGTTAACTACGCATTTTTACAACAAAACTGAAAGTCATTCTCAAAACGATGATAAAAAGTAGAATTATCATTGAATAAAAATAAAATGTATATATTTTTTAAAATATAGAAATATTTGAGTTTTTAGATTATATATATATATTATAAAACTATTTTAGAGGCGTAATATTCTTTTTAAAATAAAACAATTTCTACTGTCCTTACTGCGATGGAAAAATTAAAGGGAGGGCCTGGCTCATCAGTGGTGAACCCTCCCAGCGGTTTCGCCAGTTTAATATGCACTAATTATCTGCTTTAAGATAATACCTATTTATCTTGTTCTGTTCACAAATTGATTCATTTTTTCAAGTAAATCTTGGCGTCTTTTATCTTTAATATATATATATATATATTCAATTTTTTTTTATAAGAAGAAATGATATATAAGATTTATAATAATTTATGTTAATTTAATGGAAAGAATAACTTGAAACTAATTATTTAGAGAAAGTAATAATAACAAAACTAAAGGAGAAAATAATGCGAATATTCGGCACTGAACGAATATAGAAAACCCAATGTTATCAAAACTTAATTGTTTGCATTAATTGCATTTGTTACTATATTTGTTCCTTCGCATTTACATAAGCCTATTGAATATAAAATAGCCACCCATATGCTCTATAATATTTTCAAATTCTTATGTCTTAAAGTAAAGGCAAAGCGGTTTTGTTTCAGGGCTGAGGCGTATATTTTCTTTCGAGGGTTCTCCTTTGTATTAAAAATATATTTTCAAAATGTAACTTTTAATTATTGTATTATTTTATTATAGTAATTTTATATGATATATATGGGTAGTTATGTTCTATTTATAACTCTTATATAAGAAAATAACCCTAAACTCTAAAAATAATAAAGCAACACTCAAAGTTTCACCGCATAAGTTTCTTTTTTGTGAAAAAGAATAATGATAAATGAAATTAAAAATAATGATAAATGAAATTATGCTATAATCAGGTAAATAAATTTTTAAAAAACCGTATACTGATCAAAACTATTTTTAGTATTATACTTTCAAGATTTTGCCACAACTGAATCACCAATACCATTTAGTACTAAAAAGAACCAACAAATAACTCCATAGTATAATCCTTAAGATGATCAAAAAAATACAACAGAATATCTCTTTCTTTTTATAACATATTTATATATATATAAAGAGACAAGGGTCGCCTCTCCCGTCAAAATAGACGTCTAAACCAGACGCCATCTATTGACCGTCGCCGCAACTAGCGGCCTCGGGTCGGTGACAAAGCCACAACACCAGCTTTGGCAAACTGAAAAGCGTCCACCTAGAGACCATGGTTTCGGGATAATGGCCCTTGTCAGCCTAGAGCGGACTTTATTCCATGAGATCCACTCGGGATCTTATGGAATCTTGACAATCTGCCAAAGAGGTGTTTAGCTGGCAAAGTGGCTGGGCCATATCTATGGCTAAAATATAGATGGAAATTTTGTCGGGAAGAAATTGATCTAAAGAGACTAGGGTCGCCTCTCCCGTCAAAATAGATGGCGTCTGGTTTAGATGTCTATTTTGACGGGAGAGGCGACCCTTGTCTCTTTAGATCAATTTCCTCCCGGCAAAATTTCCATCTATATATATATATATTGAGAATCAAGCATATAGTTGACGCTATCTCTTTTCTTTACAGAATTTATAATTATTATTTTATTGTGCTTATAATTTACTTAATGTTTATTTGCTCTCTTGCTAATTATATACCTAATATATTTACCTCTCAGAGGTTTATTAAGGATATATAAGACATTCATTTTAAGAGGCTCTCGTGTTTCATCTAATTCCTCACAAGTTTGTAATGAACTTCATTAGAAGAAACAAATCAGAAAACGCTAATGGCAAATGCAAAATATTAGATTCCACAAAATCGTGGAACCAGCCATGAATTTTTCTCCAAGCAATCAATCCATTCGTTAAGGCCGTATTTGATCTTTTGATACCTGTTTATTGTACACCCATGAAAGCTAATATTATATTCCTCACAATACAGACTATTCTGTCCTTTATGTATATGCCGAAAATTGTCTAGTTATTTTTAACATTTATATAATTATATGCCTTGTATTAATTATCTATGTTTCATTTTTTTACCAATAACACACATTTTGGTATTGATTACTCATTAATTATTGCAAGATAGATAATTTTTAGTAAATTAAATTTTATTGCCCTCTATCGTTAAAATTTTACACAAATAAATTTACTGGCAATGCGTTTCTTTTTTTTTTTTTTTTTTTTTTAAATCTCTACAGACCTTACTGCAATGATATGATTTAATGAATGAGAGGGCTTGGCTCATCAGTAGTGAACCCTCTCAGCGGTTTCGCCAAATTAATCTCTAGACCGCTCTACTATTGTATTGGACTGGTTTTGTTATATACCCTGCATTTTCTATGGAAGGCAGCTAAATGGTGTTTAGTGAACTATGGACATAAGCTTATAGGTCTGTAGAGGTACATACATATAAATTTCAAGGTATTGCATCGAGCAAAGCTCTTCCGCGTAAAACATGTTTTCATAACCATTATATATTAGTAAATTAAATTTTATTGCCCTCTATCGTTAAAATTTTACACAAATAAATTTACTGGCAATGCGTTTCTTTTTTTTTTTTTTTTTTTTTTTTTTTAAATCTCTACAGACCTTACTGCAATGATATGATTTAATGAATGAGAGGGCTTGGCTCATCAGTAGTGAACCCTCTCAGCGGTTTCGCCAAATTAATCTCTAGACCGCTCTAGAGATTAATTTGGCGAAACCGCTGAGAGGGTTCACTACTGATGAGCCAAGCCCTCTCATTCATTAAATCATATCATTGCAGTAAGGTCTGTAGAGATTTAAAAAAAAAAAAAAAAAAAAAAAAAAAAAGAAACGCATTGCCAGTAAATTTATTTGTGTAAAATTTTAACGATAGAGGGCAATAAAATTTAATTTACTAATATATAATGGTTATGAAAACATGTTTTACGCGGAAGAGCTTTGCTCGATGCAATACCTTGAAATTTATATGTATGTACCTCTACAGACCTATAAGCTTATGTCCATAGTTCACTAAACACCATTTAGCTGCCTTCCATAGAAAATGCAGGGTATATAACAAAACTAGTCCAATACAATAGTAGAGCGGTCTAGAGATTAATTTGGCGAAACCGCTGAGAGGGTTCACTACTGATGAGCCAAGCCCTCTCATTCATTAAATCATATCATTGCAGTAAGGTCTGTAGAGATTTAAAAAAAAAAAAAAAAAAAAAAAAAAAAAAAAAAAAAAGAAACGCATTGCCAGTAAATTTATTTGTGTAAAATTTTAACGATAGAGGGCAATAATATTTAATTTACTAATATATAATGGTTATGAAAACATGTTTTACGCGGAAGAGCTTTGCTCGATGCAATACCTTGAAATTTATATGTATGTACCTCTACAGACCTATAAGCTTATGTCCATAGTTCACTAAACACCATTTAGCTGCCTTCCATAGAAAATGCAGGGTATATAACAAAACCAGTCCAATACAATAGTAGAGCGGTCTAGAGATTAATTTGGCGAAACCGCTGAGAGGGTTCACTACTGATGAGCCAAGCCCTCTCATTTATTAAATCATATCATTGCAGTAAGGTCTGTAGAGATTTAAAAAAAAAAAAAAAGAAACGCATTGCCAGTAAATTTATTTGTGTAAAATTTTATAGATAATTTTTAATACAATATAATGCGGCTTATGTTTGTAAACGACATTTGAAATTATCCCGCATGTGTTTCTGTTTAACGAAAACTCGAAACGTATCCTAAGGAGAAATAACGATTATTTCCAACCTTAGGGATGAAGTATGAAAGGATTAATTGTGAAGAGTAATGATAAACGAAAAAATAAAAGTATCCAGGGATGGGAATCGAACCCACAGTGTTCCGCTTACCGGGCAGATGCCATGTCCACTAGGCTACCCTGAACATGGCATCTCCCCGGTAATCGGAACACTGTGAGTTCGATTTCCAACCCTGGAAACTTTTATTTTTCCGTTTATCTCATTACTCTTCACAATTAATCCTTTCATACTTCATCCCTAAGGTTGGAAATAGTCGTTATTTCTCCTTAGGATACGTTTCGATTTTTCGTCCAAAAGAAACACATGCGGGATAATTTCAAATGTCGTTTACAGAGATAATTTTGATAACCGGAGATGCTTTTATTCTTTCGAATTCTTCGATACATTTTTTGCGTTCTATCATACATATAGTTTGGCGTTCCGAGGTAATTTAAGCCTTAAATACCAGTTCCTTGCTTTATTAGGAATCCACTAGGGCCTGTCACGCTGAGGTAGAGCCTCAATTATTCCATCGAGGTAGAGAATAAATGTTTTCACAGTTGACACATACTCTATGCACAAATTATCTGATTTAAGATAATACCTATTTATCTTGTTCTGTTCACAAATTGATTCATTTTTTCAAGTAAATCTTGGCGTCTTTTATCTTTAAGTGTATATTGTGAAACACATTATGATCTGGGTGGGAATATTTTTGCGAGCCATAAACACAGCATTAGTGTAGCATATGTATATATATATAAGTCAGAAATTATATACCACAATATTCAGGATAAACATTCAAGATTATTTTTAGAAAGTTGGACATCAATGAAATATAGCAACAGCATCAATAGAAAAATTGACATCCCTCCATTATATTTACAGTTAAAATCTACTTAACATTCTTATTATACTTATTAGGACTAATTTATTATTATTTAAATTTTATAAATGTGCATATATAGTCTATATTTGGTTTATATATTTAAAATTTTAGCCACAGAGTGCATTTTGTAAATATTTTATATAGTGTCGCGTGAAGGCATCGCGTTGTTAACCAAAACATTTCAAAATATAAAAAAAAAACCCTGACGAAGATGGGTTTACAGCCTAGAGAAATATTGGATTCTTGTAATAAAAAAAAGTATTTTATTTTTGAACAGAAAAAACATATGCCTATTAATTACTATACCATGTTAGATATAGTTCAACAAAAGGCATTATATTGCACTATGTAGAATAAAAATATCGCGCTAAAATTGTAGCTTTTCTTGTAGTAAGATGGTGTGCTAAAGTCTAATGTTGGAATTATGCCGAAATATATATACGTGAAAAATAATGGGAAAAAATAAAAACAAAAAGGTCAGGTGTTGATATCAAAACTAAAAATAGCATATCCTGACCATGAGCACATTCCCCAACATCGCGAAACGCGTTCATGGATGGCTTTACTTGATTTATCAAGAAATTGGGTTGGCCAAATATCAGGGAACAGGTTAAATCAATGTTTAGTTGATTTCTGTTCCACTGTGGGGCATGAATGCAGAATCATACAATATCCGCATAGGTGCATGTAAGCATTATCACAACAGCCTTGTGAATTAAATTGGTGAAACTGGTAGGAGATTTCTTTTACGGCTGATAAGTCAAGCCTCCAATATATTTTTCAACTCAGTAAGGATAGTGGGATGATTTTTTATTAAGATAAAATCGCGCTGAAATAGCATATTTTTTCATATGATATGTTGAATACATATTACTGCATACTAATATCTTTTGTAATTTTAGATTTATGAAAATTCTAAACTATTATAGACGCGTATGATTCTTTTACAAATTAAACAATTTCTACTTACCTTACTGCAATTTAAAAGTTAATGGGATTGCAGTTGGGCAGTATAAATTGTTTAATTTTTGAAATTGTTTAGAATTTGTTCATACGCGTCTATAATAGTTTAGAATTTTCATAACAGATGGTGCACTAATGCATCATAATTTTAGATTTACTTTAAAATATTTGAATGGTTTCATTTATGAATCATATATTAAAATTAAGCAGTTTTAATTTCTGTAAAGGGCTCTGAAGCTTGATTTATTTTGTTCTGTGATCGTATATTTAAGCGGCGTAAAATAGATTGGATTGACCATATTCATATAATTTGTTTTTTTTTATAATTCATTATTATTTGTAAGATTTAATTGTCAAAAATAAGAGAGTATTTATATTATATATTCAAAAAGACAAATCATTCTTTGAATGCACATTAGCCTGATCAACCGTTTAGGGCCCCAGAATATAGGTATATATATGAACAAATAATTAAAAAAATAAATAAATACAAAAAAAACTCATGTTTTTGTGATCAGAATATGCCTTTCTTTATTTTAATAGGTGTTTATATTCAAGAGATGGCTAAGATTGTGTGTGAAGGTGATTACATATGTTTTTAACATATATTTTTAAGCACACAAACACGATATGTTTCCTCATGCTAAAACAACGAATCCAAGCCCTAAGTCACAAAATATTTAGGTTAATTTAAAGTATTAAATCCGTTGATTTTCGTTCTAACCAAAATATAAGAGATCAAAAGCTCACAAATATCTCAGCTAAAGAATTTTTCCCGCTTTTATTTTCTGACAATTTGCCAAACTTTCAAGCCCTTTTAAGAGATCCAACTTTTTTTTTAGAAATATTTTTTTCTTGATTTGAAGTGAAATTTTTTTAGAATTTAATTTTCTATTTTGAAAGATAAATAGGTAATTTAATTTTTTTTTTCTTCCACATTTTCAAATCAAATTATTTCAACTCAGAAAAGTAGTACTTTTTTCTAAAAAACACAAAGGGAATAAATATATTGTTAGAATAATATGGAGGAAATATGATTTAATAATGTATATACTAGATTCGCGCACATTCTGCTTATATTAATTTATCCTAATATTAAAAGCCATGTCTACTCGGATACTTTATTCTCGTTCGTCTATATATATATTCTGCACTATATTTCTCAAACTTCAGGTAAATAGATTTGAATATTCGATATTCATATAAAATAGAAGAATAATCAATAAAAGAGGATTTTAGCTAAATTATTCCTTACACACACATACACAAAACTAGTTAGAAATAGTTACTTATAGACATACCTCTCCTTGAAGAAAAATATCGTTTTTAATATTAATTGTAAAATTTTTACTAGACAAATAACCTGGCTTCGCTCGAAAATGCAGAACCAACAGAATATGCAAATTAGCCTCTTATCATATAATTTGAATATTCGGCAGTTGTAACTGCCACTACTTTAAACCTTAACTCTCCTCTCGAAGTTTCTCAAAGTTATTTTTAAATATCGTAATAATTATTTCGCTGAGTAAACCGAATTTAAAATTTAGTCTGTTTTAGGATTAGTATTTTCATATTTTTGGCTTGGTACTATGATAGTGACTCCTTTTTGACCTAATTCTATGAAATATTTAAGTTATATCGAAATAGTTCAAAGATAGTTGAAAAAAAACTTCTGCGGTACAAACAGCTTGTGTTTGAACGAAATCACATTTAAATCTAAATTGAGAAAAGGCATCTCCTGATTCGGCCACCCAACGTTACTGTTGGCTTGCACCATCTATCGTAATCAATGTCAACTTATTGTTGAGTTTTTCATTTCAGTAAATTTACTAAAACCCTTTTCAATTCCTATATAATTTCACGAATAACTTAATTATATTCAGAATATCTCTGTCTATTTCTCAAAATAAAGCGCTTTAAATCGTTAAAATTCTATAATTAATTTAATATCGCATTTTATTTAAATCTTAAAAAAAATTAATTAGAGAAAACTCAAATTTGATTGAAATATATTTTTAACAGAGTACGCAATGTCTATATTTTTACTTGGTAAAATAATCAACCAGTGTTAACTTTATTGTAGATATTTTAATATATTTGCCCAAATCTTTGTCTCAATGTCCTTCTAAAGAAAGATTAATCAATAACGTCGCCTAACAGATACCTCGGTCAAATTAAAGCATAGGTAATTAACTAAATTAAAAACAATTTATTATTAATAAGCTAATCCATTAATAGAATGTTCAAATCTAAAAGCTTGAGGGATGAGTTTCTTAATCTCAGTGTAATATAATTTAATTTACTTATTTTTAATTTTCTTGTAGAAGGGCGTTGCCCGAAAGCTCGAAATAAATTTATTTGCAAAAGAAACTCATCCCTCAAGCTTTTAGATTTGAACAAAAAACAATTTATGTTAAAAATATATTATGATTTGTGTACAGCCAGCCACCTGGTGGATCTTACGCTAAGGATTGGCCACAATTGTCTCAACGGGCCAACCTTTTAGGTATCACCCACACACACACACACAAAAGCCTCTATTAGGGACTTGCCCCATACAGATTCTCCCAATTGGGTGAGGTAATAATCATCTTGTGTTATTTACATAGGTAGTAAGATAGAAATTGAACTGGATTCACTCTTCGTCTCAAAGTCATTCAATTGTTGACTGGTCCTTACATAATGATGACCTTTTAGGTATCTATTTGGCAATTATATATATATTGTGACGAAGAAATAATTTATTAATTAAATTTAATTATTCAATGAAACTATTCAACAGATTATATAAATATATATTAATCTTTTATATAAAATAATTATCAAAATATCTCTTTGCTTGCTTGCTCAAGATTCTCTAGCTGTAGATAGTTGGGTTGAGTTGTTAATAATTGTAGACTAGTCGCCGTGACGTCATCAATAAATACTTTTACATCTTAGAATATTTCAAGGCTTGATTTCTACGCTACAATACATTATGGAATAATATTTAGCTAAATTGTTAAATATTTTATAAAACATTCAAAAATATTAGCAATAAGTTTCTTTTTATAGTGAATTTGTTATTTAAAAAGTTATTATATTATGATGCCTAATAGTTTCGAATTTAAAAGGTTATTATGGTTTACTTCTTCTGTAAAAGGACATGAATATTCGGAAGCTCTTGAGCAACGAAATCAAAAAACATCTACAAGAAACTTACCTCTGAATGATTATACTTTTGAGCTGATACAATGACTCGAAGAGATTATAATTTTTAAATGTCTTTTTTAAACATTTCGGCCTCTTCTAAAATAGGAATTTTTAAAGTTTTCAAATTAAACAACTTTAGGGCTAAATGGTAAAAATCATATCAAAACTTAAAGGTTTCACTCCTCGTAAATTAGGTTGCTATTATCCTGCTGTTGCTAGTATATAATAATCAATGACACTATATAATATACCAATATCAAATGTATTTATATATATATATATATATAAATAATATAGGATTAATTAATCCACATAATAATGTATTATTCATAGAATAGTTAATATATATAATTTATATCATCTCCCCTGTATATAACTTTCATAGTTTCATATATTTCTATTTTAATAAATGCTCTTCAATATGAATTAATTAATGAATTAAACATTTTCTCCAAAACTTTCGATCATATTTGAACGATTTATTATCTTTAAAAGGTAACAACATATAGAAAAAAAGTATTTCAAATTACATTGTAGAGATTGAACGATTGGCATCGAAATGTAAATTTGGGAACTTTTTAAAAGATTCCTTGAGGAACAAGTTTGTATGTGGCCTACTGAATACAAAATACAGGAAACCTTTATTCCTCTTGATATAGTGCTAGCTATCGCATTGGCAAAGGAGGCTGCGGAGGAAAATGTAAAATTTCTTCGTCAGGATGAATGGCAAAATAAAATTGAAAAATTGTGTATCAAAGAAAGAAATAAGGTATATGCTCTAAAGTTGAAATGTAAACACTGTGCAAGATGTATGAAGGAAAATGTAGATTTATAGAGTCAACCAGCTTTAAATGCAAGAAGTGGGGCCATAGTTCTTCCATCTGCAAAAATCGCGAAGCGTATCCCGGTAGGAGACAGCAAATTGCTCAACAAAATAAAATTCACAAAATTGAAAGTTATGAGCTAGAGTTGGTACAAAACAAACTCTTTCGAAACACCAATTTGTAGAGTGAATTGTGCCACAAGTGAACCTCCATACGCTATGAATTTAAAAATAGAAGAATCATTAATAAAATATGAGGTAGACACCGGTAGCGGTCTAACCTTAATTCCATAGAGGAATTTCAAACGGTGTTTATCACATAAGCAAATTAAAAATGTGCACTCAAGAATTTAAAAATCTATAACGGAACAATAAAACCAATTCTAGATGAAATCAATTTCAATGTAAAATATCATGTCAGAACCTCAAGGCTTCGAGCAATAGTATCAAGGGAGGAAGAAATCCTTTGTTGCGGAGAGAGGGGATAAATTGGCAAAATTTCTATATTTAGCCGTGAACGATATACAAAAAAAAAACTTACAAGGCCCAGTTCAGGCGTGAGATTCGAGATTATATGTACAATGAGCAAATCGTTAAGGACTCAATTTTCCAGAGGTTTGAGCAGCAGTCCAACTACGTGGAGCCATGGATAGTCTTCAGTCAGCTGAACCAAGCAGCCAGTGGCAGGCGGACCACTGTTGGATCAGAAAGCTGCCAAGGGAGACACCAAGAACTACGTTGTAACTGACACCTAAGGTCAGGAGTAAAAAGAGACCTCGAGATAATTTAATGGGGAAGATGATGTAATATATCAAATGTATTTATTTATATATATAATTAATTAATCCACCGAATAATTTATTATTCATAGAATAGTTAATATATTTAAGTCATCATCATCCCTGTACATAACTTTCATGGCTTAATATATTTTGATGCAAATAAATGTTCTCAAATTTATTTAATTCATATAGTTAAGATATTGCACTCTATTTTCCTATTTTAACTTGCGTTTATAGAATTTTTACAACCCTAATCTTTCTCTTTGTTTTTAATTCTTTTTACAACAACACAAACATATTTTAAATAATAGCATAATAATTATAATATAAAATGTACTTGTTGTTTTGAAATATATAATTGAATATATCGATATAAAAATGTTTCAAAATATTATGACGCTGAGGATTAAGCTAAATATGTGATACCTACAATTTTAGTTGAAAGTAAATTCGAGATATGGTTGTCCGACTATGGATTATCCGAATAGCCAAGAAGATGCCGTTGGATAGAATTACAGTATGTTGGCCAACAGAGTGATTGAGAGAATACTAACGTCTTTGCGAGAGAAGGAATCGCCTGACGTCATTTGAAGAATAAACATAAGTTAACGGCGACGAGTTTCTTTTATTACAGTTGTAAATTCGGCAAGCTTTCGGACTTTTACGTCCTTCGACAGGCAACTTTTCAAGAAACTGAAATATAATGTTTACACGTCTTTATTATCCATTCCATTTGAAATTATAATATATATATCAAAAATAAAGAAGGCATCTCCTGACCACAAGCACAGGTGCTTTATATATATATATGTAATGAAGATGAGAATTCCAGTAGCTTTTGTAGAGATCCTGTCGGCTTATCTGTGATGAGTGATCCTGTCGACTTCTGTAATGATGTTGAATATTCCAGTAGCTTTTGTAGAGATCCTGTCGACTCACTGTAATATAAAAGTTGAAATTTGGTGTTGTCGACTTGTAGTATCCTGTCGACTACTGAAATAATAGTTGAAGTCCTGGTAGCTCTTGTTGTACTGTGTTGACCAAGAGGACCAGTCAGGATGTAGAGTTTTCCAGTACCTCTCTGCACCTTGGAAGACCTTTAAAAGTTCTCACAAAATACAGGCAGTCGTGGTCGAGGCAGAGTGGAAAGCTGGGGATATCCATACACAAAAAACGAAGACACAATTGCAATAAGAAAGTTCCGTTAACAGATAAAAGTTGAGCTAGGAGCGAAAAGATGGAGATAGACGAGTTCTTCCTAACTACATGTTGGATGAGATCGACATAACATACGACCGACGCGGCTTGCACTAAGGGTGAACTAAACTAAACTGAACTGAACTCAACTGAGCTGCCAAGTCACTGTAAGGTGATGTATTTATAGGTTAAAGACGGGGCGACCTTATGTGACAGGGGCGTTTGAGAAAGGGCGCCTTTACCTGTCCAGGTGTGAGAGGGGTCTCTGCATTCCACCACATGTGACAGTGTGGGTGGCCTGTCGTGGGAACTGTGAATCTACCTGATTTATGACTTCCATCTTCAGACTTTGTTGTTTTGGCAATACTATGCTCGATCTCTGCTTTAGCTCAACTTTTAAATCTATTACAGATTTTATTTATTTATCCACTTTGTACAAATAACATTACATAGGGTGATGTAAAGACACAGTTTAATCATGCGCATAATTATTTATAGATGTGTTTCTATATACAACATGACAATCTTATTATAAGTTATATACACAGTATGGGGTTGTTGGTTTAAATTACCATAGATGGGCCCCGGGAGTGAAAGGGTTTATCCGGGTTTAGGCGGGTAAAGCCTCTCTAACACAGGTAAGTAATTAAAATTTCTTTTAATTAATTTAAACTGTGAGGGTTAAAAAGGCTATAACAAGATTATATTTGTTGGATATATAAAAGTGAAATAAAAATGGCATTTTGTTTGATTAACAAAAAAGATGATTAAAATAAAATGATGACATAAAAATTCACATTCTAAGAGAATATTGGTGGGCGTTGGACAGGGTTAGTAGTTAAAGAATAAGCAATTGTGAGATTTAGACATGCAATCAAATACTTAGGTCCAGGTGCAAAGCGAGGATATGGACTTGAGTGTCTTCCTAGGCAATGTTTCACCTGTGATCCTGTATAGGGTAACAGTGCTTTGTCACAATTGTAGTGTTATTGGGTTAAAAAGTTGTTGAAGAATATGTAATTGTTAGAAGTGCTCATGTAAACCAAATACTCAGATCCAGGTGCAAAGCGAGGATATAGACTTGAGCTGTCTTCCTTGGAAATGTTTCACTTGCGATCCTATATAAGGGTTACAGTGTTTTGTCACAATTTTAGGCTTATTGGGTTAAAAGTTGTTGAAGAAAAGTTGCTTATTAATATGATTGAGAAAGAAGTGAAATAGAGCCATGCGATAAGTAGAATTGTAGCGACAGTAGGTGATCTGACTTGACTCGAAATCAAAGGTTGAATGTGGTCCGCTAGAGCTGAAAAAAAAAAGTTGAAAGTTGAAAAAAGTGAACGCTTTGTGTATGCGTTGGTGATTTGCTCTGCGGATGAAATGAAATAAACTCTTGAAGCTTGTTCAGACCAGAAGTTTGGATTTGTAAGTCTGGGGAACTGTGTTCAAGGCGTTTGTTGAATTACGAAATAAAAAATAAATTGTCAAGCAGTGCTGTCGTTTTTCTACATTGATGTGACGCAATGACTGAAAAGATAGTGATGAAAAATATAGGGGATTGGTTAAAGAATATGATTGTTGAAAACGATTGTTGTAGATGCCCGATAGTGGATGATAAACTTTGTCAGATAATAAAGGTATTTAAACAAATAAAATATAGTGAATAGAAATATAGAAATATGATTGCGGGTACAAAAAGTGTAAGTGGACAAAATTAAACCTGTAATATATAAAATATATAATAAATAATAAAATAAAAATAATTTTTGAAACAATCAGATGTTTTACAATACTAAAATAATATCATGAAAAATAAAAGTAAATTTGATTAAAGTTTTTTTTTTTTTTTTTTAAATGTTGGATTAAAAAATTTGTTTATATAATTGAAAGGTAAGAATAAGAATAATTATTCAAGATTTTATACAAAATTTATAATATAATTGAAGGTTATTAATGATTGGATAAATTTTAAGTAGTGTAAAATTGAACAAAAATTGTCTCTTTTGACGAAAAGTTACAGTTGTGGTGTGTGACTAGATTATATCCCTTTGGTAACATCGGTGTTTCTATGACTCTGAAACTGGGAATATGTGGAATGATCTTTTCGTTTGTCCTCAATGCTGGTATGTAGAGAATGATTTCTCTTTCGCGTTAAAAAGTCTATATAAGACTTAACCAAATTGTTTTAATTGGTGTTATCAATTAACATGTAAAATGTTTAAAGTATGTTGTGTTGTGATATCTCTTTGGTGAGATTTGTGAGATTCTCGAGGAAATCTAAATGAGTAGTGTGACACATGTGTTCAAAATGGCGTCATGAAGCTAGCGGTCAAGAAGATCTGCCTTGAGGGGGAAGAGAGGGCATGTCCAAAGATATTCTCAAAAGATAGTAGTGACCAAGGGAGGGGCGTCAAAAAGGGCGTCCACTTCCTTTTTTCACGGAAATTCTATTTTTGGGGTGGTCACACGTGCGGGGTGTTTATTTTCTGTCTTGCTTGAAACTGACTTTCTCTCTCTTCTTTTGTTGAAGTTTGGCAATTTTCTTGCCTATTTGAAAATATAGTTTTCTCGATGTTTGTAGTTGTTGTGTTTCGAAGTTAGTTTAGAAAAAATGTTATTAGGCGATGTCAGGTTTAGATGTGTGGTGAAAGATATGACTTTCGACGTGGACACGTTTTGAGGTGAATTGTGGTGTCACAGGCGTGAAGGGCGTCTTTGGCCTGAAAAGTGAAAAAGTTTTGTGGTGTGGCACTGTGACACGAAGTGAGAAATGTGAATGAAAAGGTGTCACGTGAAGTCTTAGTTTGGTACAAATCTAACCTGTTTCACCATGTATAACAAATTTAATAAAGTCATGGGTGGTTGTTGTATGAAACACATCGAGAGAATATTTGACTGTTAGTGGATGTGGCACGCTTAATGTGAAATTATTTTATTGTGGCGACGATATAGAGCTAAGTGGAGCTCGAAATTGGATTTGTGTGTTGAGTCGCGCACTAATAATTGTTGCCAATTTGAGATAGTGATGCGAGGGTGTTGTAAGGTTTTTTGAAAGAAATGTGTTGATGACCAATCATGCATGTAAAAAGGAAAAGACGAGGGAGTGTATTTATCCTCGAATATTAACGATTGTAATCGTTTTGGAAGGCTGTGACTTAAATTAGCTACTGGTGGTGAAGTGGAGTGAATCTTTATTCCTAACTTGTTTTGGGAAAGATAGTTGTTTTCCCTAGTGGTGTTTTTGAAGATATTGTATCTTCCGATTTTTGCAATTAAAAAAAAATGCGTTTCGCCTATGTTAATTTATATTTAAAATTTGAATATACTTTTTAAATTGTTGATTATGATAATTAAAATGATTCTTATAAAAGGGCAATGTCGTGAGAGTTACAAATAATTTGAATTGGGCGCTTACTTAAAATGGTGAACATTACCAAATTTTAAGAATTGATAAAGATATTGGTCTTTTGGTATAAAGATAACTAATAAGTAAAACAAAAATAAGTTGAGAATTATGATGAATGAGATTTTTTTTTTTAATAATAATAATGATTTTTTTTTTCAAGTTGTAGATTTGGATAGTACCATTTTAGATAAATTTAAGAACGACATGTAAGATTAGTAAAAATGGTAAAAAAGCGTGATGGGCGAAAATTTTTTTTTTTTTTGTAAAATTGAGAGGAATAACTTGAAATTTATAATCTGATTAAAAATTAAAGTAAATTTGATAAATGATAGTGTGAAAGTTTTAAAAATTGAATAAAAAATGATATAAAAAATGTAAAAATTGATTTTAAAATGCTTAAAGTGAAAATATAAATACAAAATTTATAGTGAATCAAGTTTTGAACTTGAGGATAAAGTTAAGGTAGGTTTTTTTAAAAACTTACAGTTGTGTGAAAGTTCAGTCAGGAAACTTGGTCTTGGCTTGTATTCCTGCTGACGTTGAAGACGCTCCATGTAGAGCTTGTAGACGCTTGTAGCTTCTGTGAAGTTGATTGTGGCTTGTTGCCTTGAGCATTGTCTCGACGATGTCAAGTCGAAGGTGTGGAACTTGTCACAGGGTTTGGGCCACATCGCTGCTCGGTTTCCATGACTTGCGGGAATATCGGGGCTGTCGTTGGCGCGGTCAGCTTGCTCCCGACGTTGGCGATCGGTTAGCGGGTATGCGGAAGTCCGTTGGGGCGGCGTTTCTTCCGTAAATATCTTGGGGAGAGATTGCTTGGACGTTTCGTTGGAATGGTCGGGCTTGTTCCTCCATCTTTGCTCGTTCTCGCTTCTTATCTGAACAGTCTTCTTACCTCTTCGTTGTGTCATCCTTCGTTTTGGTCATCCTGTCGACTCCTGTAATAATAGAAGAGAATTACAGTAGCTTTTGAGAGATCCTGTCGGCTTATCTGTGATGAGTGATCCTGTCGACTTCTGTAATGATGTTGAAAATTCCAGTAGCTTTTGTAGAGATCCTGTCGACTCACTGTAATATAAAAGTTGAAATTTGGTGTTGTCGACTTGTAGTATCCTGTCGACTACTGAAATAATAGTTGAAATCCTGGTAGCTCTTGTTGTACTGTGTTGACCAAGAGGACCAGTCAGGATGTAGAGTTTTCCAGTACCTCTCTGCACCTTGGAAGACCTTTAAAAGTTCTCACAAAATACAGGCAGTCGTGGTCGAGGCAGAGTGGAAAGCTGGGGATATCCATACACAAAAAACGAAGACACAATTGCAATAAGAAAGTTCCGTTAACAGATAAAAGTTGAGCTAGGAGCGAAAAGATGGAGATAGACGAGTTCTTCCTAACTACATGTTGGATGAGATCGACATAACATACGACCGACGCGGCTTGCACTAAGGGTGAACTAAACTAAACTGAACTGAACTCAACTGAGCTGTCAAGTCACTGTAAGGTGATGTATTTATAGGTTAAAGACGGGGCGACCTTATGTGACAGGGGCGTTTGAGAAAGGGCGCCTTTACCTGTCCAGGTGTGAGAGGGGTCTCTGCATTCCACCACATGTGACAGTGTGGGTGGCCTGTCGTGGGAACTGTGAATCTACCTGATTTATGACTTCCATCTTCAGACTTTGTTGTTTTGGCAATACTATGCTCGATCTCTGCTTTAGCTCAACTTTTAAATCTATTACAGATTTTATTTATTTATCCACTTTGTACAAATAACATTACATAGGGTGATGTAAAGACACAGTTTAATCATGCGCATAATTATTTATAGATGTGTTTCTATATACAACATGACAATCTTATTATAAGTTATATACACAGTATGGGGTTGTTGGTTTAAATTACCATATATATATTACGAAAAAGGCATCTCCTTATCGTGCAACTGAAAGTTGCTGATGGCTTGCGCCATCTATCGGAATAAATATCAACTATTCTCGTTGATTTTTAATTATTACAGAATTGGTCAAATACCCATTCTTGATTAATCAAGAAAAGCTAACCACGGACGCGTTTCGGGCTGTTGGCCCTCATCAGCGTGGTGAAAGCTGTACCTCAACGACCAAAAAACTGGTCATTCAGGCATCCTGAAAAATCATGGAACAAATATATATAAATTTTGTAAAAATAAAGAGATTTCTGTTTATTTTTGATTATCTAGAGGATTATGCTATGGTAATGCAGTCGTGGTAGATATCTTGAAAATATAAATAGTTTTGATCAGAGATTGCTTTAATTGAGCTTATATAGAAAACATAATTTGTAAAAGGTATGCCTGAATTAAGGCGTAAGAATCTAAAATAATAAAAAAAATATTTACATAATTACAAAGGTTTTAGCCGGCCATCGGGAAACGACAACAATAGAGTTTATATAGTGAAAACGGCGATTTTATATAGTGAAAAGTGGTCGATTTAACAGAGTAATTTAATCTAAGAAATATATTTGAAAGATAATATTTTTACATAACATATATTTATTGCATACATACAAAAAAAATTCAATTGTAATTTTTCAAATAAATGTCTGCTGAGGTTCTAGCCATGTTATTTGTACTTGTTATTCGTTCTAATTATATCATCAAGTGTGTCATGAAAAGCGAAATGGGCGCATTCTTAGAGTTTGTCTCCATCGTGCCAAAATTGTCCATCTAGAGTTGAGACCGCAATGTTACTGTGGCTTTATTTAATTGGCTTCTATTTTAGCAGAATGCTTATTGGTTGAATCTATAGTGTAGTATTTTTTTAATACTGTGTGTCTAAAATACCTCTTATACGTATAACACATTTTGAAAAGTAAAATTTGTCTCCTATTTCAAATAATAATATTTGTTTTAATGAATAATTATGTATATCTGAAAGTAAAAAAAAAAAACACTTTTTATTTAGTTTGTTTATTTATTTAGCCAAAAGATTATATTTTATTGTTTCATTATAAATCAATTTAGAATTTATTCATTTTAACACAACCTTGCAATTTATTATGAATTTTATTTATCTAATATTGACATGTTCCTCTCTCCAAATTATTTATCCAACAAAAATATTCATAACTATATATAGATAAACGAAAATATTACTTTACATATATTCATAATTTATGAAATTAACGTTTATGTTTCATTTTATAAATTCTAATGACTGAATAGAAAATGGGAATAGAGAAAAATGGGTAAAAATTATTTCAGAGAGAGAGTGGTTGAATAAAATTGTAATATATCTTGACAGTGGCTCTCGGATATAAATCATTGGCCAAGAATATAGTCTGGTATGAATGTTTGATGGGAAATGGTGAACTTGGCTGATATTACATCCTCCTCTATCCAAGATGTTATTCATTTTTAAAGCAAGATTCAAAAAAGGAAGATTTGTTCGCACTTTAATCTTGTTAGCGTTCAACTGCCTCCTCATTGGATTACAATATGGCTCTGGTAAAATATGGATCGTATAAATTTTTACCAAATCAATCAAAAAATATATATATATTTCATGAATTTTATTTTTCAAGTTTGATAGTCCAATTTTTTTTAATACATATACAGTTGTATGTATATACTACGATCATTGTTGGTAAATAATAATTGTAATAATAATATAATTGTAAACAAACATTCCTAAAATCTATTTGAATATTTATATATACATACAAAGAGAGATAGAAAAGAATTATTTTCAAGTTTAAACATAATGTAATACAAATTCGAACATTTGGAAAAAGTTACAACCAAAAATTTCATATCTGGTTATTCCAATTTAAAATAATAAATCAATGATCTTAAAATACTTTTAGACTGACAACACTGTAATATAAAAAGAAGAGAGAACGAGTTATATTTTTGTTTATATAATTAGTAAGTGTAATAATTGTTATTCTTTTCTCTCTCTCTCTCTCTTTGAAATTATAAATTTAAAATACTTTCTTAAAAGGTAAAATCGCCTAATTCTTTAAAACCATTTCAGCTGTAAGTAAACTTATTATTTCTATTCATGATAAAATTGTGAATAAGTAAAAAGAGTGAGAATATAATTGTGATTTAAAAACTTATTATTTATTGTTTCATCGTCCAAACCATAAAAGATTCCCAACAATCATAACTCTAACACAAAGCAAGATTTTACCAATTTATAAATGTCATATATTTTATTATTCCTTGTGAATTATATTCAAATACATTTATTATACGAATAACATGTTATAAAAAAGAAAAGAATAGAATATGAGATAGATTTTACAATTTCTCTATTAAAGTGAGAGTATTAATTTTGATTTTTATGAGGTATGACAACAACTAGCAAATACAATTTTGTCGCAGTAAACAAACTACGCCTAACGACAAAAACGTTCTTAATTTACAGGGGTGCTGTATTTCACGGCGCGCGCTAACTGAAAAAAAATTTGAAATATAAAAAGACATTTAATTATTGCGTTATATATAATAAGACAAATAATAATACAGTCGAAATTGGATAATTTGAAGTCCAAGGGACCAAAAAAAAATTCGAATTATCCAAAATTTCGAATTAAGAACGGAAATTATTTTTATAAGAAATTCTAGGGACCAAGATAAATATTTGAATTATCCAAGTTCCACTGTACATAATATAATTGTAAACAAACATTCCTAAAATCTATTTGAATATTTATATATACATACAAAAAAAGAGATAGAAAAGAATTATTTTCAAGTTTAAACATAATGTTATACAAATATTCGAACATTTGGAAAAAGTTACAACCAAAAATTTCAAATCTGGTTATTCCAATTATCCTCAGCACATATCTGAATAGTTCAAAACAGATAATTGCTATCATCCTTTAGAAAATTATTCAAGATTTAATGAGGTTGGTATCACGAGACATTTCTACAGAATAAATAGATAATGGAAGATTTTTATATTCTAGAAAGACGAGAGAGCAGTTAACGCCACTCCATCACAGTCATGAAGTTTATGAAATCTTTTTACATCTGGATAAGGAGATGAAGCTTTTGCTCATTATTTCATGCTTTTAATAATTAATTTACTACAATAAAAGAGAGAGAGAAACATTGATCACAATTATTAAAATGACATATAAAGACAGGTGTGTTTGTAAAAATATATATTTTATTGGGAGTTTCTGGTTTTGCTTTTATACAACCAGTAGTAAAAATCAGTTAGGGCAAAGGGTAGGATAAAAAAAAAACCTAAAAATGTAATATATTTTTTTAAATTTATACCTAAAGTTATGTTTATAGTTTTTGTCGTCCTAATATATCCCGCTATTCTCCATTTTATTTTCAAAAGGAATAAATAGGTAAGAAAGCTTCTCTGTGACTCATCAATGGTGAACCCTCCCAGTGGTTTCGAGAAGTATTCCCCAGACCGCTCTATACTGACTGATTGAATTATCTCCCTCTAATTTCTGAGAATGTGCCTTGTAGGAATATTTAGGAAATCGATATACATGAGCTTATAGGAAATTTAGCGGGAATACTAACTTTATACTTTTTTATTATCTCTAGTACAGTTCATGATAATCATGGTCGGTTGTAGATTGCGATTGTTTTCACTATAAGCGTAAGACATGTCTATACATGTGGAAAGCGCAGTTCGACATTTTCATTTATAAGTGTGCCATAGCCCTGTTTCGTTACTTGAAATCATTGGAAGAGTTGGTCTTTTGCAAGTATCGGGGGCCATTGGAGAAACCTTTTTTTCAGAAAAGAGTATACAATGAGGTATTCGATCCCGAGCCGGGGCTGTCGGATATCGAAATATCTAAAGAGGAATTCAACTCATAACTGACCTTTATATCGCAAGTAAATTCCCTCAATGGACAATTGACCGATAGATTGTGAGAGCGGACATTTATTTATTCCCCAAATCCCCAAAGAATCGTCTTTAGAAGAACACAAGAGCTAAGGAAGATTAAAAATCACATCTGAAGAATAATGTTGTATATATTCATAATTTGTGAATATAACACTATCTGGAAAAACACGAATGTAAACAATAGCGGCAATAATAAATATATAATTGTCGTAGACAGACAATGCTGTGTTAATATGCTCTAAATAAAGGTTGTAAACATATAAAATATAATCCTTAGGCTAAAGATAAAATAGCTAACATTTGATAGAGATATCCCAAATATCAATATTAATTTTTTCTGATAATTTGATAGTATAATCCCATAAATCTATTTCCGTATTATTTATTAGTTTTCATAACTGGAAATAAGAGTCTTCTGCAACAATTGCCATGTATTAGATAACAATTGCGTCGACGCTAATAACAACATTAGAGCTGAAAGCGATTACAATTTGTTGTTAACCTTCAACAAGCCATGTATTTAGGTTTGTAGAGCGAATGCCCAGCGGAACTCCATATTACGAACGTCAGCGGTTCTCGAGGAAGACAAAATACTAAACACAAAATCGATAATATCTATTACGGACAAACAGGAAATTAAACGCTGGGCATCCAACTTCCTCACACCTTCAGGTCACTTATCGGTTTATTGTATCCTCGAGTTTTTTAACGATCATTTTCCAAATTCAATTATCTTTTAATTAATCGAATTAAATTTAATTTGTTGAATGTTTAGATTTTTCAACCGGAAACATCATTAAGTAATGTATTTAGTAGAACAATTTATTCAGTGTAGTTTAATAAAGGTTTGCTATACATTTTTCTGCTTCTCCCTATTGTGTATCCTTGAATATACAACTTAATTTGAAAGTAATATACGGGTTTAATATTTTATATAGCATTTGAAAAATAAATTTTAAATTGAATTCCTATCTAGAATATCTATAACAATTAATGTACATAAAATTCTTAGTTTTAATACGATATTTTAATAAATAAAACAACTTTTACTGTCCTTTCTGCGATTAAAAATATCGGGAGCGCCTTGTGGTAAACCCTTCCAGCGGTTTCGCCAATTTAAACTTTCACAAAACTTCCTAAGTATTTTTTCATCTTAAGGAAAGTGCAGTTTAATCTTGTTATATTCACAAAATATTTTTTTATAAAAATAATTTCAAATGTCACAACGTAAATACATTCACGCAGATATTTCGGCAGTTATACGTCCAAAAAACGAAACAGACGACAAAATAGGGATGTGCTGATGAGAAGGTAAGGAAAATAACTAAGAAAGCCTTAGAGATAAAGTAGGTTATTTTTAAATTAATGTGTAAAATTGATATATTTTTAGTTAGAAGAGCTATATAAAAACCTAGTACAAAGTGTAGAAAATATAGAAATATAGTTCAAATAGGTTAACGGAATAATGGAAAAACCTTGGTGTTCCAACTGGGTGGAAAGAGACTATAATGCCTGGCTGAATTTTGTCAGAAGGTTTAGTCAGAATTCTCACTATATTGGCTATTTAATTACGTTACAATATATATATTCCTTGATAATAGGGTTTTTTGTTCATTTAATGTTATTTAAAAATTATATTTATATACTATTTATTATTAAGCGAAGAGAATTACTAAGAGATTGTACGTTTACAATGTTTTCTATTAATAAAGCTGATATCATGCGATATCAAAAAGGCGAAGAACTTTGGCCTTTGGGAAATCAAATTTTAAGAAATTAGAAAAATTCCTGTAGAAGAGAGGCGATATGTCAATCGAAGTATTGGCAGTTAGAGATTGAAAATTTAGGATATCTCTTTTAATTTATGACTAGTATTCATTATGCATTTTTTCACATGAAAACGAATGTGCCTTTACTAGAAATATTAATAGAAGATTGAATCATATTCTAAAAACATTTTAAGTATATAATTTTTATCTTTATTGTCGCATGTTTCCTCTCTTTGGTCCTTCTTGCGACGGCGCTTCGCTTCCTCCTCGCGGATCACCAACACTGCCTCTTTTGTCACCTCTGGCAGTCCCACCCTGCAGGCAATCCAAAGCCCCTCTGAGATCTACTACTCAGGCAGATCTCCTCTCCCTCTGGCAGTATCTCTCGGCCTTACCACTGGTTGAGGGACACGAGAGACTTACCATAAGAGTAGCTACTTTGATAGTGGGTGGGAGGTAACGACGACAGCAGCAGCAGTAACCGGGAACAAGTCTACACTCGCCAACCTTTATTGTAAACCTTCATCCACATATATTACACTAAAACTCGAATAAATATTAAAAAGTATTTACAGTAAATTAAATCGTACAACTTAATAAAAAGATATCCACAATCACAAGCCCCAGGAAACTGTATTACAGCAGTAGATCATCCCTACTCAAGTCCCAGACTGGAAATAGGCCAGAGCGCCATTTATTGGCGGAGGTTGTAAGTATTCTTCTCGCAACAATATAATTAAAAATATATACAAATCTTCCAAGTGAAGCTATATATATGTGTTAGAACATTTGCCCTTCGCTCGCACACATAAAGGGAAATTTCCAAATGTCAAAGATACAAATCTGCTAGATATTTTAATATTCATTTATAATTCTATATTTAATAATAAATATTCTTTTTTTTTATTTTTCTCTCGTGAATATCTGACGTTTTAAAATACAAAATATAAATGACTAAAACATGCTTATTTACTTTGCTTTTAATATTTTCATGATAAGTATTGTCTCAAATAAAACAGTTTATTTCCATTAAATTAACATATAAAATACATTTATTAGTTTAAAACAAGTATTTATTCAAAATGTGACATGTTCGAATTATTGTAAATTATCTAATTATAATAAATAAGGAGTGATGAGGTCTTTGTAAAGAGAAAATATAAATAAATCTATATGATGGAAAATGTAAAATTTGGATTTGTCTTTTCAATATTATAACACATAATATTCATTATTTTATCCTCAGATTATTGATGTCGATTTTTATAGCAATTATATCGCTCTTTGCCCATTATTTATTTCAATAATTTGAGTAAATTTGATCAAAATAAAAATTGCTTTATCAAAATTACGTTTATATTTCCTAATTTTTGTATAAATAAATAAAATATTTTTTATATCAATATATACATTATGATATGATATTTTACACTTTAAAGATAATAACTTATCAAATGCAGAAAATACGTTTGAATTTTCAACTTCCAGAAAACCTGCACTTTAAACAGAGAAAATAACTGAGTAGCACACGACCAATAAAGCCTGATCCCATAGATTTAGAGGTTCGAAGGACTTGGCAATGATTTGATTGGTGGAAATGATTGGAGCTTTGTTTCCGACGGCCAATCGCCGTGCCCATAACTCGGGGCATTTGTCTTCCCATAACCTGGGCTCTAATTGAAAAACCTCAGTTGACATGTGGCGAGCTTTTTCTATAAACTCCGCCAGAAGTATTTACGACTTTTGGGGTTTTTTAGACACAAAATTACTTTTATGAACTTTTTTAGAAAATAGATAGGTTTTTTATAGTCAATAGAAAATATTATATTAAATTTTATGATTTATAGTTATTTTTGAGCGCAATGTAATAAGTTATTGATACAAATTGGGTAGAGAATTATTTTGGAGTCAACAGTTAACCGTAGAGAAGTCTACTGTGAGTTATTTCCAGCTCTCATCCAATATAACTGGATAATTGATTTTCAAGGGCGAAATGAATTCGAAGTTGTGCCTAGAAGCCAAAAAGAACTTCTGTATCCAAATTTAGGCGACTAAACTGACAAAAAAGATTTATAAAATACTACCATTTTAATGGGAACATAAACCAGATATTTTTATTGATTAAACAATTTAATTAATCGATATATTGAATATAAAATCAAATTGGTTTTCATATATATTTTTAAAAAGGCACTAATTATAAATTATAAAATAAATAAAGCTTCTATGGCTAAGATTCTTGTACAACTTTTTATTGTACAACTAATTATGAATGTTTACTAATTGTTAATGCATATTCCATGTTTTTATTATTAGTATTTGGTATTATTAGTTTTTTTTTCAAGAAGGTTGTTATTATTTCTGCTAACTAGAAGAGGCTATATCTAGTTATTTATAATTTTGCGAATTACGGGTTTGGATAATAACAAAATATTGAATATTATAACTAAATACTATGCTTTTTTCGTTGACTTAAGATAATGCTTGCGATACAGCCTCTGGTTTTTATATGGAAGAAACTGGCTGATTTGGATGTGGATCCTGGGTTTGTTAGGATAATAAAAAATTATGATTGTATCAGAATTCGCCCTAAAGTATTTGAAGGAAAGACTTTGTCACATACATCCATTTTTTCGAATGATATTATTCTTATCTTTTCAACAATTCTGAATCAGCGGAAATTTATTTCCCAGATTATGTAAATATACATTTCCTTTTATATATATGATTACAAAATGCTAATAGACGAATCCAAAATAAATTTGCAGAATATAATTAATAAATTAAAAATACTTTGAAATAAGCCAACTGACTTTGAATGAAGATAAATCTAAGATAATGTGGTGTTTCGCTACCTAGGTCGGCTAGTACAAACACATATGGATTTTGGGTCAAAGAGCTCTACCACGCCTAAAATTCACTAATTTAGGATGTCATCTTACAATATCAAACGTCAGAAGTGCAGAAAATTCTAATCGATTCTAAACAATCCATTTTTCATTAAGAAGATTATTTACTTTTTTCCGAGGAAATCATGCCAGAAACATAGTAGAAGACGACTTGGTATGTGTAAAGTGAGAATCACGAATGAACTAGAGCACTATATAACCACATGTATAACAATGTATAAAGAAAGAGAATAGTTTTACTCTAGAAACAGCACCACGTATTCTCATCGTACATCTCATACTTCTTTATAACTTCTTCAAATCAGTTATGGGAAAAAAGAAACTGCTGAGCACCTCAAAATTGTAGTGTATCCATAAATGTAATAACTACATTCATGAAAATAATTTAAGGAATCTATACCTTTTAGAATGTATATCGGGATTCAACCAATAACTCTGAAATATATTTGATACAAAGTGACCTTTATTGTCTCCTATCTCTGTCTCCTTGAAAAAAACAGACAACCGGCGATATCAAAGACTTTGCAATTCTTTAAGTTTTATCCATGAGATGCCTGGTACGCCACTGATGAGCCCGACCCACTACTGGTTTTTTTTTCCTCACTGCAGTAAGAACAGTAGGAAATTATTTGTTTTGAATAATCATTTGTGCTAAATAGTTTCTATTTATGAACACAGAGGGCGTTAATAAGCATTGTAATAAATATATATATACTAGCCGAAT
>CP092886.1:138700916-138716240 GCA_030710605.1 Cordylochernes scorpioides
TTGAACGATTGGCATCGAAATGTAAATTTGGGAACTTTTTAAAAGATTCCTTGAGGAACAAGTTTGTATGTGGCCTACTGAATACAAAATACAGGAAAATTTCTAACAGAGGGATATATATTCCCCTTGATAATAGGGTTAGCTATCGCATTGGTAAAGGAGGCTGCGAAGGAAATGTAAAATTGTTTCATCAGGATGAATGGTAAAATAAAATTTAAAAATTGTGTATCAAAGAAAGAAAAAAGGTATATGCTATAAAGTTGAAATGTAAACACTGTGTGGCAAGATGTATGAAGGAAAATGTAGATTTATAGAGTCAACCAGCTTTAAATGTAAGAGGTAGGGCCAAATTGATTCCTTCTGCAAGAATCGTGAAGCCTATCCCGATAGGAGACAGCAGATGAATCAGCAAAATAAAATTCACTAAATTGAAAGTTATGAAGTAGAATTGGTACAAACCATAAACCCTATCGAAACAACATCTTGTAGAGTGAATTGTGCCACAAGTGAACCTCCATACGCTATGGATTTAAAATTAGAAGAATAATTCATGAAATATGAGGTAGACACCGGTAGTGGTCTAACCTTAATTCCATAAAGGAATTTCAAAAGGTGTTTATCCCATAAGCAAATTTAAAATGTGCACTCAAGATATAAAAACCTATAATGGAACAATAAAACCAATTCTAGATGAATTCAATTTCAATGTAAAATATCAAGTCAGAACCTCAAGGCTTCGAGCAATAGTATCAAGGGAGGAAGAAAGCCTTTGTTGCGGAGACAGTGGATAAATTGGCAAAATTTCTACATTTAGCCGAGAACGATATACAAAAAAAAAAAACTTACAAGGCCCAGTTCAGGCGTGAGATTCGAGAATATATGTACAATGAGCAAAACGTTAATGACTCAATTTTCCAGAGGTTTGACAGTCCAACTACGTGGAGCCATGGATAGTCTTCAGTCAGCTGAACCAAGCAGCCAGTGGCAGGCGGACCACTGTTGGATCAGAAAGCTGCCAAGGGAGACACCAAGAACTACATTGTAACTGACACCTGAGGTCAGGAGTAAAAAGAGACCTCGAGATAATTTAATGGGGAAGATGATGTAATATATCAAATGTATTTATTTATATATTAATATATAATTAATTAATCCACCGAATAATCTATTATTCATAGAATAGTTAATATATTTAAGTCATCATCATCCCTGTACATACCTTTCATGGCTTAATATATTTTGATGCAAATAAATGTTCTCAAATTAATTTAATTCATATAGTTAAGATATTGCACTCTATTTTCCTATTTTAACTTGCGTTTATAGAATTTTTACAACCCTAATCTTTCTCTTTGTTTTTAATTCTTTTTACAACAACACAAACCTATTTTAAATAATAGCATAATAATTATAGTATAAAATGCACTTGTTTGAAATATAATTGAATATATCGATATAAAAATGTTTTAAAATATTATGACGCTGAGGAATAAAACTAAATATGTGATACCTACAATTTTAGTTGAAAGTAAATTCGAGATATGGTTGTCCGGCTATGGATTATCCGAATAGCCAAGCAAGAAGATGCCGTTGGATAGAATTACAGTATGTTGGCCAACAGAGTGATTGAGAGAATACTAACGTCTTTACAATAGAAGGAATCGCCTGACATCATTTGAAGAATAAACAAAAGTTAACGGCGACGAGTTTCTTTTATTACAGTTGTAAATTCGGCAAGCTTTCGGACTTTGACGTCCTTCGACAGGCCACTTTTCAAGAAACTGAAAGATAATGTTTACACGTCTTTATTATCCATTCCATTTGAAATTATAATATATATATTAAAAATAAAGAAGGCATCTCCTGACCACGAGCACATGTGCTTTATATATATATATTACGAAAAAGGCATCTCCTTATCGTGCAACTGAAAGTTGCTGATGGCTTGCGCCACCTATCGGAATAAATATCAACTATTCTCGTTGATTTTTAATTATTACAGAATTGGCCAAATACCCATTCTTGATTAATCAAGAAAAGCTAACCACGGACGCGTTTCGGGCTGTTGGCCCTCATCAGCGTGGTGAAAGCTGTACCTCAACGACCAAAAAAACTGGCCATGCAGGCATCCTGAAAAATCATGGAACGAGTATATATATATTTTGTAAAAATAAAGAGATTTCTGTTTATTTTTGATTATCTAGAGGATTATGCTATGGTAATGCAGTCGTGGTTGATATCTTGAAAATATAAATAGTTTTGATCAGAGATTGCTTTAATTGAGCTTATGGAATATAGAAAACATAATTTGTAAAAGGTATGCCTGAATTAAGGCGTAAGAATCTAAAAAATAAAAAATATATTTACATAATTACAAAGGTTTTAGCCGGCCATTGGGAAACGACAACAATAGAGTTTATATAGTGAAAACGGCGACCTCTGGTGGTCGATTTAACAGAGTAATTTAATCTAAGAAATATATTTGAAAGATAATATTTTTTCATAACATATATACACTGCGTGACATTGAAAATGGAACACCAAGAAATAGTGGCCAGAAAGTGATGAAACTCGGCAGACAGAGAGAGACAGGGACGAACAATAAGTGATCTTTATTTCAAAATGATAGTCATAATACAGAGCGAGAACGGCGTCGGCTTAGTAGCAAGTAGGACCACCGCGGACGGCGACGCACGCAGCAACACGTCTAGGTAGAGAGTCAATCAGAGTACGGATGGCGTCCTGAGGGATGGCTCTCTATTCCCTCTCAACCATTTGCCACATTTCGTCTTCTGAACGCGGCTGTGGCAAGGCATGCAAACGACGTCCAATGATCTCCCAGACGTGCTCGATTGGTGAGAGATCAGGAGAGTACGGTTGCCAGGGAAGCATCTGTACATCTTGCAGAGCTTGTTGGCTAATGCGAGCAGTGTGCGGTCGGGCGTTATCCTGCTGATAAAGGGCATTGGGTACCCCCTGAAGGTAGGGGAGTGTCACCGGTCGCAGCACATCATCAACGTATCGTTGGGCCGTCATAGTGCCCTGAATACGAAGTAAAGGTGACCTGGAATCATACGCGATTGCGCCCCAAACCATGATACCACGTTGTCGCACGGTGGGGCGTTCCACAATTGCTGCCGGATTGGACCTTTCTCCACGTCGACGCCACACGCGTACACGGCGACTATCACTGGACAAGCAGAAACGCGACTCATCTGAGAACACGACCCTGTGCCATTCCGTCATCCACGTCGATCTAGCCCGGCACCATTCCAAACGTTGGCGCCTATTCGGTGGGGTCAATGGCAGTCTTCTTAGCGGACGGCATGAGTGCAAGCCATTAGCAACCAATCGACGGGAAATGGTTCTGGTCGAGATGGAATGATCTAGGGTGTCTTGCACATGTTGCAGGATGGCGGTACAAGTGGCTTGTGGGGCCGCCACTGCTTGTCGAAGGATACGCCGATCCACACGTGCTGACGTCACTCTGGTTGCACCGACATTCCTATAAATTGCCACATTTCCTTGTTCCAACCATCTTCTCCACAGTCGGTGCACCGTGGACGCACCAAGGTGTGTATCAGCTGCGATTTGACGTATGGACCAACCTGCCCTTTTCAGTCCGATCACCATGCCCCTCGTAAAAGCGTCTGTCTGCTTGAACTGCCTCCGTTTACGATGACCTGGCATTCTCTGTTATTACACATGTCTTTTGACACAAGAACAAAATTTCTACAATGATTTTCCTTGAAGAAATAACGACACGAATACTGTCCTTTCTGCAAGTTCCTTCCCTTATATCTTACTCCATGTGCGCACGAGAGCTGCGCATTTTACATCATTTGCATAACTCGGTTAGGCGCGTCTACCCTGAAATTTGCATAATTTTCTGGCCACTATTTCTTGGTGTTCCATTTTCAATGTCACGCAGTGTATATTGCCTACATACAAAAAAAAATTCGATTGTAATTTTTCAAATAAATGTCTGCTGAGGTTCTAGCCATGTTATTTGTACTTATTATTCGTTCTAATTATATCATCAAGTGTGTCATGAAAAGCGAAATGGGCGCATTCTTAGAGTTTGTCTCCATCGTGCCAAAATTGTCCATCTAGAGTTGAGACCGCAATGCTACTGTGGCTTTATTTAATAGGCTTCTATTTTAGCAGAATGCTAATTGGTTGAAAATATAGTGTAGTATTTTTTTAATGCAGTGTGTCTAAAATACCTCTTATACGTATAACACATTTTGAAAAGTAAAATTTGTCTCCTATTTCAAATAATAATATTTGTTTTAATGAATAATTATGTATATCTGAAAGTAAATACAAAAAAAATACACTTTTTATTTAGTTTGTTTATTAATTTACCCAAAAGATTATATTTTATTGTTTCATTATAAATCAATTTAAATTTATTCATTTTAACACAACCTTGCAATTTATTATGAATTTTATTTATTTAATATTGACATGTTTCTCTCTCCACGTGTAAATTATTTATCCAACAAAAATATTCATAACTATATATAGATAAACGGAAATATTACTTTACATATATTCATAATTTATGAAATTAACGTTTATGTTGCATTTTATAAATTCTAATGACTGAATAGAAAATGGGAATAGAGAAAATGGGTTAAAATTATTTCAGTGGTTGAATAAAATTGTAATATATCTTGACAGTGGCTCTCGGATATAAATCATTGACCAAGAATATAGTCCGGTATGAATGTTTGATGGGAAATGGTGAACTTGGCTGATATTACATCCTCCTCTATCCAAGATGTTATTCATTTTTAAAGCAGGATTCAAAAAAGGAAGATTTGTTCGCACTTTAATCTTGTTAGCGTTCAACTGCCTCCTCATTGGATTACAATATGGCTCTGGTAAAATATGGATCGTATAAATTTTTACCAAATCAATCAAAAAATATATATATATTTCATGAATTTTATTTTTCAAGTTTGATAGTTCAATTTTTTTATACATATACAGTTGTATATTATAAAGGACTGCGGCGTGTGATTATAAACAATATTTAAAATTAGACCGCATAAGTTTCTTTTATATGAAAAATCAATATTTATTTTAAAGAGAAATATTTACTATTTCTAACTTTTTTGAATGAAGTATGAGAGGGTGAAAATATGAAGAGTAATGGCGAACGGGAAAAATAAAAGTGTCCAGTTGTATGTATATACTACGATCATTGTTGGAAGAAAAAGAAGGAAAATGTTTTAAAATAATAAATCAATGATCTTAAAATACTTTTAGACTGACAACACTGTAATATAAAAAGAAGAGAGAACGAGTGATATTTTTGTTTATATAATTAATAAGTGTAATAATTGTTATTCTTTTCTCTCCCTCTCTCTTTGAAATTATAAATTTAAAATACTTTCTTAAAAGGTAAAATCGCCTAATTCTTTAAAACCATTTCAGCTGTAAGTAAACTTATTATTTCTATTAATGATAAAATTGTGAAAAAGTAAAAAGAGTGAAAATATAATTGTAATTTTAAAACTTATTATTTATTGTTTCATCGTCTAAACCATAAAAGATTCCCAACAATCATAACTCTGGCACAAAGCAAGATTTTACCAATTTATAAATGTCATATATTTTATTCTTCCTTGTGAATTATATTCAAATACATTTATTATACGAATAACATGTTATAAAAAAGAAAAGAATAGAATATGAGATAGATTTTAAAATTTCTCTATTAAAGTGAGAGTATTAATTTTGATTTTTATGAGGTATGACAACAACGAGCAAATACAATTTTGTCGCAGTAAACAAACTACGCCTAACGACAAAAACGTTCTTAATTTACAGGGGTGCTGTATTTTACGGCGCGCGCTAACTGAAAAAAATTTTGAAATATAAAAAGACATTTAATTATTGCGTTATATATAATAAGACAAATGATAATACAGTGAAATTGGATAATTTGAAGTCCAAGGGACCAAAAAAAATTCGAATTATCCAAAATTTCGAATTAAGAACGGAAATTATTTTTATAAGAAATTCTAGGGATCAAGATAAATATTTGAATTATCCAAGTTCTACTGTACATAATATAATTGTAAACAAACATTCCTAAATTTTATTTGAATATTTATATATACATACAAAGAGAGATAGAAAATAATTATTTTCAAGTTTAAACATAATGTTATACAAATTCCCACATTTGGAAAAAGTTACAACCAAAAATCACATTTGGCTATTCCAATATAATTATCTTTAGCACATATCTGAATAGTTCAAAACAGATAATTGCTATCATTCTTTAGAAAAAAAGATTTGAGATTCATTCAGGTTGGTCTCACGAGACATTTCTACAGAATAAATAGCTAATGGAAGATGCTTTTATCTTCTAGAAAGACGAGAGAGCAGTTAACACCACTCCATCACAGTCATGGCGTTTATCAAATATTTTTACATCTGGATAAGGAGATGAAGCTTTTGCTCAATTATTTAATGCTTTCAACAAAATAGACATTTGTATAATTACTCTACTACAATAAGATAGAGAGAAAAACATTTATTACAATTATTAAAATGACATATAAAGACAGGGAGTTATTTATTGGGAGTTTCTGGTTTTGCTTTTATACAACCAGTAGTAAATATCAGTTAGGGCAAAGGGTAGGATCCAAAAAAACCTAAAAATGTAATATATATTTTTAAATTTATACCTAAAGTTATGTTTATAGTTTTTATCGTCCTAATATATCCCGCCATTATATTTTCAAAAGGAATAAATAGGTAAGAAAGCTTCTCTGTGACTCATCAATGGCGAACCTTCCCAGTGGTTTCGAGAAGTATTCCTCAGACCGTTCTATACTGACTGATTGAATTATCTCTCTCTAATTTCTGAGAATGTGCCTTGTAGGGATATTTAGGAAATCGATATACATGAGCGTATAGAATATTTAGCAGGAATATTAACTTTATACTTTCTTATTATCTCTAGTACAGTTCATGATAATCATGGTGGGTATTAGTTTGCGATTGTTTTTATTATAAGCGGATAACATGTCTACAGATGTAGAATGCGTAGTTCGACATTTGCATTCATAAGTGTGCCATAGCCCCGTTTCGTTATTTGAAATCATTGGAAGAGTTGGCCTTTGGCAAGTACCGGGGGCCATTGGAGAATCTTTTTTTTTTTTTCAGAAAAGAGTATACAATGAGGGATTCGATCCCGAGCCGGGGCTGTCGGATATCGAAAAATCTAAAGAGGAATTCAACTCTTAACTGACCCTTATATCGCAGGTGAATTCCCTCAATGGACAATTGACCGATAGATTGTGAGAGCGGACATCTATTTATTCCCCAAATCCCCAAAGAATCGTCTTTAGAAGAACACAAGAGTTAAAGAAGATTATCAATCACATTTCTAAAAAATAATGTTGAATATATTCATAATTTTTGAACTATGTTAACTGGTAAAACACGAATGTTAACAATAGCGGCAATACTAAATATTTATTTGTTGTAGATAGAATATTGTGTTAATTTGCTCTAAATAAAGATTGTAAACATATAAAATTTAATCCTTAGGCTGAAGATAAAATAGCTAACTTTTGATAGAAATACCCCAAATAACAATATTATTTTTTCTGATAATTTGATAGTATAATCCCGTAAATCTATTTTCGTATTATTTATTAGTTTCCATAAATGGAAATAAGAGTCTTCTGCATCAATTGCCATGTATTAAATAACAATTGCGTCGACGCTAATAACAACATTAGAGCTGAAAGCGATTACAATTTGTTGTTAACCTTCAACAAGCCATGTATTTAGGTTTGTAGAGCGAATGCCCAGCGGAACTCCATATTACGAACGTCAGCAGTTCTCGAGGAAGACAAAATACTAAACACAAAATCGATAATATCTATTACGGACAAACAGGAAATTAAACGCTGGGCATCCAACTTCCTCACACCTTCAGGTCACTTATCGGTTTATTGTATCCTCGCGTTTTTTAACGATCATTTTCCAAATTCAATTATCTTTTAATTAATAGAATTAAATTTAATTTGTTGAATGTTTAGATTTTTCAACCGGAAACATCATTAGGTAATGTATTTAGTAGAACAATTTATTCAGTATAGTTTAATAAAGGTTTGTGATACATTTATCTGCTTCTCCCTATTGTGTATCCTTGAATATACAAGTATTAGAGCTCTGAGAAGCGGTCTGGTGGATTAAATTGGCGAAACCGCTGGGAGGGTTCACCACTGATGAGCCAAGCCCTCCCAATATATTTTTTCATCGCAGTAAGGACAGTAGAAGTTCTTTTTATGTATAAAAGAAACATTCGCGCTTTTAAATCCTTTTATTTTATATGTATAGATGGCGCGTTATTGCTTTGTGTTAAGATATTTTAATATTCATTTAAAATTCTATATTTAATAATAAATATTTTTTTCTCTCGTAAATATCTGACGTTTTAAAATGCAAAATATATATATATTTTTTTAAACGATAAGGAACTCTTAAAAAATTGGTTAAACGAATAAGCATAAAAAAGATAAGAGGAGCTTCTTTTTATAAATTTATTGTGCAAGCTTTCGGACTATACGTCCTTCTACAGGCATGGATGGTGGTAAAACTAGTTTAGTTAGTTTTACCACCATCCATGCCTGTAGAAGGACGTATAGTCCGAAAGCTTGCACAATAAATTTATAAAAGAAGCTCCTCTTATCTTTTTTATGCTTATTCGTTTAACAAAATATAAATGACTAAAACATGCTTATTTCCTTTCCTTTTAATATTTTCATGATAAGTATTGTCTCAAATAAAACAGTTTATTTCCATTAAATTAACATATAAAATACATTTATTAGTTCAAAACAAGTATTTATTCAAAATGTGACATGTTCGAATTATTGTAAATTATCTAATTATAATAAATAAGGAGTGATGAGGTCTTTGTAAAGAGAAAATATAAATAAATCTATATGATGGAAAATGTAATTTGGATTTGTATTTTTTCAATATTATAACACATAATATTCATTATTTTATCCTCAGATTATTGATGTCGATTTTTATAGCAATTATATCGCTCTTTGCCCATTATTTATTTCAATAATTTGAGTAAATTTTGATCAAAATAAAAATTGTTTATGAACTTCAGGTTTATATTTCCTAATTTTTATATAAATAAATAAAATAATTTTTATATCAATATATATACATTATGATATGATATTTTACACTTTAAAGATAATAACTTATCAAATGCAGAAAATACGTTTGTATTTTCAACTTCCAGAAAACCTGCACTTTAAACAGAGAAAGGAACTGAGTAGCACACGACCAATAAAGCCTGATCCCATAGATTTAGAGGTTCGAAGGACTTGGCAATGATTTGATTGGTGGAAATGATTGGAGCTTTGTTTCCGACGGCCAATCGCCGTGCCCATAACTCGGGGCATTTGTCTTCCCATAACCTGGGCTCTAATTGAAAAACCTCAGTTGACATGTGGCGAGCTTTTTCTATAAACTCCGCCAGAAGTATTTACGACTTTTGGGGTTTTTAGACACAAAATTACTTTTATGAACTTTTTTAGAAAATAGATAGGTTTTTTATAGTCAATAGAAAATATTATATTAAATTTTATGATTTATAGTTATTTTTGAGCGCAATGTAATAAGTTATTGATACAAATTGGGTAGAGAATTATTTTGGAGTCAACAGTTAACCGTAGAGAAGTCTACTGTGAGTTATTTCCAGCTCTCATCCAATATAACTGTATATTTGATTTTCAAGGGCGAAATGAATTCTAAGTTGTGCCTAGAAGCCAAAAAGAACTTCTGTATCCAAATTTAGGCGACTAAACTGACAACAAAGATTTATAAAATACTACCATTTTAATGGGAACATAAACCAGATATTTTTATTGATTAAACAATTTAATTAATCGATATATTGAATATAAAATCAAATTTGTTTTCATATATATTTTTAAAAAGGCACTAATTATGAATAATAAAATAAATAAAGCTTCTATGGCTAAGATTCTTGTACAACTTTTTATTGTACAACTAATTATGAATGTCTAATAATTGTTAATGCATATTCTATGTTGTTCTAAGGGTATTATTAGTTTTTGTTTCAAGAAGGTTGTTAATATGTCTGCTAACTAGAAGAAGCTATATCTAGTTATTCCTAATTGTGCGAATTACGGGTTTGGATAATTACAAAAGATTGGATATTCTAACTAAATACTATGCCTTTTTCTTTGACTTGAAATATGCTTGCGATACAGCCTCTGGTTTTTATATGGAAGAAACAGGCTGATTTGGGTGTGGATTCTGGGTTTGTTAGGATAATAAAGAATTATTATTGTATCAGAATTCGCACTAAAGTATTTGAAAGAGACTTTGTCACATTTATACATTTTTTGAATGATATTATTCTTATCTATTCAACAACTCTGAACCAGCGAATTTATCTCCCAAATTATGTAAATATACATATCAATTTATATACCGATTAGAAAATGCTAATAGACGAATCCAAAATAAATTTGCAGAATATAATAAATAAATTAAAAATACTTTGAAACAAGCCAACTGACTTTGAATGAAGATGAATCTAAGATAATGTGGTGTTTCTCTACGAAGGTCGGCTAGTACAAACACATATGGTTTTTGGGTCAAAGAGCTCTACCACGCCTAAATTTCACTAATTTAGCATGTCATCTTACAATATCAAACGCCAGAAGTGCAGAAAATTCTAATCGATTCTAAACAATCCATTTTTCATTAAGAATATTATTTACTTTTTTCCGAGGAAATCATGCCAGAAACATAGTAGAAGACGACTTGGTATGTGCTCTGTGTAAAGTGAAAATCACGAATGAACTAGAGCACTATATAACCACATGTATAGCAATGTAGAAAGAAAGAGAATAGTTTTACTCTAGAAACAGTACCACGTATTCTCATCGTACATCTCCTACTTCTTTAAAACTTCTTCAAATCAGTTATGGGAAAAAAGAAACTGCTGAGCACCTCAAAATTGTAGTGTATCCATAAATGTAATAACTACATTCATGAAAATAATTTAAGGAATCTATACCTTTTAGAATGTATATCGGGATTCAACCAATAACTCTGAAATATATTTGATACAAAGTGACCTTTATAGTCTCCTACCTCTGTCTCCTTAAAAAAAAAAAAAAGACAACCGGCGATATCAAAGACTTTGCAATTCTTTAAGTTTTATCTATGAGACGCCTGGTACGCCACTGATGAGCCCGACCCTGGTTTTTTTCCTCACTGCAGTAATAACAGTAGGATATTATTTGTTTTGAATAATCATTCGTGCTAAATAGTTTCTATTTATGAACACAGAGGGCGTTAATAAGCATTGTAATAAATAAATATATATATATATATATATGTGAAAAAATAGTACAAATGTAACATTGTACTGGGATAAGGTGCATAAATTAAGAAAAAGGCATCTCCTTATCGTGCAACTGAAAGTTGCTGATGGCTGGCGCCATCTATCGTAATAAATATCAACTATTCTCGTTGATTTTTAATTATTCCAGAATTGGCCGAATACCCATTCTTGATTAATCAAGAAAAGCTAACCACGGACGCGTTTCGGGCTGTTGGCCCTCATCAGCGTGGTGCAAGCTGTACCTCAACGACCAAAAACGACCACGCTGATGAGGGCCAACAGCCCGAAACGCGTCCGTGGTTAGCTTTTCTTGATTAATCAAGAATGGGTATTCGGCCAATTCTGGAATAATTAAAAATCAACGAGAATAGTTGATATTTATTCCGATAGGTGGCGCCAGCCATCAGCAACTTTCAGTTGCACGATAAGGAGATGCCTTTTTCTTAATATATATATACTTGTGTACAAATTATTTACCTATAACATTAATACGTCGCACGTACGACGGAGATATACGACTATATCTCAACCAATATTTTAAACTTGTTTTTAACGAATGTCTACGTAAAAGATATGGATAAATCGGGATATCAGCATACGAATAAAACGGACACCATATACATATAAACCGAATACGGTTGAATATATTAATATATTTTACGGAAGAGCTTTGCTCACCTTGAAATCATATATATGTTCCTCTACAGACCTATAAGCTTATGTCCATAGTTCACTAAACACCCCTAAGCTGCCTTCCATAGAAAATACAGGGTATATTCCAAACCAATCCAATACAATCGTAGAGCGGTCTAGAGATTAATTTGCCGAAACCGCTGAGAGGGTTCACTACTGATGAGCCAAGCCCTCTCATTCATTAACTCATATCATTGCAGTAAGTTCTGTAGAGATAATATTTGATGATATTTAAAAGAAGCGCATTGCCAGTAAATTTATTTGTGTAAAATATTAACGATAGATATGGCAATTAAATTTAATTTAATAATATAAATATTGCTTTCCAATTCATGGTTTCTTCCTCTATAAACCTGCTACACACATCACTATATTCATAAATTTCTTTAAATATTTTAAAAGCTTTATTAACGTCAAATTGTTATTAAATTTGATAATCCAAAAATTCTAAGACAATTTTGAAAACAAAACAAACGGCAACATTCGATCTTATAGTGCAAAAAAATTACGTAATCTAAATGTCACAAAAATGCAACACATCAATTAACACACGCTGTCCCCTACACGAGGTGATAAAGATAAACACATAGCCAAATATATCGGACATGATCTAAATAGAAAGAATAGTAATTATATTTACTCTGCATAGCGCACTAAGGAAATAATTGGCTACAAATATATATATAAAAAAAGATAATAGCGTGCGGTTATCATCATCATCATCAGAGGAAGGAGTTAATTAATCCTTCGGCGGCCAAATTAGTCATGAAGCCTCCGTAGCCTCCGTAAGTGTAAGATTAATTCCCTCCCACTTTTGAAGGCTCTATCAAGTGGTGCGTGCGCGTGTGAGTAATGGTGCTCCATCCTAATTTGTCTCTTTCTGATTAAGGAGAAATATAATCTGGTGGTTCTTGCTGGTGTTGTATCTTATAATTAAATTTTACTTTTCTCTCTCATTTAGAATATGGCTTCTTTCCCTCGTTATAATTACATCGTGCTCTATCACCCCTTGGTCCTGAAATATTTATTTTATCTTTGTAGTAATCCTACTACTAAACCTTTTATTTCAATGATTTACAATATGTATACTATAATATAAAAAATTTGATTTTCTGCGTGATTTTTGATTATCTTAAGGATTATGCTATGGTGGTGATGCAGTCGTGGTTAAAATCTTGAAAATAAAAATAGTTAAAATAATGAAGATTAGAAATAGCTTTAATTAAGCTTATGGGATATATAAAAACATAATTTGAGAAAGGTATTGCCTGGCTTAAGGCGTAAGAATAAAAAAATGGAAAAACTTATTTGCATAATGTACAAAAGATTTGAGCCGGCCATCGGGAAACAATAACAATGAGTTTTTATAGGGAAGCATGGCCTCTGGCGGCGATTTAGCAGAGTATTTGAATCTATGAAATATAATTTTAAATAAAATTATTTTTTAATATAACATATATATACTCTGTGAGAAAATAGTACAAATGTAATATTGTACTGGGATAAGGTGCATAAATTAAGGAAAAGGCATCTCCTTATCGTGCAACTGAAAGTTGCTAATGGCTTGCGCCATCTATCGGAATAAATATAAACTATTCTTGTTGATTTTTAATTATTCCAGAATTGGCCAAATACCCATTCTTGATTAATCAAGAAAAGCTAACCACGGACGCGTTTCGGGCTGTTGGCCCTCATCAGCGTGGTGCAAGCTGTACCTCAACGACCAAAAAATTGGTCATTAAGGAATCCTGAATATATATATTCTATAACAAAAAAAATCGACGCACCAAGAAGCAGTTGTCCGATTTATATAAAAATACGTATACAAAGAGGTTTCGACCAAACATGCAAATGATTGAAATTTGGTGGCCAATTTATGCAAAGCAAGAGCTCCAGCGCATCTGAACTGCGCATCCAGCACGAGCATTCTAGACTCAACGAGCTGATTTTCAGAATTTCCGTTTAATATTTTAGCAGTACGCTTATTTCTACTGTATCAATGCCTCGCCGAAAATTTCGTGCTCATTACGAACATATGTCAGAGTTTGAAACTGGTCGTGCCATTGGATTGAAAGAGGCTGGTTGGTCTAATCAACTAATCGCGCGACATCTGTGTCGAAGTGATGCGGCTATTAGGCGATGTTGGCAAAAGTGGATCAACAACGGAAGAATACAACGTCAGGACGGCAGCGGTCGACCAAGGGCAAAAACAGAACGGGAGGACAGAGCAATTGTCAGAATGGCTGTCGCTGCACCGGAATCCACGTTATCTGCCATCCAACGTGTGACCGGCACACAAGTGTCCAAAATGACCATCAACAGGCGACTGAGAGAGCGGAATCTAAGAGCTCGCCGACCGTTACGATGCCTACCCCTTACACCCGTGCAACGACAAGTCTGACTACAGTGGTGTCGGGAGCGATCAACTTGGAACTGCGCTGACTGGGGACCTATAGTCTTTAGTGACGAGTCCCGTTTCTTACTGTGTCCTGACGACCGTCGCAAACGTGTCTCGAGACGTCCTGGGCAGCGTGTGGATCCTGGCCTTACTGTCGAACACCACACAGGTCCACAACAGGGCGTTATGGTCTGGGGTGCCATTTCATTTGATAGCAGAACCCCATTGGTAGTCATTCCTGGCACCCTGACAGCACAACGGTACCTAGATGACATTCTACAGCCTGTTTTGTTGCCGTTCCTCTCACATCACCCCGGGCTTACTTTTCAACAAGATAATGCCCGGCCACACACGGCACGTGTTACTATGGATTGTCTTCAATCTTGCCGAACTCTTCCGTGGCCAGCAAGGTCGCCTGATCTCTCGCCCATAGAGCACATCTGGGACGTGATGGGAAAGCGATTTCAACCATCCCGGAATATTGACTATTTAGCCCGACAGTTGGAGAGAATTTGGAAAGAAATCCCGCAGCACACCATCCGGAATCTTTATCAGTCCATGACACGACGGGTGGCAGCCTGCATCCAGGCCAATGGGGGTCCAACGACATATTGACATTCTCAATTTGTGACGATCAAACTCTGAAATAAAACAATTAATTGTGTTCTGAAATTTTAATCGTGTTTTCCCCTATACATGCTTTTCACATACACCAATTTTTGTCCTAATCTGACAACTCCTTCTTGGTGCGTCGATTTTTTTTTGTTATTCAGTAGTATGAATTGATTTGTGT
>CP092886.1:138716340-138732209 GCA_030710605.1 Cordylochernes scorpioides
ATCCAAATGTTTTAAGTTAAAATGATAGTATTTGTAATAAATGGTATAAATATTTATATAGATATTAATTCTAAAAATTAACAATACTTTTTTTTGAAATTGTAACAAAGCAAGCTTTCGAACAAAAATGATCTTCTAATGGCTAATAAAAGTTATTAGGAGAAAAATAAAGATTGTTTATAAAATAAAATATTTTTAATATTTTTAAACAGCATTTTTTTCTTCTTATAACTTTGATCAGACAGAAGAGTATTTTTCTCGAAGGTATTTGCTTTATCACAATAAAAAAAGAAACTTATTGTTAATTTTTTTAATCACACACACACACACACACAAAACAAGTTATATCTTACTATTAATAATTATATTCAATATAACATGATATCATATATTTATTTATTGATTTTTGGACGATATGTTTTAATTTATTAATAGTAATCAAAATGTATCAACAATTTTACTTTAATCAATACAACCCCTGAAGGTAGTTCTGTCTAACTGCATGGATAGAAAATAGACCGAAAGATAAACTATGCCAAACGCTATCTCTAAAATGTAGATAATAACAGTCGGTGTGTCAATCAATTTCAAAAACGAATATTCGAATTTATTAATCATATCTAGTTTTCTTAAGAAAAAGGGGTTCCAGCCAGAATTATTTACAATTTATCGACTTTTCAACCAAAAATCTTTCGCTCTTGTCAGAATAAATTGAAAAATACACAGATATGAAGCAAGGCATAAAAGTGTATCTATAAAATTCCAAATAAGCAAAGGTTTTAAAAATATATATATTCGGATAAATATTCGCTGAAGGTCGATGAAAAACATACTTTTCTAACCGAAATTTCTTTTCTCAAGAAGTATGAATGACATTCGAGAAACTTCTACCTTCAAAAGATAACCTTTACTCTGTTAAAATTATGTTATGAGTCAAAATTATCATTTTATGTCACTTAACTCTCCGTTTTAACTTTTTAGCTCTATAACACTTCAACACAATTAACATTATTCGGAAATAATCTGATTTATTTACGATAAACGATGTATCAAATATCTTATATTTGAAGTATGTGCTAAAGGTGCTAAGACAGAACGAGAGTGGCGCCTTCAGATGCTGAGGTATTTAGTTGGAGACTGGTCAATATTTGAATAGAAAAGAAAGGCAGATCGAACCCTTGAGTAATCTGGCAAATCTACGCCAGAAACCTTTCCTTTCAACAACCTTTAATTAAAAATCGAGTCAGACGCTGTAAATCTAGCGTTCTACTAAACATAACCTTTCTTACTCTAATTATATGTGAGGCTTTCTGTTATATCTGAATCTCATGCGTTTTCTTTTAATTATTTCTATTCCTTTTTAAATTGAGTTATGATCATGTTCTCGGAATATTTCCGCAAAAATGGAGAATTCAGAAGCTAGTTAGATCGAATCTTCAGCTATACGTCTTAATAAATATCAACTTAATGTTGCAAGATGACTACAGCCCCATAACTGAATAAGTATCATCTGAATCTTGTGTGATCATTACTGCTGTCTATTGAAATAAAGGTAACTAACTGTTGCAATATCATTACTGTCATTTTTCTTTGAAAATAATCAGCTGAACATTGCAAGTTGAACACCACTAAATAACGGAATATTATCTCAAGTGTCGAAACGCATACCTGATTTCTCGTCTAAAAATTCTGAAGGCTCGGCAAGCAAACCTAAAGTCTCGGTAAATATACCTGTGCTAAAGTCTATAGAAAGTATACCTGATGTATAAATATGCATTCTTAAGTTCAACAAGTAAAACATAGGTCTCAACAAACATACCTGAAAACTCGGAAAGCATTCTTGAAGTTTTGGCAAGCATTCAAGAATGCTGGGAAGAAAATATGATAGTTAGCAAAGCAATCCTCAATTCTAGGCAAGAATATTCTGAATCTCATCAAACATACATGATGTCTCGACAAGCAAACATATAGACTCGGAAAAAAAACCTGAAGTGTCGGCAAGTAGACCTGAAGTCTCGGGATTCAAATCCTAATGTTCTGCAAATAAACCTTAATTATCGGCCGGGAAACCTCAAGTCTCAGATAAAAAAAAACTGAAGTATCTGAAAACATAACTGAATGCTCAACAAATCTTACTAAAACCTTTGTAAGTACATCTGTGTACAGTACATGTATATATGAAGTCTCGGCAAGCAAACCTCAAGACTCGGCAAAAATACCTTAAGTCTTTACAAAAATATTTGGCAAACATAGAATTCTCGAAAATACAACGTAGACTTTAAAAACATATCTCAATACTCGGCAAATACCTGAGGTCTTGGCCCAATTATACCTGAATTATCTGTAGGCCAATCTCAAGTCTCGGCATGCATTGCTGAATGCTTGACTGGCATACATTAAGTGTCACCAAGCAAACCTGAAGTCTCGATAATCATTCTTAAATCTTGACAAGCATACCTGAAGTCAAGGTAAGTACATTTGAAATATGCACAAATAAAACCACGAAGTATATGAATGAAAACCTGAAGTGTCGGCAAGCAAACCATAATCATCGGTAAAAAAACCATGATTTCTCGGGAAAAACACTTAAATTACGACAGGCAAGCTTTAGTCTTGAGCTTTCGAATCTTGAAGCCCTTCTACTGGAGTAAGGTTAAATATAACGCTGCCTCATAATGATAAAGGTTTATATCAATACGAGAGGCGGGGTAATAAAAAAACCTTACTCCAGTAGAAGGGCTTCAAGGCCCGAAGGCTCGAGTTAATTAAATCAATTTTTTTACAAGACGCTCTTCCCTGAAGGAAATATTTTTCTCTCGCAAAAATGATAAACATTTTTTTCTATAAAATACATAATATTATACAGAAAACTAGTTATTAGAATATAATCGTCTAGAAAACGCTTTATAGAATTAACTAAACGGATTTAAAAAGTTGAAGTAGAGAAGATAATGATGAGGTTGATAACATAATAAAGGGAATCTTCTCATTGCGATTTTAAAAGTTTCTGATAGTGCAGCATCATCTATGGGTAAAAGGATAGATAGCGCTCAACCATCAGCAAACCCTATTTGTACGACCAGTTCTCTGTCTAATTGATATATATTTTACGAAAATTCGAAACTATCATAGACGCGTATGATTGTTTTAAAAATTAAACAATATCTATTTCCCTTACTGCAAAGGAAAATTTATTGGGAGGGTCTGGCTCATCAGCGGTGAACCCTCCCATTAATTTCTCCATTGCAGTAAGAGCAATAGTAATTGTTTAATTTTTTAAAATACGCGTCTATAATAGTTTAGAATTTTCATAAAAGATGGTGCGCTAATTCATCATAATATATAGATTATATATATATATGCTGCGATAATCTATATATTATGATGCATTAGCGCACCATCCTTTATGAAAATTCGAAACTATTATAGACGCGTATTTTAAAAAATTAAACAATTACTATTGCTCTTACTGCAATGGAAAAATTAATGGGAGGGTTCACCACTGATGAGCCAGGCCCTCTCAATAATTTTTCCTTTGCAGTAAGGGAAATAGATATTGTTCAATTTTTAAAACAATCGTACGCGTCTATGATAGTTTCGAATTTATAGCAGCATAAAGTTAAACAATATCGGCGATAAAATAGTATAATAATTTTTTTTTGTTATACTCATATATTGAACATAGGAAATGTAAGCAAAAATATTTACATGTAATTCTACTGTATTCAAACTTATGCCCATAGTCTGCCAAGGTTCCCCTTCCCGTTGTTTATACAAGCAGAATGGTCCAATACAATATTTCGGTTGATCAGACTTGCGAAACTGCTGGCAGGTTTCACCACTGATATGCCAAGTATTATATATTTTTTTATCGTAGTAAAGACAGTAGAAAGTTTGATTTATTTAGAAAATAACGTGCCTAATAATTTCTCTCTTTCCCTCTTATATTTCCTTATACATATACAATTTATTATAACAATATCAAGTCGCACATATGTGCAAGTTTAAATCCTAAGAGAAAAATTTCGCAGGCGCACTAGCTAAATTAATAATATTAAATAACAAAGCAACCCGTGGAATTCTTGCACTGTGTATGTATTTAACACTCAATGTGGAAGTATTTTCCACTTACAAGTTATGTGTATCATATATATTTATTATCGTTTTGAAAATAGAGCAATCCATACTTAATTCATTAGATAATAAAAGGCATATATTGGATTTAAAAAAATATTTATTTTGCCAATATTTCGGCTGGCTGAACGCCAACCTTTATCGAGGCATTACATTTTTGTATACACAAACTCAGCGCCGCATAGTGTTATAATATGATTTCAACTGTGATATTATAACACTATGCGGCGCTGAGTTTGTGTATACAAAAATGTAATGCCTCGATAAAGGTTGGCGTTCAGCCAGCCGAAATATTGGCAAAATAAATATTTTTTAAAATCCAATATATGCCTTTTATTATCTAATATATTTATTAATAGTAATATATTTCTAATTATCATTATGATAAATTAATTCGATACCTATATATAGATAAGAAGATTAATAAATATTTTATTGCTCTTAAGGAATATATTATTTTTATTCTATTCAACTATTGAAAAATGTTCTGAATAAATCGATAAAATACAAAATGAAAGAGAATATAGATAATCGGTTTTAAAGATGGCAAATGGATGTGAAAATGAGGATATTTTTTGATCAAAAATAGGTAAAGATCATAATGGAGCAAAGCTATAAAAAGAATCAGCAATTTATCATCCGCTATTATACTCGGCAAATACGTTAGGCTATAATCTAATTATATTTTTTGGGAACTTTTAAAAAGTAGTTAGATGGGAGTCGGGCTCCGATGTAAATAAGTAATCAGACTTCGTTATGGCAGCGTCACTCCCCGGGGGACCCGCGCCTCGGGACCCGCCGCTTACTGCGCTAAATTATTTACCAGCTCCTGCTTTATGATTTCAACGTGACTGCCATCGTTCTCTGTCATTTTTATCAAGTAAATAACAAATTTATATTACAATATTTATGCATAGTGAAGTAAACCAACAGACAATAGTTTTGATATTTTAATTAATTTTTCATATAATGCGATTTAGCAATTTAAATATGTTTAATTTTCCTCACAAAAATAGTTAAGGATATTTTTATTTAAATAGTAAAAGAAGCGTTTTAAGCAAAGGTAAGAATTGTTTATGTAGAAATTTGAAAATATTTAAGGTTGTAAATCGCATTATGTAAGAAATTAATGAACATAATAAAACTCTTTTTTTTTTTTGTAAAAAAAAATATAGTACAAATTTGATATTGTACTGGGATAAAGTTCATAAATTAAGAAAAGAAAAAAGTGAATCTTCTTATCGGACAACTGAAATTTTCTTATGGCTTTCGCAATCTATTGGAATAAATATAACCTATTTTTAATTATTACATAATTTAATTAAAAATCAACGAATAGTTGATATTTATTCCGTTAGATGGCTCAAGCCATCAGCAACTTTCAGTTGCCCGATAAGGAGATGCCCCTTTTTCTTTTCTTGTTTTTTAGTTTACCTCATTTTATACGGGGTAAAGTGAGGAACTACTCATTGCATTGATTATCAGCGGATAGGAGAGACTCCTAGGCCACATTCTGGTTTATTGTTCTCTCTTTATAAATATATATTTCTATAAGTTTCTTTTCTGTGAAAAATCAATATTTATTTCAAAGAGAAATATTTACTATTTCTAACTTTTTTGGATGAAGTATGAGAGGGTGAAAATATGAAGAGTAATGGCGAACGGAAAAATAAAAGTGTCCAGGGGCGGGAATTATGCGGTGCAACTTTAAGTGTTTTATAATCATACGCCGCAGTCCTTTATAATATATTCCTATATTTCAGTGAAAAAACAATTCCAACAACAGTACAAAGATTTGTTGAGGAACGTTAAACACATATTTGAATTACTAAATCGTTACATATAATAACATATTGATGTATTAAAATCAAACCAACAAGGTAAAGTACAAGAAAATAAGACCTAATCCAAATAATTTGGATTAGGTCTTATTTTCTTGTATTATAATTTATAATCCAAATTGTGCTTTATCAACAAGGTTAATATTATTTGACAAGGTCAAAATCAAAAGTTATTTTAAAATAATGTCCAAAATTCAAAACACCATGATGGATCTAATTCTTTTTAAATTTGGTCCATGCTTATACTTTTATAAGCTTAGTTACAGATTAGTATTACAGAGAGAGTCAATGCAAATAATTTAAACCAGTTAAATTATCGAAAAATATTGAAAGAAAAATAAGTAACTTATATTATGTATTATGATGCATTAGCGCGCCATCTGTTATCAAAATTCGAAACTATTATAGACGCGTATGATTCTTTTTAAAAATAAACAATTTCTACTGTCTTTACTGCAATAGAAAAATAATGGGAGGGCCTGGCTCATCAGTGGTGAACCCTCCCAGCTGTTTCGCCAGTTTAATCTACCCTACCGCTGTTATATTGCATTTTTGGAACTTCCTTTTAAAAATACAATATAACAGCGGTGTGGTTGATTAAATTGGCGAAACCGCTGGGAGGGTTCACCACTGATGAGCCAGGCCCTCCCATTAATTTTTTTTCCATTGCAGTAAGGACAGTAAAAATTGTTTATTTTTAAAAAGAATCATACGCGTCTATAATAGTTTCGAATATATTATGTATTATATTTAGGCTTTTTATTGATTTTTGACCTAACAAACCTAGTTATAGATGAACGATATGTATGGATCTATTCAGGAATGTTTGATTAGTGAGCTTGATAAATACTTGTGATTGATAGAACATGCGTATAAGATAATTTTGTTAAACCAATCCTCATGTTGAAACAGATAAAATCACAGCAATGCGAATATGGAATCGGTGGTTAATGAAGGACAGACAGATCAATGGGAAGGAATGATCAAATTGTCCTCTCACTGAACGAGACGGAGAGCAGGTAACGATGGATCGTACTACAGCTTCACTCGCTCAATGGTGTACTATACACATCCGGTGCCCCTCACACATCATTCGACTCTGCAGAAGGGTAGATTATCTGCAAAGCGATACCTTTATACCATTCCATGCAAACGGAATGGAAGTAGGATACTACATATAAAATAACGAATCGCTCTCTAGATTGTATTTTCGGACCATTATCACTTCTTCCTGCATTATTAAGACGGCAGTAACTATGAACAATAACAACGCGGGAGTATAATGCACGGCTCTTGAACTTTGCATCACAATAGAGGAAAATAACTTGGTCTTTGGGGATCAATTGGTCAACTCTTCAATTTTCTAAATCAAAACACTTGACAGCAAGGGTTACGTCTCTTAAGTTTGGAAAGTATTGTGATGTGAATATAATACATAATAAATTAACAAAAACCAATAAGCTTTCAGGAAATTTGGCTAACAAAATAGTTAGATTATTTTTCAAAAGAAACCAAATTCTGTATATTGAAATATTCAACTCTAGCCTCTCTATGCATTTTTTTAACTAGAGCACGCACAATCCTTATTTAAATCTTTAGGTAATAAAAAATATAAGAACAATTGGGAAAGTTCAATTATAAGTTTAAAAAAGGATTGAATCCTTTAAATCACAGATTGTCATATAGGCTAGGCCTTGGTCCGCAAACTGCGGCTCGCGAGCCACAAACGGCTTTTTAGATGTGAAGCTGCGGCTTTTTATATAGTTCCATACGCAAATATTATTTATGCTAGTGGTATTTATTGTTGGCAAGAAAAAATGTGGCTTTTTAAAACTTTGAAAATTTGTAAATTGTAATTTTTGACTCTTTTGACTCAAAAGTTTGCCGACTCCTGTACTAGGCTTAGCGTCTTTTCTGACAAAGGAGAGGTATCTTTTTTTTATTGGTCAAAATAGATCCAACTTCAAAATTCAACTGATATATTTTATAGGTGATTGGTCGAGTTACTCTTTACCACAACTTAGCACTTCTATAAAATACTTCTTCGGCAAATTGTGAAGATTTTGTGAATCCCTTGTAGTCATCACAAAATTAACTTCCGCTATTAACTCACCTTCAGGTGAGGGTTTGCAAAAGTTGGTATTTAAATATTTGTGATAATTATTTTTGGAAATGTGTTTTTTCCACACATAAAGCTAAATTTTGTTTCTACAGATCTTTCTACAATAATAAAAGTTTTTAAATGAGAGGGCTTGGTTCACAACTAATGAGCCGAGCCCTCTCATTTAACAACTTTTATCATTGCAGTTGGGATTGTAGAGATAATATTTGACTATATATTTGAAAATAAGCACATTTGGAAAATTAATATATATATAGATAATAGGCTAACAGAGTTTACAGTTGTAAATTTTGAAGCTATCTCCTCCAAAGATACTTAACTATATATAGCCATCTATATACCAAAAATTTCGTTATTTCTTTGCTTCACATGACCGTTTTATTTTTATTTTCCAAATATTAATAGATTTATTTATTTTTAATTTATTCGATTTTGAAATCGTAGATTTTTTGCCTTCAAATGTTGCTTATCTTATTTGTTATTTATCACGATCTAATTGATTACTTTTAAAACACGTTCTTTTTGTATTATTACTTCTTTGGCTCCTTCAGATAACAACCTTCCCTTCATCCTGAAGAGGTATCTGTTTCCACTAAGGTAGGTTTTTGCTATTAAATATAAATAAAGGCTCATGGCCAAACCTTTGCTGCTAGAGTGGGTCTCTTGCTACAAGAGCCTTTACACATAGACAGCTCTATGTGGTTTTTTATCAAGTGAGATTTTTGAATAGCAACATGTAAAGTTGAAACACCACATATATATAAAACTAGAATTGCAATTTTATTTTCCGATTTGTTATATACTTTTCTTTTTTCCCACTTTGAATGTATTTATTTAAACTTTTCACCAATAGCTATATTTCCTCAACAGAAATTGCTCACCAAACATGAGAATGTGGAGGAGCAAAAAGACTACTTTTTTTTTTCATTTTGAATATACTTATATATATTTAACCAATGCCTATAGTTTCTCACCTGAAAGGATTTTTTGTATTATTTGTTTGCTAATAAACTATTTATTTTCAATTATTTCGATTTTGGTCTTCACTTTATTTACTTTTTTTTCCATTGCTCTATACATAAATTTTGTACATTTTCAGTTGCCACCGTCGCCTCTGTAATTACCTTTTAGCAGAAAGTTGTATTTAAACAACAACAAACTGTCTAAATTTGAATTAAAAATGGTCGAATTATCGATAGTGTCGAATTACAGTTTTATTATATGATAGGCCTTTGGTCAGGACATCCAAACATGGTTGAAATAGCATGTGTCGAATTAACGAGGTTATACAGTACATATATAAAACTATAAATGTAGTTTTTTATGAGGTCCTCTAATTTAATTCATTCCTTTAATATGTTGTTTTATCTTCAATATAGTTGTGTTGTGTGCAATTTTATTTTCCGATTTGTTAAAATATTTCTTCTTTTTTCATTTTAAATAATTTTTAGGCATAGGCACTAATGCCTATAGTTTTTCACCTGAAAGGATTTTTTTGTAATATTTGTTCACTAATAAACTATTTATTATCAATTATTTTGATTATTGGTCTTTATTTACCTATTTCCTCCACTTCTCTATACGTTATTTTTCTACATTTTTGCACTGTGCTGTCTAATATGTTGTTAATTATAAGGTTTGTTATGTATGATATGACTCCATTTTCATTTTGATATATAAATATAAAAGATCAAATCGAATGTATATATTTAGAAAGTATTTTTACTCAATCTTATATTTGAAATGATGCATCTTGTAAATAAGATTACACTCATTTAAATTTTTAAGCCACTATCTCTACTTTTAATATCTCTGCGGGCCCTTCGGGTAAACCCGGGGTGTTGCGCGGGTCACTCGGCTAGTTAGAAATATTAAGCGATAGGTGTCATTAAATATATAAGAAGTTGGTATTGTTGGCTTTAACACCGGTCTGATTCTTCTAATTTGGATAGACAGTCAATAGATGACTTTGTTCTATTGGCTTTTTTCACGGGAACCTTTCATTTTATTGTGAATATAAAAAAAACATTACTATATTAATTGCGATCTAGATCGTGCTTACATCAAGGCACATATAGTAGAAAGATATCCACCCACTATATCTCTAGTAGAGGGTTATTGAGCGCTAGCATGGCGCTACCTATATGGTGTAGGCGGAAACCATTGTCAATGAGCAGGGCATAATGGAAACATCCTCGTTGGATAATTAACACCTCTCCGCCAACATTCCGCGGCACCAATTACCGCCGGCACGCGGAATCCAATTATCGAATAGCTGGATAAACCTCGCCCGGGGCTTAGCGGGAATGTCCTCAATGCGCTTGTGGCGAGACCACTAGCGTAAGTGATAAGTGACGCTATATACATTCTACAGACTTGTTTAGGTGGACGCTGTGTATGTTGTTGGGGAGAAGCTACACTATTGTTCTCAAGTATTCCCATTGTTTTAAATACATTATTGTGAGACAAATGTGGGAACTCTTGGAAAATATTTCTATTGTTCGACAATTGGCATTACTTCTCCCGGGTATGCAAACAACAGAATAGGCGAATTACCGTATCATCGTGCGTGTAGATGTTGCATATTCCGTTAATAGACAGTAAACTGCTTCCAGGATAACTTTATATCATGTCCAAGTTTCATCGGGGTAGGCCAAATATTGTGGAAACATATATGAGGAACAAGCACATACTTATGAACCTCTCTTCTTTATTTATATAGAAATATCTCATTTATCAAATATACTGGAAAACAAAACTTCCCGGTGTCAAGTTATCAACATCGTCCCCTGGCTGCGATAACCTGTTCACACACGACATGTTGGCTTGCCTCTACACGGCCGAACTATCCGATTTGGTGCGCGGATTGAAGGAATTCTCTATCAGAGTTACACACACAATAAACTTGGTTAAGTAGTCGTAACTTTGGGGTGCTTCGAGTCTATCGACAATCAGAACGTGGGTCCTAAACCTGAATTGAAACAGATCCACTTAAACAATAAATGGCTCCCTGATAGCGACATAAGCCCAGCACTACCCAGGCGACTTATTAACAATTGTTAGTCTAGCAATTTATAAGTGTGCGTCGAAATTCTTTTACATATGTGGCGCACGTATCAGTAGTTGCATACTCCTATGCACAATGATTATCATAGCCTATGCCGTGTTTGGTTGAGATAAAAATAAGTTTCTTCGTGTAGAGTGTACATCTTAAAACCATTATGATACTTAAATCATTCGACTTGTGAAATCGCCAATTCATGGTGCCCACAAAATATGTTTCTCATAACCTATCAATGGACCTATGTTTTGTCACTAAGGAGCAGAATAAAGAAAAATGAGCACATAGAGGCATTTCTATTCACAATCAGTGAAATATATCATGATCTGAATGCAGATTTACGAACAGTCACCTTATTTTGATTGATCGAAATGTACGGGCGTTCAAACGGAAATCAAAGCACTTTCTCCAGGTGATTTCAAATAAACTAAAATAAAATATTTCTGTGCACAAAATTAGAAATGAAAAAATAGGTCTTGTCTCGATAGGTGTTTAAATTCATAGAAAACCTAAAATGATATGAGGATAATATGCAAATATATAAACATATGCATAAATAAACTAAGAGTAGCCACTTTTTTCTGATTCGCGCACAAAAATTAGGCAGTAAAGTTTCTGATAACTCGAAACGTCAAAACATATGACTACCAATATTATATGGTTTACCATAGATATGTACATATAGCCAATAACCCACTTTCCTCCATAGTCATCTTCGCGGGTTCACAAAATTATCCTTTGAAGAAATATATCTCAAAAATAATATCGCCATTTCAAATATTTCACACAGTCCTGAACGCAACAGCAGCTGTAGAAATTATGCAAGAAACAACATTACACTAAAATTTCTTAATGGTTCCATCCAATTTCGAATCATTATACAGGTCAATTCCTTTTTAAAGTCATTTTTGAATTTTTTAAAATTTTAAACACCACATTTCACAATTTAACAATTTACAAAAAGTAACAACAAGGGCTTATTCAATCTATGTTTATCCTTTAGTTATTTCATTTATTTCTTTATTTCGACTTAGAGCGCTATGTCCCCCTAGAGACACTTGCACTTTAAAAATAATCAAAATGTTTAAAGACAAGAAAGAAAGATATTTTAAATATGTACAGAATTAGTATAAAAGTTAGTTAGAAGAAAAGATAAAATATTTATATATCAACACAATTGATATATGTACAAAGGGTTGGTAAGCAAATATAGTTAAACTAGCGGACGTACCCGGCTTCGCCCGAGGTTTTACCCGAGTAAAGGTTTGTCTAACGAACATTTGTTAAAACAATTCTCTATAAACTTATAAAAAAAAGATATATATTTTGATAATTTGAAACTCGTAAATGTGAATCTCTCGATAAAGTGAACATTTTTTCCCGGTCCCTGTGTGCCGTGTCATCCTGAATTTTGTCTTTCATAATTTTCTACATTACAAAATCATCGTTTTATCTAGTGAACATATTTTCCCGGTCCCTTGATAAATACTCGATAAGTTGAATAAAATCATGGTCGTGAATCTCTCGATAAAGTGATCATTTTTTCCCGGTCCCTGTGTGCCGTGTCATCCCGAATTTTGTATTTCCTCGATAAAGTGAACATTTTTTACCGTTCCCTGTGAGCAGTGTCATCGTGAATTTTGTCTTTCCTAATTCTATACATTACAAAATCATTGACACGGGATATCATTTAATGTTGTCTAAAGGGGGTTAAGAGAGCAGTCTCTTTCAAATGAAAAATGCTTTAATTAAGCAGATGTTTTAAGTATAATATATGAGAGAGGCAATCTTACAGGTTGTCGACGCTGTAAAATCCCCAGAGAGAGTGTTTTTGTAGCATCATGCTGTGACTCACACGATGACCCAAGGTCATCAGAAGCAGCAAACTAAGCCTATCTCCGTCTCAATGGCGGCGCTGCTTTGCGAGTTAAATATACAAATCTGCAAATAACTCTAAGGATATTCAAGATATTCAAGAAATTATTTTTCGTAAACCTTTCCGGGGATACACCTAATAATATCCCAAATTTTCACGGCGATTGGATGTATGGTTTTTGAATCCATAGAGGACACACACACACACAGACAGACAGACAGACAGACAGACATTCATTTTTATATATATATATAGATGAAATAAAATTGTAAAGTATTGTGTTTATTTTCGAAAAAAGCAATTTACAAATTTAAAAAAAGGTTTTGAGGAATATTTTATAATGAAAATATGCTAGATATTAGAGAATTATTCAGTTAAAACAATACTAAAAAGAGTTAATTACTATATAAAAGCGTTCCGATGGAATTTAGTAGTTTATGTAAAACATATGGTTCTTGAATCAAAAAAATGTCAGGTGGGTCATCTCTAGTGTTGGCCTGTAGTTCACTTATCGCAGTAAAACCTTTTCTTACATTTTGTTGAATACATCTCACATTTTCAATCATATAGGATATTAATCTATTTAAGATTGAGCTTCAAATTATATTTGATACATCATTTCCCTTGTATATTTGTGAATATTGTGTCCTTTGGATAATTCTGTCTATTTATGATTTGTAAATCGGGCATTCACTTAAATTTGATTTATGGTTTGTGGAAAGGTTTTTAAATTTAGGGTGCTTAGAGAAATTGTGACAATTTGGTGCTTCAGTACAGTTGTGGCTACCCTGTACACCGCATATTTTACATATTTCAATGTTTTGGCAGTCTTTTGTTTGTAGTTCGGATTAAATTCAAAACAATTTTATCATTGTCTTACAAATATTCTGTCTTGTATAGAACATCGCTCAAAATCGGTGTATATCTCATTACCCATTTTTCTTAACATTTGGTAAACTTTAGGAGTTACTCTTAATACTATATTGTGATATGTTTAACATCTATTGATTTCAAAATACAATCCATGTCTTCTGTCCAAAAGAAAAAAAAGGGAAAAAAAGTAAAATATTTTTGAAGTGATATTAATACTATACTTATGATATAAATAATTTAGAACAGAAAGATATATAAGGTATAATATTAAATTTAAAAGAGGGGAAAGAAAAAAAGTACTTAGCTTAACGAGACGAGCGAAGCAAAACACGTCCGCACAGTTGGCTTCAGAAGCCATAACATTTCAGTTACAAAAGCCAATATTATAAGCAGATTGAGAGAGGCAGATAGAGAGAAGGACAGCCAATGGGAATTCTAATTTCTTTAGCACTCCTAATATTTATTTGAATCATATAAACGATAGACATTGTAACCAAACATAACAAAATAATACTCTGGAAATATATATAGATTAAGTTATTTATAATACTCGTAATTCTTTCAAAAATCAAACACCCTCTGTATATGCACCAAAAGGGGAACCTCTCCCTTTAAAATGCATTAAAACATAAATTATGTTTATTAACTTAGACCAAAATGAAATAGTAGCGATAACCTACTAGTAGAGAAAACCTACAACATTAGTTCTGGCAATTTAAACAAAGAGGCAACCTGTATAGCATGGTAGGGCTATGGCTCTTATCAATATGCAAGCGGCTTCGATTTCATAACATACTACGAGAGGAGTTAAAAATTGTTCGAAATATGGAATAAAAGATTCTCTAACTGGTGAAGAGGAAGATTAAACTTTTTTGGCAACTTTGACCTATTCCATAACACCAATCGTAGGATGTTATGAAATCGAATCCGCCAAGTACTGATGAGGGCCATAGCTCTAATCGCCGGTATATAGGTTGGCTTTTGACTGAATTTTCTAAAACTGGTGTTGAAGCTCTTTTTTTATTGCCACAATTACATTTTGTACTAAGATGATGGACACAATGTATTGTTCTAACATAAAATTGCGCGAAAGGCGTTTTATAAATTACAAATATTTCTTATAAGAAGTGGTAGATGTTTTAATTAAGCGTTTTGAAGAGTGATTATAGCTTGATTAAAAATAAACTCATTGTGAAAAAATTTCGAAGTTTTTGAAAATGCATTATTTTATGAATTTTAAAGAGATAGATGTCTCTTTGGTGCATGAATATCATTCTTCGCAACTTTTGGCTTTATACACTCATGGACAAATCTTAGGTGTAAATTCTTCTATATCGCCAGTCGTCTGTTTTTTTTTTTTTTAAGGAAACAGAGGCAATTTTTTCACACTTGGTTAAACCGTGTGCCTTCAATAAAGCTCACTATGTATCAAATATCTTTCAAAGGTATTTTCTGAATCCCGATAAACATGCTAAAAGGTACAACCTCCTTAAGTCCATGAGTGCTTATATAATCCATTAGCTATTTTAAACAAAAACAGTCCAACAAGAAATAAAGAAAGGAGGAAATCAAAGATAAACCTTATCGAGAATTAATAGGATCTCTTATCTCCTCTTCAGTACTGCCAATCTGGAGTTACTTGCTGACAATAAAACTTGTTCAATCTTCTAGTGATAGAGGAACCAAGTTTACAATACTGATAGTTCATACTCAAATGTTTTCTACACGAACCAATAAATTATGTAAAAATAAAGATATTGTATTATTTATGATAATTATATAAAAATAAAATACACACACATAATTATAATTTGGATAGAATCTATCTGCAGCTAAGAGATTTTAGACAAATTTCCATCATCTAGCTGTGGCCCAAATTCAGTGATGTGTGTTTATAGAACTAGCTACTACCCTTACGAGTAGATTGTCTAATGGCACTTGCACTATCTATGGACCCAGATC
>CP092886.1:138732309-138805493 GCA_030710605.1 Cordylochernes scorpioides
GACCCGGGCAACGCCCGTGTTTTACCCGATTGAATGTTTTTATTCAAATACTATTTGTTACAATTATAAATTGGCGCCTTAAATAAATGCATATTTTAGTTAATAACTATAGCCTATGTGCTTTATCTGTCTATGTACTGTTGGCTTCCGTAGGCGTCTCTTACTGGGAAAAAGAAAGAGAGGATTCCATTTAGTTATTATCTAATATATGCATTTATTTAAGGAGCGACCCGCTCCAACACAATAGTTACAAAAACCAAAAAGCGAGTGGGGGGGAGTGTCAAAAACAAAGTCTCTCGCGCAGTGGCGGCGCCATCGTAGCGAACCAATAGGAGAGCGCCATTCAAAAAAAAAAAAGCAAACGGTGACAGAGATGAAGAACGCATGACGCTCGTAACTGTGTATATAGAATACTTGTGTGTGTATAAATTATTTACCTATAACATTATTACATCGCAAGTACGACGGAGATATACGACTATATCTCAACCAATATTTTAAACTTGTTTTTAACGAATTTCTACGTAAAAGATATGGATAAATCGGGATATCAGCATACGAATAAAACGGACACCATATACATATAAACCGAATACGGTTGAATATATTAATATATTTTGCGGAAGAGCTTTGCTCACCTTGAAATCATATGTATGTTCCTCTACAGACCTATAAGCTTATGTCCATAGTTCACTAAAAACACCACTAAGCTGCCTTCCATAGAAAATACAGGATATATTCCAAACCAATCCAATACAATAGTAGAGCGGTCTAGAGATTAATTTGGCGAAACCGCTGAGAGGGTTCACTACTGATGAGAGAAACCCTCTCATTCATTAACTCAAATCATTGCAGTAAGGTCTGTAGAGATAATATTTGATGACATTTAAAAGAAGCGCATTGCCAGTAAATTTATTTGTTTAAAATTTTAACGATAGATGGCAATTAAATTTAATTTAATAATATAAATATTGCTTTCCAATTAATGGTTTCTTCCTATATAAACCTGCTACACACATTACACACATCACTATATTCATAAATTTCTTTAAATATTTTAAAAGCTTTATTAACGTCAAATTGTTATTAAATTTGGTAATCCAAAAAATTATAGGACAATTCTGAAAACAAATGGCAACATTCGATCTTATAGTGCAAACAAATTTATGTAATCTAAATGTCACAAAAATGCAACACATCAATTAACACACGCAGTCTCCTACACGAGGTGATAAAGAGAAACACATAGCCAAATATATCTGACATGATCTAAATAGAAAGAATAGTAATTATATTTACTCTGCATACCGCACTAAGGAAATAATTGGCAACAAATATATATATAAAAAAGATAATAGCGTGCGGTTATCATCATCATCATCAGAGGAAGGAGTTAATTAATCCTTCGGCGGCCAAATTAGTCATGAAGCCTCCGTAGCCTCCGTAAGTGTAAGATTAATTCCCTCCCACTTTTGAAGGCTCTATCAAGTGGTGCGTGCGCGTGTGAGTAATGGTGCTCCATCCTAATTTGTCTCTTTCTGATTAAGGAGAAATATAATCTGGTGGTTCTTGCTGGTGTTGTATCTTATAATTAAATTTTACTTTTCTCTCTCATTTAGAATATGGCTTCTTTCCCTCGTTATAATTATATCGTGCTCTATCACCCCTTGGTCCTGAAATATTTATTTTATCTTTGTAGTCATATTATTGTTTGTAGTAATCCTACTACTAAACCTCTTATTTCAATGATTTACAATATGTATACTATAATATAAAAAATGAGATTTTCTGCGTGATTTTTGATTATCTTAAGGATTATGCTATGGTTGTGATGCAGTCGTGGTTAAAATCTTGAAAATAAAAATAGTTAAAATAATTTTTTTTTTTTTTAGTTAAAATAATGAAGATTAGAAATAGCTTTAATTGAGCTAATGGGATATATAAAAACATAATTTGAGAAAGGTATTGCCTGGCTTAAGGCGTAAGAATAAAAAAATGGAAAAACTTATTTGCATAATGTACAAAAGATTTGAGCCGGCCATCGGGAAACAATAACAATGAGTTTTTATAGGGGAAGCATGACCTCTGGCGGTCGATTTAGCAGAGTATTTGAATCTATGAAATATAATTTTAAATAAAATTATTTTTTAATATAACATATATATATTCTGTGAGAAAATAGTACAAATGTAATATTGTACTGGGATAAGGTGCATAAATTAAGGAAAAGGCATCTCCTTATCGTGCAACTGAAAGTTGCTAATGGCTTGCGCCATCTATCGGAATAAATAAAAATATTCTTATAAATGACTGCGGCGTATAATTATAAAGCTATACAACCAGTTTAACCGCATAAGTTTCTATTTTTTTATGAAAAATCATTTTTAATTTCAAAGAGAAATAATTTAATATTTCTAACTTTTGGATGACGTATGAAAAGGTTGAATATATGAAGAGTGATGGTCTATATATGAATGGATGACGTATGGAGGGTGAAAAATATGAAGAGTAATGGCGAACGGAAAAATAAAAGTGTCCAGGAGCGGGAATCGAACCCACAATGGCAGGACATGGCACCTGCCCGGTAAGCAGAAGATTGTGGGTTCGATTCCCGCTCCTGGATGTTTTAATGCTTGGTATTTAAGATTTATAACACATTTATAATTTAAATATTTTTATTCAATTAAGATTATAATTACACAAGCATAACATTTAAATATATATATATCCTGCCTAACCATTCTCTATACTATACTAACTATATAACATTAAGCGATCTATTTACAGTTTGTTTTGGTCACTGGTCCAATATTTTTATTTTCATAGACCAAATTATAAGATTAATTCACAGATGAAAAATATGCAAAATAACTAAACAAATATATACATCAATTTAATATTTATTTAAAACAAATGAACAACTATATACATCAATTCCCCCTTCTTAGGCTTGGCCCCCCTTATTTATTTATTTACTCTCCATATCTCTGCGGACATCTGCGCTCCCTCTGAGGATACCTGGGGGTTGTAATACTTTTCTCCTCCGAGATTGGAGTTGGCACACGTACAGCATCATTCATATTAGTGGGATGTGATTTACCAGGCAACATTTTTCTAATGTAGTTTTGATGAACCTTTTTTATACTGTCACCTTGTTTTATTAAATAAACATTCCTTCCTAGTATTTTAATTATCTTTCCTGTATACCAAGAGGGATGCCCATTAGTAATCCACCTAAACTTCACAGTCTCATCCACTTTAAATTTACTGTTAACATATTGACTATTGAATTTGGAGGCTTTTACTTCTTCTTTTGATAACACCGAAAGTCTTGATCTGATCTTTCTTCCAAGAAACAGTTCCGCAGGTGATGTCCCTTTCCTAATATTTACATCGGTCCTTATAAAGAACAAAGCCCTGGACAGAGCCAAATTTAGTTCCACCTGCTCATTTTCATATAATTGCTTTTTTAGCAATTTCTTTACCTCTCTTACAGAGACTTCTGCCTGTCCATTCGATTGTGGGTGATATGGGGGAGATGTCACATGGGATATGCCATTCTTAGACAAAAAATCACCAAAGTCACTACTAAAGAAAGGAGGACCATTATCAGAAACCACTACTTGTGGAAATCCGTAGCGAGCAATACAATTTCTCATAAAATTTATACAAAAATATGCACTGGTAGATGGTACCTCAGAAACTTCAACCCATGAAGAAAATGAATCTACTGCTAGTAAAAACAGTTTGTTTTTGAAATTGAAATAGTCCATGTGAACCCTCCTCCATGGTCCTGCATATTTAGGCCAACTCTTAGTTCTTTGAGGAGGCAAACTTTCATTAGAAAGACAAGTTCTGCAATTTTTTGTAATTATTTCTATTGAAGAGTCCATGCCGGGCCACCAAATAGATGAACGTGCCATCATTTTCATTTTATTAGTTCCTGCATGGCTCTCATGTAATAATTGAAGTACCCTTTCATGTAGACTTTTTGGGATAACCATTCTATTCTCCAGAAAAATACATTCTTGGAGAATGGTAAAGTCATCAATCCTTTTTAAATAAGGAATGAGATCATCATTGGGACTTGAGGGTAACTCCCCTGTCTCAATAATTTTATACAATTTGAATAAAGTCCTGTCTAATTGTATTTCATGAGCCACAAGAACATGGTCAATGATGGAAGTATTTAAGAGTAAAATTTCACCACTCCCATCATTATATTCCAAATTATCCTCTTGACACTCTGGAAATCTAGATAGGAAATCTGGAATAATATTATCCTTTCCTTTTTTATACTTAATTTCAAAACTATAATTTGAAAGAGTTAGAGCCCATCTATGAAGTCTATTTGCAATGAGTGGAGGCAAATTTGTTTTATCTCCAAAAATAGTTATTAAGGGCTTGTGATCAGTATAAATGGTAAATTTCCTACCAAAAAGGTAATTTTTTAATTTATTTACTGCAAAGACAATTGCAAGTCCTTCTCTTTCAACTTGAGAATATTTTCTTTCATGAACATTTAAAGTTCTGGAAATGAAACACACAGGCCTTTCCTCCCCATCCTTCAAATGTGAAAGGGTTGCTCCTATTCCCACCTGACTTGCATCACACGAAAGAATCAAAGGCAAATTTAGGGAATAATGCGATAAACATGTGGTCTCATCTAATGCATTTTTACAGGAATTGAAGGATCTATCTGTCCCAGCATTCCAAGACCATTTAACATTCTTTTTTAATAGGTTGTATAAAGGATATGCTAAATCTGAAAGATTTGGCAAAAATTTACTATAAAATGACAAAAATCCAAGGAAGCTTTTTAATTCAGTTATATTCTTAGGAACTGGACAATTCTTTATGCAAGCTAGCTTGTCTTTCAAGGGATATATACCAAATTCATTAATTTTATGTCCAAGATATTCAATCTCATTTTTAACAAACAAGCACTTATTTTTGTTTATTGTAAAATTATTTTCTTTAAGAATATTAAGTGTTCTTTTAAGAATATCTAAATGGCTTTCCAAATCCTCTGATGCGATAAGAATATCATCAAAATAAATGTAAACATCATTGATTCCCGAGAAGAAGGATTCCATTGTCTTCTAAAATATTTCAGAAGCAGTCTTTATACCAAAGGCCAAACGATTATATTATATAAACCTTTGTGAGTGGAGACAACCAAATACTTTTTTGAAATATCATCCATCTCAATTTGATGGTAAGCCTTTGACAAATCTAATTTAGTAAATAATTTCTTTCCTTGAAAATTACTCAAGACTGAATCTATGTTAGGAATAGGATATTTGACATCCTCTAAGTAAGGATTTAAACTCTTTTTAAAATCAGCGCAAAGTCTAATTTGGCCATTTGGTTTTGCAACACAAACGAGTGGTGAAGCACAATCACTTTTATCTATTGGAGACATAATATTTAAATCAACCAATTTATCAATTTCATTTTCCACAAGTTGTTTTAATGCAAAAGGAACTTGTCTAAATTTGTAAAATTTTGGGACAAAGTCAGCCCTCACATCAAGATGGCATTTGATACCTTTAATAGGGTCAGATTTGTATTCAAAAATGGACCCATAATCATTTAAAAGTGAATCTATACTAAAAGAGTCCAATTTATGCAAATAATTGAATGAGATATTGAAAGGACCAAGGAAATCTCTTCCTAAGAGAAATTTAGAACAATTTAAATTAGTTATTAGTATTTCAATGGTTCTAGAAACATTTCTTAATTTTATATCAAATTTAGCCTTGCCCAAAATAGGTATTTTAGAGCCACTATAGCCGGTCAAGACTGTATTACATTTATTTAATTTAACATTTTTGAAATATTTAAAGTACTCATATTTAGTTAATGTAGTAATGGCTGCTCCAGTATCAATTTCAGCCAACAATTTTATATTATTTACATATACTGTTTCAGTCAAAGGAGGATGTAAATTTATATTATTCAATGATAAATTATTTTGAGATCCCGAAGGATTATTATCATTAGCATGCTTTTTAAATTTATTAAAAGTATTTTTGGGATTTCTGGGCAATTTACGGGCAGAACTGTCGTTTTTATAACATATAGTAGAAATATGACCTACCCTACCACAAACTCTACAATTAGCTGATTTAAAAAAACAATTATAGTGTAGATGGTTGTTCTTACCACAGTGTTTGCAGGGATTATTGATGGCATGAAGATGCTGTGGGGACCGATGGGCATCTTCGGATCTCTTGAGGTTGTGTAGGTCATTATCTGCAGACTCCGCAGACAGAGCGATGTCTAATGCTCCCTCAAAAGTCAATCCTTCTTCCTGTAGTAGCTTCTTTTGGGTTGGTGTATCAATGATGCCCGCCACAAATCTGTCTCTTAGTGATTCCTGCAGAAAATCTCCAAAGTTACACCTTTGAGCCTGTTCTTTTAGGCGTATTATATATTTCGAAATTGCCTCGCCTGATTTTTGATCCATTTTCTGGAATACAAATCTTTCATATATTATATTGATCTTAGGATTGAAATGTTTCAATAAGATCTTGCATAATTCATCAAAGGGAACTTGATCAACTTCTTCCGGAAAAACTAAGTTTCGCAAGATCCCGAAATATTTAGGGCCGATGCTTGAAATAAGAAATGGCATCTTAAAGTCTTCTTTTGTTTTAGAAATTAGCATGAATTGCTTCAAGCGATAAATATAATTCTCAACATTCTCTAGATTTTCGTCAAATCTTTCAAACATACTTGAAGACATTTTTAAAGTATAATTTCTTTTCACTATTTAAATTCTTTTTTCTTTACAAAATTTGCTTTTCCTCGTCGCCAGTTGTTTTAATGCTTGGTATTTAAGATTTATAACACATTTATAATTTAAATATTTTTATTCAATTAAGATTATAATTACACAAGCATAACATTTAAATATATATATATCCTGCCTAACCATTCTCTATACTATACTAACTATATAACATTAAGCGATCTATTTACAGTTTGTTTTGGTCACTGGTCCAATATTTTTATTTTCATAGACCAAATTATAAGATTAATTCACAGATGAAAAATATGCAAAATAACTAAACAAATATATACATCAATTTAATATTTATTTAAAACAAATGAACAACTATATACATCACTGGACACGTTTATTTTTCCGTTCGCCATTACTCTTCATATTTTTCACCCTCCATACGTCATCCATTCATATATAGACCATCACTCTTCATATATTCAACCTTTTCATACGTCATCCAAAAGTTAAATATATTAAATTATTTCTCTTTGAAATTAAAAATGATTTTTCATAAATAAAAAGAAACTTATGCGGTTAAACTGGTTGTATAGCTTTATAATTATACGCCGCATTCATTTATAAGTATTATTAGTCAGTTTAAATATTAGTTACGAACGGAGAAATATCGTCCAGGATAGCCTAGTGGACATGGCACCTGCCCGGTAAGCAGAAGGTTGTGGGTTCGATTCCCGCTCCTGGACACTTTTATTTTTCCGTTCGCCATTACTCTTCATATTTTTCACCCTCCATACGTCATCCATTCATATATAGACCATCACTCTTCATATATTCAACCTTTTCATACGTCATCCAAAAGTTAGAAATATTAAATTATTTCTCTTTGAAATTAAAAATGATTTTTCATAAATAAATAAAAACTTATGCGGTTAAACTGGTTGTATAGCTTCATAAAAATATTCTTGTTGATTTTTAATTATTCCAGAATTGGCCAAATACCCATTCTTGATTAATCAAGAAAAGCTAACCACGGACGCGTTTCGGGCTGTTGGCCCTCATCAGCGTGGTGCAAGCTGTACCTCAACGATCAAACAATTGGTCATTAAGGCATCCTGAATATATATACTCTATAACAAAGAAATCGACGCACCAAGAAGCAGTTGTCCGATTTATATGAAAATACATATACAAAGAGGTTTCGACCAAACATGCAAATGATTGAAATTTGGTGGCCGATTTATGCAAAGCAAGAGCTCCAGCGCATCTGAACTGCGCATCCAGCACGAGCATTCTAGACTCAATATTCGGCGCAGCACGAGCTGATTTTCAAAATTTCCGTTTAATATTTTAGCAGTACGCTTATTTCTACTGTATCAATGCCTCGCCGAAAAATTCGTGCTCATTAGGAACATATGTCAGAGTTTGAAACTGGTCGTGCCATTGGATTGAAAGAGGCTGGTTGGTCTAATCGACTAATCGCGCGACATCTGTGTCGAAGTGATGCGGCTATTAGGCGATGTTGGCAAAAGTGGATCAACAACGGAAGAATACAACGTCAGGACGGCAGCGGTCGACCAAGGGCAACAACAGAACGGGAGGACAGAGCAATTGTCAGAATGGCTGTCGCTGCACCGGAATGGTATATTTGACTCTTAAGAAAATCTTAGAATTGTTTAACTATACCAATCATTGTTTAAGGTTTTCGGTGATCTTATAATTATAGGAATTTTACAGGGCTTGTAGAAATGAAACACAACGTATTCTTGCTTTTTATGCAATTGGGACAGCAGAGACAGAAAGAATCATTATATACAAGAAAAAGTGGCCTGAAAGAAGTATGTTTCGCTTAGGTGATCAAAACGTTGAAAATGAACCGCTTGTCCATAAACTAAAAATGCTTCTTCCCCCATTACATATAAAATTAGGGTTAAAGAAACATTTTGTAAGGGCTTTAAAAAGATAGTGATGCTGTCAAATATTTAATGAATAAATTTCCAAAGATTAGTTGTTCTAAGATAACGGAAGGTATTTTCATTGGACCTCAAATTCGTAAACTAATAAATGACGAAGGGTTTATTGCAATATTGAAAGAAGACGAGAAAAATGCTTGGCTTGCACTCATCGACGTTGTCAAACACTTTTTAGGCAATAATAAGTCGCCGAATTATGCGTGATTCGTAGAAAATATGATTTGCAAATTCCATAAGCTCGAGTGCTTAACGAATCTAAAATTGAATTTTATGGATTCACATTTAAACTTTTTACCTGATAATCTCGGTGCAGAGAGCGAAGAACAAGGTGAACGCTTCCACCAAGATATTAAAATCATTGAGCAACGATACAATGGTCTTTGGAATTCGTACATTTGGTGGCGTATTATTGTTGGAATCTGATGCGTGATGACAAACAAGCAAAATATAATAAATAAAATTTTTATTACTTCCTAAATATTACTGCATATTTATAAATAATGTTCATTAAACCAAATAAAATGTTTTTTCGCATACACAGCTTTTTGTTAAGACCTTCCATATTGTATATAAAAACAATTCTTCTGATAATTTTGAAAAAGAAAGGAAAATAAATTAGATTCTTTATATATATATATATATATATATATATATAAATGAAATTTTATATGGATAGAGTAAATAGTTTAATAAATATATATCTAAAGGCAGTTATTAAGGTAAAATATATACAAATGTATATTTGTACAATATCGTTTCTTCATTTGCACTATCTTTGGAGCATTTATTTATATAGTAACAAGTTTAATGTCATAACCTTTCCTCCAATAGATGAATATCATGGGTAAAAGGCATTATATCCATAACTTGATAAATTGAGCTAATCTAAAAGAAATATTGATACCACGTTAATCAGCACAAAAAGCTAACTCAGAAAATGTTTTTTTTTTATTTGAGGAGGAGAAATTTATTTTCATTTTGTGTACTAGTATAATCATTTTAAATCTTGTCAAGCATACCTGAAGTCAAGGTAAGTACATTTGAAATATGCACAAAAAAAAACCACGAAGTATATGAATGAAAACCTGAAGTGTCGGCAAGCAAACCATAATCATCGGTAAAAAAACCCAGATTTCTCGGGAAAAAACACTTATATTACGACAGGCAAGCTTTGGTCTTGAGCTTTCGAATCTTGAAGCCCTTCTACTGGAGTAAGGTTAAATATAACGCCGCCTCATAATGATAAAGGTTTATATCAATATGAGAGGCGGGGTATTAAAAAAACCTTACTCCAGTAGAAGGGCTTCAAGGCCCGAAGGCTCGAGTTAATTAAATCAATTTTTTTACAAGACGCTCTTCCCTGAAGGAAATATTTTTCTCTCTCAAAAATGATAAACATTTTTTTTCTATAAAATACATAATCTTATACAGAAAACTAGGTTTTAGAATATAATCGTCTAGAAAATGCTTTATAGAATTAACTAAACGGATAAAAAAAAGTTGAAGTAGAGAAGATGATGATGAGATTGATAACATAATAAAGGGAATCTTCTCATTGCGATTTTAAAAGTTTCTGATAGCACAGCATCATCTATCGGTAAAAGGATAGATAGCGCTCAACCTTCAGCAAACCTTATTTGTACGACCAGTTCTCTGACTAATTGATATATATTTTATGAAAATTCGAGACTATCATAGACGCGTATGATTGTTTTGATAATTAAACAATATTTATTTCCCTTACTGCAAAGGAAAAATTATTGAGAGGGCCTGGCTCATCAGTGGTAAACCCTCCCATTAATTTCTCCATTGCAGTAAGAGCAATAGTAATTGTTTATTTTTTAAAATACGCGTCTATAATAGTTTCGAATTTTCATAAAAGATGGTGCGCTAATGCATCATAATATAAATATTATAGCAGCATATATATATATATATATGAAAAAACAATAGAAAAAAATAAAAGATAAGTGGGTCTAAAAAGCACATGTGCTCGTGGTCAGGAGATGCCTTCTTTATTTTTAATATATATATATTTATACATTATGATGCGCATTAGCGCACCATCTTTTATGAAAATTCGAAACTATTATAGACGCGTATTTTAAAAAATTAAACAATTACTATTGCTCTTACTGCAATGGAAAAATTAATGGGAGGGTTCACCGCTGATGAGCCAGGGGCCCTCTCAATAATTTTTCCTTTGCAGTAAGGGAAATAGATATTGTTTAATTTTTAAAACAATCATAAGCGTCTATGCTAGTTTCGAATTTATAGCAGCATAAAGTTAAACAATATCGGCGATTAAATAGTATAATAATTTTTTTTGTTATACTCATATATTGAACATAGGAAATGTAAGCAAAAATATTTACATGTAATTCTACTGTCTTCAAACTTATGCCCATAGTCTGCTAAGGTTCCCCTTTCCGTTTTTTATACAAGCAGAATGGTCCAATACAATATTTCGGTTGATCAGACTTGCGAAACTGCTGGCAGGTTTCACCACTAATATGCCAAGTATTATATTTTTTTTTTACCGTAGTAAAGACAGTAGAAAGTTTGATTTATTTAGAAAATAACGTGCCTAATAATTTCTCTCTTTCCCTCTTATATTTCCCTATACATATACAATTTATTATAACAATATCAAGTCGCACATATGTGCAAGTTTAAATCCTAAGAGAAAATTTTCGCAGGCGCACTAGCTAAATTAATAATGTTAAATAACAAAGCAACCCGTGGAATTCTTGCACTGTGTATGTATTTAACACTCAATGTGGAAGTATTTTCCACTTACAAGTTATGTGTATCATATATATTTATTAATAGTAATATATTTCTAATTATCATTATGATAAATTAATTCGATACCTATATATATTAATAGATAAGAAGAAGAGATTAATAAATATATTATTGCTCTTAAGGAATATATTATTTTATTCTATTCAACTATTGAAAAATGTTCTGAATAAATCGATAAAATACTAAATGAATGAGAATATAGATAATCGCTTTTAAAGATGGCAAATGGATGTGAAAATGAGGATATTTTTTGATCAAAAATAGGTAAAGATCATAATGGAGCAAAGCTATAAAAAGAATCAGCAATTTATCATCCGCTATTATACTCGGCAAATACGTTAGGCTATAATCTAATTATATTTTTTGGGAACTTTTAAAAAGTAGTTAGATGGGAGTCGGGCTCCGATGTAAATAAGTAATCAGACGTCGTTATGGCAGCGTCACTCCCCGGGGGACCCGCGCCTCGGGACCCGCCGCTTACTGCGCTAAATTATTTACCAGCTCCTGCTTTATGATTTCAACGTGACTGCCATCGTTCTCTGTCATTTTTATCAAGTAAATAACAAATTTATAATACAATATTTATGCATAGTGAAGTAAACCAACAGACAATAGTTTTGATATGTTAATTAATTTTTCATATAATGCGATTTAGCAATTTAAATATGTTTAATTTTCCTCACAAAAATAGTTAAGGATATTTTTATTTAATAGTAAAAGAAGCGTTTTAAGCAAAGGTAAGAATTGTTTATGTAGAAAATTGAAAATATTTAAGATTGTAAATCGCATTATGTAAGAAATTAATGAACATAATAAAACTCTTTTTTTTTTTTTGTAAAAAAATATAGTACAAATTTGATATTGTACTGGGATGAAGTTCATAAATTAAGAAAAGAAAAAGGTAAATCTTCTTATCGGACAACTGAAAGTTTCTTATGGCTTTCGCTATCTATTGGAATAAATATAACCTATTTTTAATTATTACATAATTTAATTAAAAATCAACGAATAGTTGATATTTATTCCGTTAGATGGCTCAAGCCATCAGCAACTTTCAGTTGCCCGATAAGGAGATGCCCCTTTTTCTTTTCTTGTTTTTTAGTTTACCTCATTTTATACGGGGTAAAGTGAGGAACTACTCATTGCATTGATTATCAGCGGATAGGAGAGACTCCTAGGCCACATTCTGGTTTATTGTTCTCTCCTTATAAATATATATTCCTATATTTCAGTGAAAAAACAATTTCAACAACAGTACAAAGATTTGTTGAGGAACGTTAAACACATATTTGAATTACTAAATCGTTACATATAATAACATATTGATGTATTAAAATCAAACCAACAAGGTAAAGTACAAGAAAATAAGACCTAATCCAAATAATTTGGATTAGGTCTTATTTTCTTGTATTATAATTTATAATCCAAATTGTGCTTTATCAACAAGGAAAATATTATTTGACAAGTTCAAAATCAAAAGTTATTTTAAAATAATGTCCAAAATTCAAAACACCATGATGGATCTAATTCTTTTTAAATTTGGTCCATGTTTATACTTTTATAAGTTTAGTTACAGATTAGTATTACAGATAGAGTCAATGCAAATAATTTAAACCAGTTAAATTATCGAAATATATTGAAAGAAAAAAAGAAACATATATTATGTATTATATTTAAGGTTTTTATTGATTTTTGGCCTAGCAAACCTAGTTATAGATGAACGATATGTATGGATCTATTCAGTAATGTTTGATTAGTGAGCTTGACAAATGCTTGTGATTGATAGAACATGCGTATAACATAATTCTGATAAATCAATCCTCATGTTGAGCCAGATAAAACCACAGCAATGCGAATATGGAATCGGTGGTTAATGAAGGACAGACAGATCGAAGGGAAGGATTGATCAAATTGTCCTCTCACTGAACGAGACGAGAAGCAGGTAACGATAGGTCGTACTACAGCTTCACTCGCTCAATGGTGTACTATACACAGTCGGTGTCCCATCACACATCATTCAACTCTCTGCAGAAGAGTAGATAATTTGCAAGACGATAACTTCATACCATTACATCAAATTGGATTGCTAGTAGGATACCAGATATAAAATAACGAATCGCTCTCTAGAATAATGGGTTGACGACTGCATTAGAGACTTTGTAGGTCCTGCCGCTCTCCTCACTTGCCCAACGCGGTGTGCCCTGGCGGACGCAGCCTCCTTTTCCGGTTCCTGCCGGCGTCTGGCCGACGAGTATTTGCGCGTCACCTTCCGTGTTGGCACCATCGAGGAGGCTGTGGCGCTTCGCGGGACGAGGACTCCATTCTTACACGTCACCACCCGTACTGCCCGCCGCATGCTGGAGCGCCCGCGTCTGGCTGCCCTGCCCATCACCCAGCTCGAGAGGATTACACATTGGACCACCATCTCTTAGTCGTCACTCAGGCTCTGTGCCTTCTCCGGCTATGACGCAGACGTGGCAGTGAGACTAGCCCAGCACGCTTTGCCACATACAGACCATCCAGCCTCGGCCCAACAGTCCTGCGTCGCCTGTGGGTCCAGCGACCTGACGCTAGCCCACCGTTACTGGTCCAGCCGCTGCGTCAGGCCTCTCATCTGGGAGGCATTTACCATCATCGGGCGGCCCCCTGACTTACAGGGCCGAATCTGCGGTTCAAATTGATCCTGTCCTTGTTTGGAGGAGGACACTCTGAAGGTGGAGGATTCTCCCTTTCTGAGAACAGTTTTTTTATATATATTTTATCACCAAATTGTAAATAATCACATTTATCTTTGTTTAATTCATCTTTGATTTTTTAACAATTGACAAAGAATGTCAATAAAATATATTGAATTGTCTAGATTGTATTTTCAGATCATCATCACTTCTTCCAGCAACATTGAGGCGGTAACTATGAACAATAACAACGCGGGAATATAATGCACGGCTCTTGAATTTTGCATCACAATAGAGGAACATAACTTGGTCTTTGGGAATCAATTCCTCAACTCTTCAATTTTCTAAATCAAAGCACTTGACAGCAAGGGTTACGTATCTAAATTTTGAAAGTATTGTGATTTTGATATATAGTACATAATAAATTAACAAAAACCAATAAACCTTCTGGCAATGTGGCTAACAAAGAAGATAGATTATTTTTTTAAATAAGCCAAATTCTGTATATTGAAATATTAAACTCTAGCCTCTTTAGGCATTTCATTTTTAAAATAGAGTACACACAATCCATATTCAAATATTTAAGTAATAAAAAATAATGGATTGAATAAAATGTTTACTTAATCCAATATATGCTTTTTTATTTCCTGAAAAGATATATATAAGAACGATTCGACAAATTCGTTTATATAAAAAAAAAAGATTAATTCCCTTAAATCACGAATTATCAATAGGCTAAGCTTATTGTCTTTTCTGACAGGGGAGAGGTAACTTTTATAGGTCAAAATATATCCTCACTGCAAAATTTCCACCGATATATTTTATGTATAATTGGTCGAGTTACTCTTTACCACAACTAAACACTTCTATAAATACTTCTTCGGCAAATTGTGAAAGTTTTGCGAGTCCCTTGTAGTTTCCACGAAATTAGCGTTCATTATTACTGACAAGGGCCATAGAGTGAGGGTTTGCAAATGTTGGTATTTAAACATTTGTGATAATTATTTTGGGCAATGTGTTTCTTTTCGCACATATAGCCAAATATTGTCTCTACAGACCCCCCCCCCCCCCCCCTCCCCTCTTTCTACAATAAAAAAAAAATAAATAAGAGGGCTTGGTCTAATGAGCCAGCGCTCTCATTAATCAACTTTTATCATTGCAATAAGGTCTGTAAGGATAATATTTGGCTATATATTTGAAAGGAAACACATTTGGAAAATTAATCATTAGAAATATTAAACGCGATAGAGATGGCAATTAAATTTATAAGAAGTTGGTATTGTTGGCTTTGACACCGGTCCGATTCTTCTAATTTGGATAGACGGTCAATAGATAGCTTAGTTCTAGCGGCCTTTTTCACGAGAACCTTTCACTTTATTGTGAATATAAAAAAAACATTACTATATTAATTTCGATCTAGATCATGCTTACATCAAGGCACATATAGTAGAAAGATATCCACCCACTATATCTCCAGCAGAAGGTTATTGAGCGCTAGCATGGCGCTACATATATGGTGTAGGCGGAAACCATTGTCAATGAGCAGGGCATAATGGAAACATCCTCGTTGGATAATTAACACCTCTCCGCCAACATTCCGCGGCACCAATTACCGCCGGCACGCGGAATCCAATTATCGAATAGCTGGATAAACCTCGCCCGGGGCTTAGCGGGAATGTCCTCAATGCGCTTGTGGCGAGACCACTAGCGTAAGTGATAAGTGACGCTATATACATTCTACAGACTTGTTTAGGTGGACGCTGTGTATGTTGTTGGAGAGAAGCTACACCATTGTTCTCAAGTATCACCATTGTTTTAAATACATTATTGTGAGACAAATGTGGGAACTCTTGTGGCAAATATTTCTATTGTTCGACAATTGGCATTACTTCTCCCGGGTATGCAAACAACAGAATAGGCGAATTACCTTATCATCGTGCATGTAGATGTTGCATATTCCGTTAATAGACAGTAAACTGCTTCCAGGATAACTTTATATCATGTCCAAGTTTCATCGGGGTAGGCCAAATATTGTGGAAACATATATGAGGAACAAGCACATACTTATGAACCTCACTTCTTTATTTATATAGAAATATCTCATTTATCAAATATACTGGAAAACAAAACTGCCCGGTGTCAAGTTATCAACACCGTCCCCTGGCTGCGATAGCCTGTTCACACACGACATGTTGGCTTGCCTCTACACGGCCGAACTCTCCGATTTGGTGCGCGGATTGAAGGAATTCTCTATCAGAGTTACACACACAATAAACTTGGTTAAGTAGTCGTAACTTTGGGGTGCTTCGGGTCTATCGACAATCAGAACGTGGGTCCTAAACCTGAATTGAAACAGATCCACTTAAACAATAAATGGCTCCCTGATAGCGACATAAGCCCAGCAATACCCAGGCGACTTATTAACAATTGTTAGTCTAGCATCTTATAAGTGTGCGTCGAAATTCTTTTATATATTTGCGTACGCATCAGTAGTTGCATGCTCCTATGCACAATGATTATCATAGCCTATGCCGTGTTTGGTTGAGATAAAAATAAGTTTCTGCGTGTAGAGTGTACATCTTTAAACCATTATGATACTTAAATCATACGACTTGTGAAAGCGCCCATTCATGGTGTCCTCAAAATATGTTTCTTATAACCTATCATAGGACCTATATTTTGTCACTAAGGAGCAGAATAAAGAAAAATGAGAACATAGAGGCATTTCTATTCACAATCAGTGAAATATCACATGATCTGAATGCAGATTTACGAAGAGTCACCTTATTTTGATAGATCGAAATGTACGGGCGTTCAAACGGAAAGCAAAGCACTTTCTCCAGGTGATTTCAGATAAACTAAAAGAAAATATTTCCGTGCACAAAATTAGAAATGAAAAAAATAGGTCTTGTCTCGATAGGTGTTTAAATTCATAGAAAACCTAGAAGGATATGAGGATAATATGCAAATATATAAACATATTCATAAATGAAGCTCTAAGAGTAGCCAAAACCCACAACATTAGTTTCGGAAAATTTAAACGAAAGGGAACTTGTATAGCATGGTTGGGCTATGGATCTTATCAATACGCAAGAGGCTTCGATTTATATCATCCTACGAGAAGAGTTAAAAAATTGTTCGAAATATGGAATAAAAGATTCTCTAACTGGTGAAGAGGAAGATTAAACTTTTTTGGCAACTTTGACCTATTCCATAACACCAATCATAGGATGTTATGAAATCGAATCCGCCCCAGTACTGATGAGGGCCATAGCTCTAATCGCCGGTATATAGGTTGGCTTTTGACTGAATTTTCTAAAACTGGTGTTGAAGCTCTTTTTTTTTATTGCCACAATTACATTTTGTACTAAGATGATGGACACAATGTATTGTTCTAACATAAAATTGCGCGAAAGGCGTTTTATAAATTACAAAATTTTCTTATAAGAAATATTAGATGTTTTTAATTAGACGTTTTGAAGAGCGATTATCGCTTGATCAAAAATACACTCATTGTGAAAAATTTTCGAAGTTTTTGAAAATGCATTATTATATGAATTTCAAAGAGATAGATGTCTCTTTGGTGCATGAATATCATTCTTTCGCAACTTTTGGCTATATACACTCATGGACAAATCTTAGGTGTAAATTCTTCTATATCACCAGTCGTCTGTTTTTTTTTTTTTTTTTAAGGAAACAGAGGCAATTTTTTTCATACTTGGTTAAACCGTGTGCCTTCAATAAAGCTCACTATGTATCAAATATCTTTCAAAGGTATTTTCTGAATCCCGATAAACATGCTAAAAGGTACAACCTCCTTAAGTCCATGAGGGTTTATATAATCCATTCCCTATTTTAAACAAAAACAGTCCAACAAGAAATAAAGAAAAGAGAAAATGAAAGATAAACCTTATCGAGAATTAATAGGATCTCTTATCTCCTCTTCAGTACTGCCAATCTGGAGTTACTTGCTGCCAATAAAACTTGTCCAATCTTCTGGTGATAGAGGAACCAAGTTTACAATACTGATAGTGTATACTCAAATTTTTCTACATGAACCAAGAAATATTTCTATTATTTTTAAATATAGCTATTGTATTATTTATGATTTTTATATATAAATAAAATACATACACACAGTTATAATTTGGATAGAATCTATCTGCAGCTAAGAGATTTTATAAAAATTTCCATCATCTAGCTGTGGCCCAAATTTAGTGATGTGTGTGTTTATAGAACTAGCTACTACTCTTACGAGTATATTCTCTATCTATAGAACCAGATATTTGGTTAATTATTTTTACGATTATATTGTTTCTCAAGATACACTATAATCGCATCTACAAAATGTTTAAATGTCTTTTATATGCAGGTATATTGTATACAAGTATATTTTGTATACCAGTATATACTTATATAGTCAATACGAAGTGGCTCAATAATTTCCACTCGTTGAAATGATATTTTTCATTAAAAATGCACATGCACATAGTCATAAAGCAGCAACATGAATGTTTTCTATATATATTCCTAATTATTTCATTCTTATATATAATATTATAACATCAGCCTGTCTTGCACACATGCGACTGAAATTCAAAGAATAATTACATTTTAATATATTCTATAAAATAAAAATTGATCATATTTTACGCCTCTAAAACTTACTCATTCTTTAATACAGAATAAGGAGAGAGTAGAAGAGAGATCAAATGTCATAAATTATATATAAAAGAAGCAAATTTTAAATGCCTATATCAATATAATAAAATTTGTGTTTTTGTTTTTAATTTCAAATCGAATAACATAGAAAATAATAATATTAAAATCTTATTTCATTTAATCGCGTTTTACGGAGTACGTAGTTATTTCAAAATTTATTGTGCAACCACAATAACAACAAAAAAGAATATCAAGATTCGAAACACCAGTCGTTTATTTAATGTTTCTATTTGGTTCATTGAAGTAACCACGGAGTTGCTCTCTTTACCAACTTAACGCTTATTGGCTGTTTGAGGTCGCGTGACGATAGAGAACCAATCAATGGGCCTATAATTAGGACACCAAATATAAACCCAAATAAGGCATATATTATAGTTGATAGAAATATGAATATATTAGATAAATAACATATATTATCCACTAGATGGCGTTTTGCCATCTAAAAGCACATGTGCTTCTGGTCAGGATATGCTTTCTTTATTTTGAATACATATATTATAAATAAAATTTCTGCTGTTGTTTTTGAATATATTTAGATATAGAATTATTATTTTATAATTATATTTTGCATACATGAGTATCACATTATGATATTGTTTTGCAGTCGTAGAAAAGATAATAAGAACAGTTTATATCATTATTGCTTTTATTTAGTTTATAAAACACAAAATGAATAATCTGAAAAAATATTGACTGATTTAAGGCGTAAGAATAAATAAATAAACTTATTTACATAATTTACAAAAACGGTTTGAGCCGGCCATCGGGAAACAACAACAATAGGCTATATAAAGGGAAGTCGCGGCATCTGGTAGTATACTTAACAGAATATTTGAATCTATGAAATATAATTTTAAAATAAAATAACATTTTAAATAATACCTTTATATAACATATATATATATATTAAAAATAAAGAAGGCATCTCCTGAACACGAGCACATGTGCTTTTTAGATGGCAGAGCGCCATCAAGTGGAGCAAAAATAAACTAAAAGTTTATTTAGCTTGCTCCGTCATATTTGGCCAACCCAATTTCTTGATAAATCAATAAAATGTGAAAATTTGCGGATGGCTTTTCTTGATTTATCAAGAAATTGGGTTGGGCAAATATCACGGAGCAAGCTAAATAAACGTTTGGTTTATTTTTGCTCCACTAGATGGCGCTCTGCCATCTAAAAAGCACATGTGCTCGTGTTCAGGAGATGCCTTCTTTATTTTTAATATCAACACCTGACCCACTTATCATTTTTTTCTATTGTTTTTTCATATATATATATATATAGACTTATATGGATTGATAATATGTATTTCTGTACGATCCAGTCTAACAGAGATATCAATTGGTATGGAAATTTTATAATATGTTAATTGCCAAGAAAAATATTACCACATGAAAAGGAAATTCCATTATTTATTAATCGAATTCATTACGCAAGTCACAACTATGAAAGTTGTCTTAATCAAAGATGGATCTAGTACATAATGACAGACATCCTTTTCGGAAAATAATTATCTAATAAAAATATAATTAATAGGGTGTATTAATATATTGAGAGAGAATATTCCCAAATATATTGAATATTCCCAAATATATTGAATATCTTTATATATTGAATATATATATGATTTTTTAAAATGAATATTTATATTTAATAGAGAGAAAAGTGTCGCAGAAATCTGCCTAGGAATCAATCTTCGAGAGAAAGCCTGCTGCCAGGAAACAGACGAAGGAAAGGAACGACCTCAATGGCTCCAGACCCACAGAAACCTTCAATGTCGAGAGGAAAGCCCAGAGTCAATAATCTCAAGCGTCACAACTTGTTCAAAATCATTAACTTGCCAATTTTTTCTCCGATTTTCGATTTAGAAGGTATAAATTCTGGCAAATATTTTTTTCGCGAAATTATTCCAAAAATGTTTAAATATATAAAATGAAATTTAATATTTCTTTTTTCATTCGAAAAATAATATAATTATTTATATATTATATATATATATATTATCTATAAAAATATTTTATATTTTGAAACAATTCCGAAAATTCTATATAATTTATAAAACCAATATTTACAAATAATCAACCAGGAGTAAAATATTTAATATAAATGTTGCCCTAACGCTCTAAATAAAATGGTTATGAGATATCTGGATAAAATCGATAAGAAGTTTGTAAATCTCTAAAGTAGTTTTTTCTATTTCGGAGGCTTCGAGGATTTTAAGAAATTGAGAAATGTATTTTACACATACGATCCTAGATCATCGTGTCTCAGGCTCGTCTAGAACTTATTTTCAGGATCCCTCTGAAATCCTACACTACTTTAAATTTAAATTATTGATTGAAAAAAATATTATAAGTTATTTATATATATATATATATATATAATAGAATTTCCTATTTATATATAAAATATTACTAATATTAAAAGTTTTAAATATAGTTCTGTCAATATATAAATTCATATTAACTCACTCTATAATATCAACTTAATTTAAATTATATTTAAGATTTAAATTTTTATTAGATAAACTTTATTATTACATTTCATATATATATATATATATATATGTAGTATATTTCTGAGTGAGACAGTTCACAAATTTCTAATATTTGTTGTAATCCCATCCCTATATAAAAATATGTATCAACCTTGTAAGATGTATCACAATAAAGCAAAGAGGGAGGTAGACCAACGACGCCATAGATCAAACGAACAGGTGTTATGATAGTGAGTCACATCCGCCCAGGTGGCCGGCCAAGGTCAGACTATAGCAACCAAAACCAATCTATCGAAACCAAAACCTAAGATCAAAGGATAGACACCGAGGCGCGCCGTTAACAAAGAGCTTACCGCAGCCAATCAAAACTCGCCACCACATGCGGGAGTCGAGTACATAAAGCCCCCAAGTTGGGACAAAGTTAGTAGTTGTTTCAGAGCGACGCCGTTATACGGTCGGATCTTTCACTCACCCCTATCCGCGATGTAGGGCATCCGTGACGCCCGTGGTCCGACTGACTTCGTCCGTGGTCTACCTCTACCTTCTTGGAGTTACCATCTAGACCTGCCTCTGTCTCTTTGCTGTCCCAGTGCGGGAATCCCATCACGCACCCACTATCACGACTGCCCAGCACATTCCACATCGGGTTTACTACCGAACTCGTTAAAGTCGACAGGATAACTGAGGACAGCAGCAAGCAGAGGATGACGGAGGTCGAAGACGAACACGTCGCGGATGCCCTCACCAACATGCAGCCCCACTACGAAGACCTAGTAGGCCGACTAGCAGACGCCATTCGGGGACTAGCCGTACCTCGTGCGGAGGAAGCCCTCATCTCCTCTTTCGACGGATCCCACGCAACAAGCAGCCTTCTTCCATACAGCCATCTCCAGAGATCAAATCCAACCAGCATCAGCCATTTCAAGGTACTTTAAACTTTGTTTCTGCCATTTTCCCCAAAAATTTTATTCTTATATTTTCACTTTAAGCATTTTAAAATCAATTATAACCTTTTTTATAATATTTTTATTCAATTTTTAAAAACTTTCACACTCTCATTTATCATTTTTACTTTATTTTAATAAAATTATAAATCGTGAAGATAGAGGCTGCCTGGCCGGCATTCATATTTCTTGAAAAAAGGATACTTCGGCCAGTATAAATCTTTTTATTAACTCGACGTTTCGACAAAAAGCTTTTGTCCTCGTCAGGAGCAAACAAAAATTAAAACATATAGCAAGGCGTTAAAAATTATTTTAAAGCTCTAAGGGCGTTCTCACGCGATGTTCGAAATTTTGTACAACATCCAAATTTGGATGTTGTACAAAATTTCGAACATCGCGTGAGAACGCCCTTAGAGCTTTAAAATAATTTTTAACGCCTTGCTATATGTTTTAATTTTTGTTTGCTCCTGACGAGGACAAAAGCTTTTTGTCGAAACGTCGAGTTAATAAAAAGATTTATACTGGCCGAAGTATCCTTTTTTCAAGAAAAATTATAAATGTTAATTCATCATTTTCAATTTTATTATTAAAAATATTCAATCACGCATTTTTGCTAATTTACTAATCTTACATGCCTTTCTTAAATTCACCTAAAATGGCATTATCCAAATATGCAACTTTCAATTTTACATGAAAAAATCATATTATATTTTAATTACTCGAATCATATTTTCTAAACTTATTTGTGTGTTTTTTTTTAATACCTTATTTATGGCCATAGTATTAATAATTAAATTTATTACGCTCTTTATTTTACTTGACCTATTACTATTTCAAATTGATATTTCTCAATATTTAAAAGTTTTAAAATAGTCCTAGATTTGTATTTTTATAAATATCAATTTTAAATCATCTCATCTCATAATGTGCCTCCCATTTTTCCCCACAATTACAAATACAACTATAAATTACAATATTATAATGAAGAGGTCCCCATCATCTCTAAAATCATTCCATATATTTTAGGATATTTCTTTTACATTGAGATATTTCTTTTCCTTCCATCCCTAAACAGTTAAAACCATTAGCCAACCTATATCTTGATCCTTCCAACTCTGCCTTCCATACTTCTCTCGTCTCTTGATCATTTTCCATTGGCCTTCTATGCCTTCGTTCTAACCACCCCTCGTCCATCGCAGAGTTCCTGTTTGCCGATTTTTTTTTTTTTATTTACACCCAGGTCGCCGTCCCAGCATTCTTTATTTCATTCTTTTTTCCTCAAACTCGGGTTCAATCAATCAATGGCAACAGTCGAGCCCTGTTTTCACAATCTACCTTCCATCCTCTAACATCTTCAACGGTTCCTGAGACTCCTGCTCGTCAACATTTTTTAATTTTTATTTTTTAATGATTCATCGACCTGGTACACTCTTCCTCCCCATGTTAACTCCACACGGAGAGCTTGGATAACCAGCGAGATATTTTTTTTTTCTCTAACGCTCGACCCAGGCCATCATCAGCACGATGCGCCCACTCATTTTTCGTTTACTTTTATTTTTCATCTGGTCTAGCTCAATCACCGACAGCAGCGCAGCTCTTGAGACACCATCTCTTTTTAACCTCTCTCAGAAAAATTTTCTTTCCCATATTCTCCCATTAACTACTTCTCATTCGATCTTCACGCCTTTTGCCCATCTGATCTAATGCTACTTACAGAGCATCCTGATTGCTGAACCCTGAAAACAATACTTCGCTTCTAAGCTCGTATTGCATGGCAGGACTCCTGAGATGTCCTTTGCAGAAACCAATTCAGACCTTCTTCCTCTATTCCTCACTGCGTCATTACCTATCGCAACCTTTTGCTTAAGTCAATTTTCTTTTATATTTTAATTTTACTTTTATTACCTCTACTTCTCCTCCTTCCTGTATTACATCCCTGAAACTATGTTGTAAATATTCAAGGCACCTTAAGTAACAAAAAACTGTAACTAGTATACTAACTTTCCCAAATATTTACTTTCGCTATTGTGTGTGTTTACTTTAAATTTATCCTTCCTATGTACTCCTCTTATTTATTTTTTGTAATTTTATAATATTATATCAATGTGTCACCACTACACCCCTTTATCTTTATTTTTATTCTAGTAACTAATTTGTGCCCCAAATTATTTCCCATTTAATAGGTTTGATAGCTTTTCTCTCATTTATTTGTAAATAGACTTATAGTTTTACCTAATTTTGTGGTGTTGGACTTTGTTTTTTGACTTACAGATGTGGATAAGACATTTCACTATTAATCGATAATATCATTTTGTTTATTAACCATCAAAATTAATGCCATCAATTACCAATCAACCCTTTATATATTATTACCTTTAATATTTTTATTTTTTAGACCTAGCATTTTACAACTTCAACTATTTTAGGCACCATTTTAAAAAACCTACACCTAACAATATTTATAATATTTCTTAAACAGATAAAACATTTATCATTTTATCTTTGTTAATAGATTTTCAAAATGTTTTTTGACGCTTCCCTTACAACCTCTTAACTCTATCCCATGAACCTTTCCTCCCAACCTTTTACAGCCATCAAGAGTTTATTGTTCGTCAGCCATTTTCTTTTTTTTTATTGATTAAACTAACTAGAAGACCCTTCCTCGCTGTACATTTCCTAACAGTGAGCTCAGGAGACCTAGTTAGATTTTTTTTTATCTCTCATCGTCCGGCTCATCATTTTTTCATTTTTCAACTTTTTCTTTTCACCACACAAGCCGGACACAATCAAAATTGACAGCAATAAATCTCTTACACCCACATCTCCTTTTCCGCATCCTTCAGACCTCCAACCTTCCAAGGGATTCCAGTTCGCCAAACATTTTTGTTTTTTTTTTCATTGATTAATCCGACTGGAACAATCCTTCCTCGTTATACCACTCCCAATAATGAGTTCAGGATATCCAGCGCGATCTTTTTATTTTTTTTTATCATCGCCCGACTCATCATGCCAATTCACCATTTTTCAACTTTTCAATTTTTTTTTTCATAATTCAACCGGGCATAATCATTATGACAACAGGAATCCCTCTTACCTCTACCTCTCCCTTTTACACCCATCAATCTTCCCACTTCTTTTCACTATCTGAGCTAATGATGCAGACGGAATATCTTGGGCATTCTGTTAAATAAAACAATGCCTCACTTAAACAAGTTCGCATTGCATTGCAGGATGCTTGGGATACTACTTTGCAGAAACATGCTCAGATACCCGCTTTCCCTTTTTCAACCTTAGCGTCACATTATATGTTCAACCAATAAACTAACTTTTTCTCCGCTCATATTTTATGCAATAAGATATTATTTTACTTGTACGAATCATTTTACCATATTTACCATTTTGTATTATATACTTTCCCTTAATCTTTTATCATTCATTTTGTGCCTTTTTATTTTTATAACCTTGATTTATATTTCAGTGATACACCACCATTACAACATCTTTCTCTGTTTAACTTGTAACTTTTTAATAATTTTAACTAATTTGTATGCAAATTATTTCTTTTTTTATAATAGGTTTGTTAGGTTATCATTCATTACATGTCATTCCCCCAACCAAACCTTCATCACCGGGGACACATTCTGTAGTATATTTTTGAGTGAGACAGTTCACAACCTTCTAATATTTGTTGTAATCCCATCCCTATATAAAAATATGTATCAACCTTGTAAGATGTATCACAATAAAGCAAAGAGGGAGGTAGACCAACGACGCCATAGATCAAACGAACAGGTGTTATGATAGTGAGTCACATCCGCCCAGGTGGCCGGCCAAGGTCAGACTATAGCAACCAAAACCAATCTATCGAAACCAAAACCTAAGAACAAAGGATAGACACCGAGGCGCGCCGTTAACAAAGAGCTTACCGCAGCCAATCAAAACTCGCCACCACATGCGGGAGTCGAGTACATAAAGCCCCCAAGTTGGGACAAAGTTAGTAGTTGTTTCAGAGCGACGCCGTTATACGGTCGGATCTTTCACTCACCCCTATCCGCGATGTAGGGCATCCGTGACGCCCGTGGTCCGACTGACTTCGTCCGTGGTCTACCTCTACCTTCTTGGAGTTACCATCTAGACCTGCCTCTGTCTCTTTGCTGTCCCAGTGCGGGAATCCCATCACGCACCCACTTAACGACTGCCCAGCACATTCCACATCGGGTTTACTACATATATATATATATATAATATATTATACCACGTTTTTATTTTAAAACGCTAATTTTCTGTTTTGTAAAACTTTAATTTTAAAGTTTATTATTTTAAAAGTGAAAAGTTTGTTAATGAAATAGATATTTTACCTACTCTCATTTTATTGCCGCTTTCTTTTACAAGCCATTTGTTTATCTGTATTTTTACATATCGTTTTTATTGGGTTTTTACTAATTTAGTATGTACATCATTGACTTTTGATGAATGAGAAAAAGAAATTGAAAATAAACATATGAAAAATTAAAGTAACATTTTAAAGGAATTTATGTACAATTGAAAATTGTTTCTGTAACGTCTCATATTCTCCTTCTTGAAGCATTTATTCTCGGGTAATAAATGGTCGAAGTTGAGATATGTGAACGCGTCTTGCTTGATTTTGGTCTTTCAGAGAGATATCGTAGGTTACATCAGATATCTTTTTTTTGAATGACAAATGGTCCTTCATATTTTGGTGATGTCTTGATGAGACGAGGGTCGTTGAAGGCAATTTTTCTTATGACTAAGTCTCCTTCTTTAAAGACATACTTGGGGTGATGGCTATCGTGTTTAATCTTCCACTTACTTTTACTTTGTTCTGTCCGCAGGCTAGCTTTCTTCCTGGCTTCTTCAATTGTAATTGGAGTTTGGTCGGCAAATTCGGGTACATTACCGATTCCATACATTAAGAAAAGCGGTGAAAAACCAGTCACGTCATGTGGTGTGGAATTATAATTTTTGACAACTTGCGGTAACAATGAGCTCCATTTACATCTAGGTTTCTCTAGAACAGCTATTCTCAGTTTTGTCATCATCGTATCATTTAATTTCTCACAAATGCCATTGCACTGAGGATGATAAGGCGAAGTATATGTGTGTTTAATTCCTTGTAAAGAAAGAAATTTGTTGAACTCTTGATATAAAATTTTTGCCATTATCTGTTAAGATAGTATTGATCGAATTAACAGATTTGATTATCTTATCAAGACATTGAGTGACAGCTTGAGCAGTGTTTGTTATTGTGGGATATGCCCATAGATAACGAGTTGCGTGATCAACAAAAACTTGAATGAATTCATGCTTTGTGTTAGCTGCTGCTGTTCCCAGTACAATAGTGTCACAACCGATCATTTGTAATGGTTGGATATTTGACGTTGGAGTGATCATTTCTCCTAAAGTTGGTTCATGTCTGACCTTCACTAGTTGACAAGATTTACAAGATCGAACATAATTCTTGATATGAGTTGTTATTCCTTTCCACCAATAACATTGAGTTATAAGTTTGCATGTTTTGGTTATTGATGGGTGACTCAATGAATTGTGATATTCTTCCAATATTTTTTTGGTAAGCGAGTTTGGGACAACTGCTTTAAAAACTCCTTTCTGTTTGATCATTACCACACCGTCGTGAGTGTGGGAATTTTTCAAGAAACTCAAATCTGAATTTTGTTGGTGTTCTTGAAGTTCTTGAGTTGCAATGTTAACAACTGGGAGTCTTGATAGGGCGTCAACATGAGTTTGTTGCTTTCCAGAACGATGAACGATGTTACATGATTTCGAGGATAAACTAAGAATCCATCTAAAATACTTAGGTTTCGGTTTCTTCATGGTGAAAAGCCATTGGAGCGCCGCATGATCAGTGATGATTTCAAATGGTTGGTTTTCTATGTATACATGAAAGTGATCAGTTGCTTGTATTACGGCTAGGCATTCCATCTCATAAGCAGAATAATTCTCTTGGTGTGGTTGCAGTGTTTTGGAGTAATAAGCAATTACATGTTCCTCATTGTCTGGACCAATTTGTGTTAGGATTGCTCCAATTCCATATTTGGAGGCATCTGTATAAACTTTAGAGGGGTAGTCCGGGTTGTAAATAGCAAGGACAGGTTTTGTAGATAGTGCCATTTTAAGTTTAGCGAATGACTCCTCTACTTCCTCATTCCAGATGAAGGGCTGATTCTTCCGAGTGAGTCGAACCAAGGGGAATGAAATTTTAGAAAAGTCCTTCACAAATTTTCTGTAATAATTTGCCAATCCCATGAACTGACGAACTTTCTTTACAGTATCAGGTCTTGGAAAGTCTTGAATAGATTTTACTTTTCCTGGATCAGGTTTTAATTGATTGTGACTGATGATATGTCCGAAGTATTTTACTTCAGTTCTTCCAAAATACATTTCGACAATTTTAATTTCATGTTGTACTGTCTTAATTTGTCAAAAACTTTACTAAGAAGCTCTATGTGCTCTTGCCATGTTTTCGTGTACACCAATATGTCATCTTGGAAAGAGAAAGTTCCTTTCCATAATAATTCACCTAGAATATGTTGGATTATCCTTTGAAACGTTGAAGCAGCATTTTTTAAACCAAAGGGCATCACTAAAAACTCATAATGACCCTCGTTTGTGACGAACGTAGTTTTTTAAATAGATTGCGGGTCCATTTCGATCTGCCAATAACCCCATGCAACATCAAGGGTAGAGAAGAATCTGGATCCATGCAATCGATCAAACATGTCCTGTATGTGAGGTAGGGGTTGCCTGTCATCCAGCGTGATCTCATTAAGACGTCTGTAATCAATGCACATCCTTTTATTTCCATCCTTCTTGGGAACCATAACAACAGGAAATGCCCAAGGAGAATCTGAAGTTCTTATTAACTTGTGTTCGAGAAGTTCTTTAACTTGTTCAGCTATCTCTTCATACTCTTTTAGAGGACGACGATAGGGTCTCAGAGAAATTGGTTGTTCACTTTTCGTGATGATCTTATGTTGTATAGCTACTTTTCCCAAATCAATAGCATGCTGAGAAAATACATTCCTATTGTGTTCAAGTAATTCTTTTAATTCATGTTCTCTTATCTCTTCTAGATGATTTACAAGAATTGGATTTTGTAATCCATCAAATTTGGTGTAAATTGTTTTGTCTCTGACATCTATTAAAAGATTAAAAAGAGATGCAACATCTAATCCGATCAAGAGTGGATATTTAAAGTTCTTCATTACATGGAGAGTTACAGGTTTAATTAGTTTATCTATTCTTACCTTGGTCTGAAGGCTTCCACATGTCCTGGTAACACCATCCGCTTGGCTGATGTGAATGTCTGAATTTGATTGAAGTTGAAGACGGGTTCGCTTGAACAATCGCCAATTGATTATTGATACTGTTGCACCAGTATCCACAAATGCTTGCGCAGGAATTCCATTTACTTCAACACTTATGTTGATAAGCTTGAAAGCTCCTTGTGTAGGGGTATTTGTCAAAGTACTTACATTCAACAATTCCGGGGCTCCGCATACTTGTTTCACTGAAGTGTTTTGATTAGACCTATCCTTTTTATAATTAGGATCATAATCCTCACAATCTGTGACCCAATGTTTAATTTTTATTCCCTTTTTCGAACATATTGGACACCAGAATGGGCAAACCTTTTTTCTATTATCATTATTTTTTGTCGCGAGATGTATTTTGTTTTTAGGCTTAAACTGAATTGAAGCCCTATTTTGTTCAATTGAAGCTGCGATATGAAACCATTTTGTGGCGTCAGTTGGCTGTGCAGCCACAATTAAATCTTTCCAATCATTTGGAAGTCCGTCTGTTAAAAAATGAATTTTTTCCTCCTTCGTTAGATGGGTTTGATTTAACAGGCGAATTTTATCTTGAAAATAATTTTCTATTGATTCTTTTCTCGTTTTAATCTTCGATGTGATGCTGAGACAATTGGATTTGCATTGTATGAACCAAATCTTTGAATCAACTTTTCCTTTACAACTTCCCATCTTTTTATTGCAGGATTTGAAATAATCTCGTCTGCATACCATTCAAGTGCTGAATCTGTCAAGTAGTACATAAGATTTTTGATTTTTTCATCTTCTCTTTTAAAGAATTATTTTCAAAATCATATAATTTGATCCATGACTCAGGCCTAATTGCCGACTTCGAGCCGTTGAACTTTTGCAACCGGTTGTTTGGATTTTCCGCCATTTTTTTTCTTCGTATCCTTTTCGACTGCGCCAAATGCCACGTTTTTATTTTTTAAAGCTAATTTTCTGTTTTGTAAAACTTTAATTTTAAAGTTTATTATTTTAAAAGTGAAATGTTTGTTAATGAAATAGATATTTTACCTAAACTCATTTTATTGCCGCTTTCTTTTACAAGCCATTTGTTTATCTGTATTTTTACATATCGTTTTATTGTGTTTTTACTAATTTAGTATGTACATCATTGACTTTTGATGAATGAGAAAAAGAAATTGAAAATAAACATATGAAAAATTAAAGTAACATTTTAAAGGAATTTATGTACAATTAAAAATTGTTTCTGTAACGTCTCAATATATAAGTTCACATATATACTATTTCAAGTTTATATTATTTTGTGCTAATATATATGAGATCATACCCTATATTTTAAATTATTTTTTTTAAATATATTTTTTAAAAACTTATCTTATTTCAAGTTTTATTCTAGTGCATATAAATATGTGTTATTTTAATATATTTTTTAATAAATTCTAATTAATATATGTATGCGTTTTATATTATTTTAAGCTCAAACTATTGTGTGTGAATATAAATGATATTTATACTATTTTAAGTTCAATTTATTGTGAATATCTATAAAATATTCACTTATTTCAAGTTTGTTTATACATTAGAAATTATAACACACATTAGCCCTTCTAATGAACGGGTCTAAAACGACAGTCAGTTTAAACCTCAAAGTTTCATTCAGCTAAATTATATAGACTGTTAACCTTCGCACCAATACGACGGAAATCTTCAGAAAATTTCAAACATAAAAATATTCTCCCACGCCTCTAAACTATATTATAACATAGGCCAATCTTCCTCGTCTTTATATAAAAAGCCATTAATCCTAATGTGAAATATTTATACGTTATCCAATGGTGTTTTCTAAGTGACTTGACACACTGATATCTCTATATAATTGATTTATAAATTTATATATAATGTATAAAAAACTAGTTCCGATTTCACAATACTTTTTAAAATAAAATGTTGAGGCGAATAAAAATACATATGAATGGTTTTACACCACCCCTTTCTTTTCCTTAGTTGTTTTGCACATTTTCACGAATTAGAGATATCAAGTTTATTATTATTAAAGAAAAGACATTAAACACACCCCTATAACGTTATGTGTTTTCGATTAAAGACTGGCCAGGCCTGAGCCTGTGGCTTGAAAGCTAACCATGTTGTGAATAGAAGAAACCTGTCACTCTATCGCGTTGCAGAATATTTAAAGCGGCGTATTTAATACAAGACGGAAGAGTACGAATATTCACAGAGTCCTATTGAGAGGTCAGAGTCAAACCTCAATTCGATACTAATTGAGACCTTATTTTAAAGCACCTCTAAGTAGTTATCATATGTATAAGAAAAGCCATTGGAAATAAATAAAAGGAAAGGTTGTAGTGGATAATTAATCATATATTTATATTATGTTGAAACTAACCTGGGGTTGTGTGAACGCAGGGCTGCTGGAAACTTGCAAACGGCAAGGCACCTGCAACAAAAGAATTTATTAATTTTCCAAATTAACCTCAATGTGATGTACACAATGTAAATAAAACATCAAAATTCTCACATCAAAAGGTTTACTAAAATGTTAACATACAACTATTGAAAATGGGTAAAAAGGCAATATTCTTTCTTAAGATATACACTGCTCGAAATTGAAAATGGAACACCAAGTAAGAGTGGCTAAAATATTATGCAAATTTCAGGGTAGACGCGCCTAATCGAGTTATGCAAATGATGTGAAATGCGCAATTCTCGTGCGCACGTGGGGTAAGATATAAGGGAAGGAACTTGCAGAAAATAAAGCTATCGTGCCGTTATTTCTTCAGGGAAATTTATCGTAGAAATTTGTTCTTGTTTGCTTGAGGCGCAATCGCGTATGATACCAGATCACTTAGTTATTATTCCGTGCACTATGACGGACCATCGACACGTTAATGATCTGTTGCCACCAGTGACACTCCCCTGCCTTAAGGGGTACCCAATGCCCTTTATCAGCAGGATAAAGCCCGACCGCACACTGTTTGTATTAGCCAACAAGCTCTGCAAGATGTACATGTGCTTCCCTGGCCACCGTACTCTCATGACCACTCACCAAGCACATCTGGGACATTATTGAATGCCATTTGCATGCCTTGCCTCAGCCGCATTCAGAAGAAGAACTGTGGAAAATGTTTGAAAGATAATAGAGAGCCAATCTCAGGACGCCATCCATAGTTTGATTGACTCTCTACCTAGATGTGTTGCTGCGTGTATCGCTGTCCACGGTGGTCCTATTTGCTACTAGGCCGACGCCGTTCTCCCTCTATATTATAACTATCATTTTGAAATAAAGATCAATTATTGTTTGTTCCTGCCTCTCTTTGTTTGCCAAGTTTCATCACTTCCTGGCCCATCTTTCTTGGTCTTCCATTTTCAATATCACAGTGACTTTGAATACTCAAATACCCTTTTTATTTGCATTTTCTTAAAGAAAATTTCAAGCAATTAAAATTACTGGCTTTTTTGTATTATTACAAAAACAAATATAGAAATGAAATTGAATCAAATTAAAAATATTCTAACAAAACAACACAAATTAAATACCGCAATTCTTATTCTATTACAATAATGGAACCCTGTAAGAAATTATATTAGATAGGACGAATATACAAAAAGAAGAAAACACAATTTAAAAAACGCGTATATTGTTAGACACTATAAACCTATTCATAGATTTTAAAATCATGTTACCATCTTTCATATAGAAAGCATTGTTTGATCACAGAGAGAGAGAGACATTGAGATTAGTTGTTGATGATTTATTAGGTTTACTAGGCATTTATCAATTTAACAAATATATTTACACTCAAGAACAAAACTTAAAGTTGTACCTTTTAGCGCGTGTATATCTGAACTCATACGATAAATATGAAAGATAATTTATATACAGTGACCTTTTTTTGTAGAGACACGAGAGATAACCAAGTATAAATAAAATTGCCTTTATCTCCTTCAAAAATAAAAATATAAACAGATTACTGGCAACATTAAAGAATTCCCACTTAAGTTTTGTCCAGAAGTATAAAACCAATTAAAGAACGTAAAGGAATTATACTACTGCTAATTGGACTACGAATCTAACGTATTTGTTATAAGGAAGATGTCTTAAGCAATAAAGTAAGAACCGCCAGGGAATGGCAGCGATCAGTGAGGAAGCAGATGTTCCATTATTTACACCGCGGTGGCGTGAGGCCTGACCGTCAGTTCCCCAAATAACTTAACTAACCTAACGTCGTCGGGAATTAGTTAGGATCCGTATATTGTTGTCGCGTCACGTGCCAGCGTGTGTTGTTTATGTCACGACGTGAGAGACACCTAATTGAGGACATTTTGTAAATGTACCTAAATGTCTATCTCTCTTTCCGAATTCATTACATTTCAGTTCTCTAATCAGTTTCTGAATGAAAATAATTTAATTATTATAAAACAAAATCCTAAAATTGTTGGATATTCTAAGTCATTCTTAAAGCAAGTATATTGGGAATTTTTTTGGAAAATAGTAAATGAACACACAATATATATTTAATTCTAATTTTTAAAAAAGAAAAATTACGAGCTTTTTCTTAATTTAGCCATATATGAATTCTATTATAATTATATTTCAAAAAATATGAAATATTCACCACTTATTGTACAGTATATAATTTTAAGAGGTTCTACTTGATATACAAATATATATATACTCAGAAATCATTCACACATGTTTATATTTCAAATGCATGTTCCATCAATATCAGGATACAAGATTAAAATCGCATAAGAAATATTTCATTTAGAATCCCTTTTCTGTCAATAACTCCTTTAGACCCCGTCTATTATTGGAAATACCTAATATCGATATTTTAAATGATATTTCAAATATCATAAATGATAATTCAAAATAACACACAAAGAATGTAATATATATTTTCTCCCCCTTTCAATATCATTAATATTTAAAATAAGTAAAAATTGATTTGTATATAAAAATAATATATATTATCTATTTATTACCATTATACTCCTGTTGAAATACTGACAAATCCGAACGCTTGAAAATAAAAATTTGAACAAGAAACTTAGCCCTGGAAGCTTTATTTATTTTATAATTCATTGTTATATATATATGTTATTATTTTATATCTATGATGTCATGTATAGAGCAGTGTCTTTCCGATTTAATTTGGATTCGGTGCGAATTAAATGCGAGGCCGTTTTAAGGTGTCAAAATATAATATTCATTTTTATACTATATATATATATTTCATTTTATAATAATGAATTAATTCCCAATATATAGAGGTACATGATGATTTTGTCAGAAAGAAACTATTTGTTGTTTTGGTAAAAGCACACAATTCTAGCAATATGATGTATAAACACTGCGTGACTGAATTTGCAACACCAAGAACACCAACACCTGCGTAATCGAATTGAATTTGCCTATCAGTTGTTCTCAAATTGTTCTACATAGTTCTAGAATATTCTAAAAGAAAATTAATTCTATTTTAGAATGCCTTTTCGAATCAACCTAAATACTATATCTTAAAAGAGAAGAAAAATGAAACATTTTATGAATTCGATATTGGGTTTCCTAGAAGTATAAAATCACACACACACACAAGCCTTTTTATTGGGGCATCCAGCCCTATACATGATTCCCCTCTAAAAGTATAAAATCTTATTGATTATTAAGACAAATTTGCACAAAATTATTATTTCCATTCAATGAATTTTTTATGAAACCATATAATGTAGCTCTCTCTCTCTACAGACTTTGCTGCGTAATCTCTTTTTTTTTTAATTTGCATCTTATATTTATTAATAAGATTTAACATCTTTTAGCAAGATATTACATTGAATGGATCGTATCATATTCTATTTTTTCCAAATATTTCTAAAAATAATAATCACATAATTCATAAATTACTTGATTTATAAATTACTAAAGCTTTGATCAAATTTAATATTAAAAATAAAAATGTGCTACAAAGAGCTTCATGTGCAAATATATATTTTGAAAACTAAAGGTTTTGATTTAGCCTGAGTAGTAAGAACAATATAACGGATCTAAATTTGCTCCACAACAAAGTCTGGAATAGTGCTCAATCTTTTAGACATTCAAGATCATTCTAGAATATCCAAATACAAACTTTTTGGCAACTTTACGCTAACATAAATAAAACATTATTTAAATGAAAGTTGAAAAGAAACTCATTCCGTCAAAAATGAGATTAGATTTTATTCAAATTAAATAAATTTCTTTTGAAACTCTTTTTCTATTTTAAACTGGGCTGCTCCACCGGAGATTGACTTAAACATGTTTTAATTTAAATTCCACGTCAGGGACTTATCATAATCGATTGCGCGGCGGAATTTGCTGAGGTGGCTCCGTCTTGATCAATCCTGCGGGATCCTGAACTGCATCTCTATACATCTTCTCTGCCCTACACGGCGGTGTATAGTGAATTCCTTAGTTTTCTTTGCATAAGCAACATATCGGTGAATAGCCTCCCTTTACATAAGCAACATATCGGTGAATATCCTCCCTTTACATAAGCAACATATCGGTGAATATCCTCCCTTTACATAAGCAACATTTTGGTGAATTCCTTAGCTTAACATAAGAACCATATCGGTGAATATCATAGCCTCCCATTACATAAGAAACATATCGGCGAATACTTTAGCCTCCCTTTACATAAGCAACATATCGGTGAATACCTTAGCCTCCCTTTACTTAAGAAACATATCGGTGAATATCTCTATTATAGCAAAATGCTTCTCTTTTACACGGCTCCAGTATTTGCAATAAGCTTAATAAATCCCAAATGAATTTTATGCTCACAATAAGGTAATAAAACACCATTTAAAGGCTATGAATTATTTCAATTTATATTAAAAGTATATTATATTCACTTCAAAAATAAAGTCGTGGTTGTTGTTTCTTATTCCCACAATATAAAATAATGGAGAGTACAGACCAGATGTTGGTGAGGTCTCATAACCTTGATAGACTTTTCGGATTAAAACAAAGATCCAGTCTTGTTACCTTTGTGACAGAGATGTTGAAGATTGGCATTACCGTTTTTGTACTTACATACAAATTTTTGAATCAAGCATTGTTTGCGGTAAATCATTGCTCACGCGCGAGGGATGCAATATTCATACTTTACACAAAGCTTATGTATGTACTTTGCCAACAATTTCTCTACAGTGTCTCGGATATATAAGTAGACACGGTGCAATAAATTGGTAAACCCGCTGGAAGGATTTAAAGCAAATTAACCAGGGGCTCATAATATATTTTGTCATCACAGTAAAAATTGGATTTTAAAAATAAAACTACAACCTTTCGCAATGGGTCTCTTTTTTTTTTTTTAAGAAACTCATTGCGAAAGGTTGTAGTGTTATTTTTAAAATTTGTAGCGCAATTTTTTCGTTTACTTCAAATTATTGGATTATTTGAAAAATAATAAATAGTTATAATTTTTTTTAACCTTTACGCGGGCATTATAATATTTATTTATATTTAGCATAAATGGGATTTTCCTGTAGATAGAACTCCTTCGAGATTTCTTCTAGAATATCAAAGATTGGCATGACTATCGTTAGGACTCGATCTGTAACTTTGCCAGAAACTTTAAGAATTTTAAAAATCGATTTACGGATATACGAATACTCAAAATACGTGTAATACCAAAGTTAGAAAATCATAAAACGGAGATCAGTAAAATATATATATATGATCCATCAATATTTACTCGGATGAACGCATGTAAAAATATGAAATTACATTCTCAGGCATGTGCGAGGCTGCAAAAATATCATAAAATAAAATTCTTAATTTCTTTGTCACATGTGTATGTGCAAGGGTTAAATGTTCTCTTTTTAATATTGAAATGTGAGAATAATAATTGCAAATTATTGTCAAATGTCATTGTAAAATATTATTTAATATAAACTTATACCGTCGGTTTTACCTCAGTAATAGATTTCAAATGAATAAACTTTCAAATCTAACACGTTTTCAGTATGCAACACTTTGACATTGAGATGAACGAGTTTATAATGTGTGTTTATAAAATATTTGTATTACAGATTTAAATAAACTTATATTTAGCGGTGCCCAAATTTGCTAAGAGATCCAATTATAATATATTAATAGTTTTGAAAATAGAGCAAGCCATACTTAATTCATTAGATAATAAAAGGCATATATAAAATTACATTTTTGTATACACAAACTCAGCGCCGCATGTAATGCCTCGTAAAGGTTGGCGTTCAGCCAGCCGAAATATCGGCAAAATAAATATTTTATTAAATCCAATATATGCCTTTTATTATCTAATGTAATAATAATAACGTTTTAATACTATTTAAATTTATGTTTGAAAAATGAAAATGAAAAAATAGTGAAAATGTCAGGTGTTGAGATATTATAAATAAGAAGGAATTTCCTGACTGCTCACATGAGTATTTTAAATAGCAGAGAACCACTTAATGGAATATATATCAACTAGACGTTGCTTTAAGCTTGTTACATAATATTTGGTCAACTCATTTTCTTGATAAATCAGCCCGAAACGCGTTCGTGATTTACTTTTCTTAATTTATCAAGGAAATGGGTCTGCTAAATATTATGTAACAAGTCTAAATAAACATTTGGTTGAGTTTTGTTCCACTAGAGGGCACTCTGCCATCGAAAATTCTTATGTGAGCGAACATGATATGCCTTTTTTTTTTTTGTACAGGGTGATCCAAAAGTCCCGCACTATTTTAAAAATTAATAACTCCGCGAATATTTGCGCTAGAGCAATGCGGTGAACACCATTGTGTTCAGGATGCAATGGGATTTTTTATGGCAAATAATGAAAAATTCGAAATTGATTTTAGTTACAATTTTATTCGCCAGATGGCGCACTACCAAAATCAGAGATTCAGCGGCCAAATTGTTTGATAAATTGAAAAATATAACTGATCGACACGTATTTTTCCTTTCTGAATACCAGGAAAGAACCCTAATAACATCAAATAACAAATTAATAAAACACCACTTCGCCAAAAGTATGAAGAATTGGTTAACAATTTTTAAATACAATCAGAGATATGTAAAATAGGTAAATGCAAATTAAAACATGTAGCAAAAAAATGATATTTTAGATACGGTTTGTGTTTCCGAAGATATTAAATTTCTAATATTTTCAATTCAACTCTCTCTCATACTGTACCCAATTTTAAAAAATGTGTCCCCTCAAATAAAAATATTTTTTAAATCGACCTTTTGCGTTGAAAAACGTGGTAGTAAAATCATTTTTTATTATTTTTTGCACAAAATTTCTAAAGTTATTGGTGTACAGAAAATATTCCTTATGCTATTTCTTCTAATGAGCGAAAAGCAAAAAACTAAACATAAGGGGAAAAATTGTGTGCACCAGTGTTATTCGAGAAGTTATAACACTCTGGTTTGCACGAAATAATATGTGAGCAAATGACAAACAAAATATTACTGTTCACAAAAAAAAAAAAAGAGTCAAGATGTGAGGATAGCATTTATTATCCCCATATCCCAACACAAAGAGCTGCAAAATATTGGTAGATAATATAATACATGGCAGCTTATATAACACATGAGGTAACTGCCTTCTCTCTTGTATTAGATCCTTGCTCAATGTGGCACCCTTCATTCTCAATCACCGCCTGCAGACGATAAATGACAGAATGGACAGCATTAAATAACATATCTGTTGAAATTGATAAAACGTGCCAACTGATAGAAGCCTTTAACATGGCCAATGTGGTAGGCCAGCATCGATAAACACACGATTTAATGTACCCCCATAAACAAAAATCGCAAGGCGTCAAGTCTGGTGATCTTGGAGGCCACTGGTATACAAAGTGGCGACTTATCACACGATTTTCAACGAACGTATTCTTCAGCAATTGTTTGGCACCGCGGGAGATATGAGGAGGTCCTCCAACTTTCATGAATGTTATTTCGCTTAGTGCTTTTTCCCTGCAATATGGGAATACCCCATATGAACATAACGTTCACCAGTTACAAAAAGGGTTTTAAAAGTTCTTCCATTGAATTTTCAAAGAAAAATGGCCCAATAATAAAAGAAGAAGTGAACCCACACAAAACTGTAACTCTAGGCTCATAAAGTGGCATTTCTGTAAAAATCCTAGGGTTTTCTGTTGCCCAAAAGCGGCTGTTTTGAATGTTAGATTCTCCGTTTAGAGAAAAGTGAGCATCATCTGTCCACAGAACATTCGACAGCCAGTTTTCATCAATATCAATTTTCCGGAAAACCCATGCAGCGAATTCTTGACGCATCTCAAAATCGCCAACTTTCAGCTCGTGAAATCTTTGAATTTTGTATGGGTACACACAATAGAGACATTAAGTGAAGCCTCTTCGGATATCACAATCATACTCGGCGATTTTAACGCCAAAAGTTCAACTTGGGGATCACCTGTCAAGGATAACAAAGGTCAACAGGTTGAGGACATGCTACCCGACCTCGACCTTACACCATTAAATAAGGGAGAGAACACCTATCTATCCAAGTCGACAGGCACAGAATCCGCAATAGACATCACAGCGATACATTTCAACATCGCACCCACAACACAATGGAAAATCCTGAGAAGTGCAATCAGTGACCACAGACCAATTTTAACAACCCTAAACTTCAAAATTGAGAATGTCCAACAGAATAAAAGAACATGGAACCTTAGGAAAGCCGACTTGAAAAAAATTCACAGAAAAGCTTGAAGAACTGTGCAACGAAAAATTGAATTACAGAACGCTTGACAAAAACTTGGAAAACTTCTCTTCGAATATATCAAAAGCTGCAAAAGCATCGATACCTAGAAGGAGACGTTAGACCTGTGGATACCTTACTGGAAGGACCACAACATCGAGGCAATGATTGCAGAGAGAGACAATATCAATGAACTTCTTTAAAAGAATAAAACAGAAGAAAAGAGAAAGTAACACATTGAAATTAGTCACAAAATAGAACAAGAAATTTGGATATGCAAACAAGAGAAGAATGGCAGAGTTCTGCGAGAAAATGGATCCAAGAAAGGACAGCCAACACTGGAATATGATTAGAGTGTTTGAAAAGAATCAAAACCAACACCAATCCTCCAATACTCTAACAGACATGAATAGAACAGCGAGAACGAGAACAAACAGATGACTAACATAATTGCTGAATATCTTTCAAGCACTTCCATACTCAAATATACGATTGAAGACAGGACTCTAAAAATAATATAAACCAGTTAGTTAAACAAGCAAGAAACTTCCATCAACAATATATTTTCTCGAGAGACTTCACACTGAATGAGCTAAACTCATCAATAAAAAAATCTAAGAGGTCACCAAGAGATAATCTAATCTTTGGTCAAATGATTAAACACTTTGAAGACAAAGCTAATAAACAACTCCTATGAATACTGAACATTTCATGGTAAACTGGTGAACTACCAAAGAATTGGAAGATATCAATTACTGTGCCAATACTGAAACCAAACAAAGATGCCAAGGAATCCAAGAACTATCGGCCAATTGCTCTCACCAGCATACTTTGTGAAATAACAGAACGAATTATCGACTCTAGGCTCAAAGTCTGGCTCACTAACAATAATAAAATAAACTTCTACCAAACTGCCTATAGATCCCAGCACTGTACGACTGATCAACTGTTCTACTTCTGTCAATCAATAATAGATTCTTTCCAGGAAAAACCGCCAAAGAAGACCACGGCTATATTCCTTGATATGACCTCAGCTTTTGATCGAGTGTGGAGGGAGAAATTACGTGAAAAGCTGCACAACATCGGAGTAAGAGGAGAAACCTTAACCTGGATTGCAGACTTCTTAAGGGGAAGAAGGTTAAAGGTTTGGGTCAATGGAGAATTTTCCAAGGAAGAAAGAACGTGTGATACTGCAGTCCTGGATCTTTCCAGTTGGTCTCGAGGACCGCTCCATCACCATCTCCTAAGCGGCGAAGTACGCGATATAGGTATTCATCGTAGATCGCAAAATGCGTGGTGTCGCTGGAGACCCACTGGCGATTCTCCACCAAACTCTGCAGCGCTGGCAGAGGCGCCATATTCATTGTACATAGTGTATGTGATGATTTAAGACCATGGAATTGTTGTGAATAGTCCAGATATCTACTACCACATGTTCCACCACGTAAATGTATATAACTTCTTATTTACTGCAAATAAAAAGCCTCAACTAACATCAATCTGTACCGCGTAAGAATCTAATAAAGTATAGCAACTGTACAGATAGAAGGAATGGAGCCTAACAGGAGAAAATTAAGGTTAAAACTAATCAGGCTTAGGTGAAAATAGGAGAGAAGGCCTAGCAAACCCAGTCCAACTTTTACGAAGTCGTGGCCCTCCTGGATAATAAAACTTCCCCCCCCCCCTGTTTACGTCAGAAAATAGCAGTGACCTGTTCGGACCCAGCTCAGCTATAAAAGGAGGCCCCGATCCTCAGTTAGTCAGTCCTTAGTTAGTCTTCGTTCCAGTCCCTGTCCACCGGACGCTCCGATAAAAGGTAAACCCTTTCCTGCCAAAAATCTCCTCGTCCCATTCCCTCTTGACGTTCAGACGCTTCTAAGTGGAATCTCTATTTTCTTATTTCACCTTTGGCCCAGCTGTGTCGCCTTCCACCACGACTGCACGGTAGAGTTGACATCGAGGTTCGTCTAGCATCAGATAACACTGGTCCCAGAGGTCCCAAGATATCACATGTATATAATGAATATTATCTTTTTTTTAATAGTGCAGACTGTGCACTTTGTATGTATTGACAAGATGTCAATAAAATTATTCTAACTGTCATTGATGAGGAATTGGAATTTTTAAAACACATAATTAGCACCTCAAATAGAGCTACCAGAAAACTAAACATTCTGAGATGGCTATGTGGAACAAATTGGGGAGAAAACCCCAGAATTCTCAGAACAACATATATCACCTTAATAAGGCCGATAATGGAATATGCAACACCGGTCTGGGCTCCCTCAAGCTCATCACTAAAAGTAAGACTAGACAGTGTTCAAGCAAAAGCGGCCAAAATAATCACTGGTGCTGTTTCATCCACCAACAATGCGAAAATTCAGAGAGAATGTGTTCTAGACCTACTCGCTCGAAAGCAGAAGATAAAATAAAAACAACTTGGATCGGCACTTCGTAAACGAGGAACCAGAGGATGAGATCTCTCTGACCACTTGTGGTTTGGTGGATCCGCCCTTTTCTGAGAATGAGGTGAAACTGACGGCTTTCAAGTTCGGGAAAAGGAAATCTCCTGGTCCCGAAGGGATCGATAACACTGTCGTGAAAGCCCTGTTAAGAATGCACCCATCACTTCTTGCCAGGTTTTTCAATAGGTGCCTGGACACTGGTACTTTTCCTGAGGCATGGAAGGTTGCCCGAGTAGTGCTTCTCGAAAAGTCTGGTAGAAAGGGTAATTCTCCTAATGATTATCGTCCGCTTTCTTTACTAGTGTGTCTAGGTATGGTCCTGGATAGCCTACTATCTCAGCGACTGAAGCACTGGCTAGAGAGTAATGAGCTCCTTTCCTCTTTCCAACATGGTTTTAGGGAAGGGAACTCCACAACCACGGCTCTGAACGAGGTGTTAGAGGGGGTTGAGATGGGCTTAAATAAGGGTGCCTGGGTTCTTCTCGTGGCCCTGGACATTGATGGCGCGTTCAACTCCATGAGCTGGAAAAAGCTGATGAAATTTGATGGACATGGGTTGTCCTGATAATTTGTGCAGCTTGGTTCGTGACTTCCTGAGGGATAGACGGATTAGCTTCAGTTTTGGGGGGCGGAAGTTGGAAAGAAACTGTGCTAGGGGTTGCCCCCCAGGGCTCTTGCTGCGGACCTATTATGTGGAATATCCTGGTAAACACCGTTTTCCAGGAGGAGCTACCTGAGGGAGCCTGGCTGGTTCTCTATGCTGACGACCAGTTCCTCATCATTGAGGCTGTTTCGAGAGCGAAGGCTGAGAAGTGTGTTGAAGCTTCTCTCCAAATCCTCTCGAACTGAGCCCATGACTCTGGCCTTAAGTTCAATGTCTCCAAAACTAAAGCCCTCAGCTTTAAGCCTAGGGACATAAGAACTAAAAGGAAAGGGATCAAATGAGAGAACAAGCCGGCTATCCGGATGAAAGGACGGAGGGTAGCGTTGGTCAATAGGATGACCATCCTGGGGGTGGTCATTGATGACAAGATGGGTTGGCAATACCAGGCGGAGGAGATGGTGACGAGAGGCAGGGAGGCGTTGTGCAGGCCTGTCCTGGTTGGCTCTCAATAGGGGGGGGGGGGAAGAAGGAGGGTACTATTTTTAGGAACCTCTGCCTCTCCTGTGTCGAGCCAATCCTGCTATAACAGGGATCAGAAGGAGGTAAAAACTCTAGAGAGCGTTCAGAGGACAGCGGCACTCAGAATCACAGGGGGATATCGCACTACCAGCAGTGAGGCCTTTTTGGTCCTCGCTGGGCTTATTCCCCTGGGATTGAAACTAGAGGAGGAGACCATCAGACAGAAGATCTGGGAGAACAGGGAAGATGCCCTGGGACTTAAAGCGAGCGCCCTGGAATGGAAGAGGGACCCAAGGAAGCCTCCGCAGTGGTTGCCAAAGTGGAATTGGAGTCCTGGAGGGCCGACAGGGATTGACACGGAGGTTTTCACTGATGGTAGTAAGTCTGGAACCAATACTGGAGCTGGAGTAGTGATTTTCACTAATGGAGAGCTGATCTTCCAAGAAAGCTTAACACTCAGAGTGGACGAATTGGTCTTTTCAGCCGAGCTGGTTGCGATCAGGGTAGCCCTCAGAGTGTGTGCCGAGAAGAACTTCAGCCCGGACCGCCTCTATTCAGATTGTATGTCGGCCCTCGTCGCCATCAATCTGGTGAAAGGGCAACTCGCGCATCAAATAATCCAGGAGCTGGAGATGATAACGCGGGCTCCGGAGGGTTAGGGGACACAGCCTCATCGAAGGTAATGAGTTCGCAGACAGGCTCGCTAAGGCAGGATGCTTTAGAGGTAGATCACTGAGGACCCCAGTGACCAAGAAAGAAGTTTATAGGAGGATCAGGGGGCACGTCCAGGACTTATGGTTGGACAGATGGAGGAAAAGTGTGAAGGGAGAGAGGTATTCAATTGGGTAACAACACCCAAGTACCTCTGTAAGGTAATGTCCCACAAATTCATTAGGGTAGTTCGGGACATGGGCTCTTTCCCAAGTCTCCACAGATTTAAAATTAAGAGAAACCCTGATTGCGTCTATGAAGAAAGGGATGTGGATGCACGCCACTACGTCTTGGATTGTCCAAGGGTAGTGGGTGTGCAGGAAGAGAGAAAGAGGGCGAGGGGCGCGATCGAGAGTAAGCTGCTGAGAAACCACAGCAAGCTTCTTGAGAAAGCCTACGACGTGGCATCTGAGCTTTTCCTCAACTGTGAGTGAACAGAGTCGACCGGGGGCCGCCTCCCCTTTCCTCTTTTGCTGTGTTTAAAGGCCACCGGTATAGAAATCCTTCCAGACACGTTGTCTGGGAGGTGGTGTTTCCAGGTACAATGTCCAAGCTCTAGCTTGGATACCGTTACTTGGCTTATGAGTTGAACAGAATAGCAGCGAAGGGCATGCTTCGGATGCCGGCTTGTGGACTGAAAGGTCTGGGTGGCCATCTGCCTCTAGGGTGTACCAACTGTGCTTAGGTGGGATCCTCCAGTTCTTGTTTATTTTTGTTTTGGCTACTGTTTCTATTTCTTTAAAAGTAAGTTTATTTTTCTGTAGTAAGGGTTCTTTTGTGCCTTTTTTCGCTAGCGCATCAGCAGCTTCATTGCCTTCAATGTTAACATGTAAGGGTATCCATTGAAGGTGAATTTTTGAGGTATTGAGAGTTTTTGGAGATAACCAATTATGTTCCTGCTTACTTTGTCTCTAAGTTCCCTTGTGTGACTCAAGTGTTGTATGGCACTTCTACTATCAGTAAGAATCCATATATCGTGATGTTTAGTGTTTCTGATGGATTTTAAGGCTTCATAGATGGCTATAAGTTCGGATCTGAAGACTGAGCAAAAATCTGGGTTTCTTCTGTTTATTTTCTCATTGCCATTTATGGTTTTAATGAGAGAGTCACTGTCAGTGTGTCCCAACTCGTCTCTGCTACCATCGGTATAGATAGTTATTACATTTTTAGGAATTTTATATTAATTATTACTAAAGATAATTGTTTTAAGTATTCTGGATATTTCTTTATGGTGGGTTCATTTAAAGTGGCATTAAAAATAACATTTTGTTAGTGATTCGCATGGAGATATTTTTTCTGCTAATTAATATTTTTCCACTTTATATTTTAAAAATCAATTTCTTTTGGCCAGGTGGAGAGGGCCTTCTTTTTTGAGTCCTATATTGGATTCCCAATTAAGTATGTAATTGAAAGTTCTGTGTTTGTTTTCATAACTCTTGATTTTGTTTATATATTTTGGTAGATTGTAGCTTCTTCTATCCTTTAAGGGCATAATATCTGCCTCGTAAAGTACAATATTATTAGGGCAGGTATTTCGAAGACCTGTAATAATTCTAGCTGCATTTAGTTGTATCCTTTCCAGTGATTTTAGATTTGTTTCAGATGCTGTACCATAGATTTGATATCCATATTCCAAGATAGGTCTCATGAGTGATGTGTAATTTAATTTTAGTGTTGTTGCTTCAGCTCCCCACTCTTCCTGAAATACACTGCGTGACATTGAAAATAGAACACCAAGAAATAGTGGCCAGAAAATTATGCAAATTTCAGGGTAGACGCGCCTAACCGAGTTATGCAAATGATGTAAAATGCGCAGCTCTCGTGCGCACATGGAGTAAGATATAAGGGAAAGGAAAATCATTGTAGAAATTTTGTTCTTGTGTCAAAAGAATGTGTAATAACAGAGAATGCCAGGTCATCGTAAACGGAGGCAGTTCAAGCAGACAGACGCTTTTACGAGGGGCATGGTGATCGGACTGAAAAGGGCAGGTTGGTCCATACGTCAAATCGCAGCTGATACACACCTTGGTGCGTCCACGGTGCACCGACTGTGGAGAAGATGGTTGGAACAAGGAAATGTGGCAATTTATAGGAATGTCGGTGCAACCAGAGTGACGTCAGCACGTGTGGATCGGCGTATCCTTCGACAAGCAGTGGCGGCCGCACAAGCCACTTGTACCGCCATTCTGCAACATGTGCAAGACACCCTAGATCATTCCATCTCGACCAGAACCATTTCCCGTCAATTGGTTGCTAATGGCTTGCACTCATGCCGTCCGCTAAGAAGACTGCCATTGACCCCACCGAATAGGCGCCAACGTTTGGAATGGTGCCGGGCTAGATCGACGTAGATGACGGAATGGCACAGGGTCGTGTTCTCAGATGAGTCGCGTTTCTGCTTGTCCAGTGATAGTCGCCGTGTACGCGTGTGGCGTCGACGTGGAGAAAGGTCCAATCCGGCAGCAATTGTGGAACGCCCCACCGTGCGACAACGTGGAATCATGGTTTGGGGCGCAATCGCGTATGATTCCAGGTCACCTTTACTTCGTATTCAGGGCACTATGACGGCCCAACGATACGTTGATGATGTGCTGCGACCGGTGAAACTCCCCTACCTTCAGGGGTACCTAATGCCCTTTATCAGCAGGATAACGCCCGACCGCACACTGCTCGCATTAGCCAACAAGCTCTGCAAGATGTACAGATGCTTCCCTGGCCACCGTACTCTCCTGATCTCTCACCAATCGAGCACGTCTGGGACATCATTGAACGCCGTTTGCATGCCTTGCCACAGCCGCGTTCAGAAGACGAACTGTGGCAAATGGTTGAGAGGGACTGGAGAGCCATCCCTCAGGACGCCATCCATACTCTGATTGACTCTCTACCTAGACGTGTTGCTGCGTGCATCGCCGTCCGCGGTGGTCCTACTTGCTACTAAGCCGACGCCGTTCTCGCTCTGTATTATGACTATAATTTTAAAATAAAGATCACTTATTGTTCGTCCCTGTCTCTCTCTCTGTCTGCCGAGTTTCATCACTTTCTGGCCACTATTTCTTGGTGTTCTATTTTCAATGTCACGCAGTGTACATTTCAAGATTTTTAGTCGGTCTCTTCCTTTTCTAACAACTCCTTCATTATGTTTACTGGAGTTAATGTCTGGATCCAGGGTGTAGCCGAGATATTTAGGATGTTTATTATATTGTAATTGTTGTTCTTTCAGAATAATATTTGGTCTTATTTTGTATAGTTTCTTATCGGTAGTAAAAAGACAGGTTTCAGATTTTTGGGGGTTAAATTCTAATTTATGTTTATTTGCAAATTTTTCTAGGTAGAGAAGAGTCTTGTTCAAATCTCTTTCAGCTTTTTTCCAGTTAGTGTTGCTGCTCCATATAATAATGTCATCAGCGAAAAGTCCAATATTGGTTTTATGTGAAAAATTTTCTTCTATGCCTGCAATAAATAGGGTGAAGAGATTTGGGCTGAGGACTGATCCTTGTGGTAATCCTTGATACAATTTGAAGGTTTTAGATAGAGTGCCATTATATTTGACCCTGATGTATCTATTTTTAAGGGAATCATTTATCCAAGTGATAGCTTTTCCATCAATTTTGAAATGTTTGTATAATTTTGTAATTAACTTGTTTTTCCATACCTTATCAAAAGCTTGTGTAAGGTCTAAAAAAGCAGCTATTGTGTGGTTAGTTGGTTTTCTGTTTTGTGCATCTTTTACCTTTTGTGTGAAAAATAAGAGTTGGTCTATTGTCCCATGTCCTTTCCTAAATCCATATTGTTCTTCTGGTAAGAGATTTCTTGTGTCGGGGTGGTAGGTGAGTCGTCTGAGTATAATTTTTCCATTAATTTTCAGCAAATACTTGTGAGGGATACAGGTCGGTAGTTTTTTGGGTCATCAGCAGATTTGTCAAGTTTTTAAATGGGAATTATTGTTGCATTTTACAGTCTTGAGGCAATTTTCCAGTATTCCAGGAGTTATTGAAAATATTAAGAAGTCTTTCTTTGCCAAATTTGCCCAAGTTTGATATCATTCGGCCATGGATTCCATCTGGCCCAGGAGTCTTGTTTAGGTCAGTGTTTTCTAATGCATAAGCTAGCTCTTTCATATTGATTTTTTTCATGGAAAATATTATGAGTGCTGGTGACATTTTTACAGTCATGAATAATCCTTCGGGCCTTTGTTTCAACCTTGATTTTACTACTTATTCGATATGAATTACCTAAAAGATTGGCAGCAATTTTGTCATTAGTTTGTGACTGGGATCTGTCAATTTGTTTTGCCAAATTCCAAAGTTTTGTATTTGGGTTTCTTGGGTTCAGGTTTTCACAAGTTTATTTCCATTTTTCCCTTTTCACATTTACGTATAATCTTTTTATTTTTGCATTCACAATGTTCAGTTCAGTTCTACAATTTGTTTGGTTTTGGGTGCTCTTTTTTGTAGTTCATTTCTTTTAGTTATAAGTGTTTGAATATATTTTGCCTGGTGTGTATAATTTGGAATCCATTTCTTAATATTACCTCTTGGTATTGAAACTGTGGCTGCTTTAATAATGGTGTTTTCGAAAGATATCCAATTAGCCTTTTTGAAGTTCCAGAATTTTTCTTAATTGAGCTGGTTTTGGTCTTGGTGCTAATTTATATCAAATTAGGCAAATGATCACTTACAATACTTTTTAATATTTGCTATTTGCATTTGTGGAAAATGTCAAGATAGTAAAAACTTATATCAAGGGCTTGTGCAGTATTATAGCTGTATGAATGATGGGTAGGATTCCCATCATTTAAGCACATGATGGCATTGTCGTCAAATATGTTTGAAAGTATTTTGCCTCTTGGGTTTGGCGTGGAACATCCCCATAGTTGATGTTTGGCATTAAGGTCACATACAATAAGAGTTGTCTGTAAGAAATTGAGCCATTGTTCCATCGTCAATAAGTGTATTGTTTGGAGGGGATACATATTGTATATGTTGATGGCTTTGTTTTGATTGAGGTAGACTTTGATATCTTGGGCTTCGAGGTCTAATGTGTTTGAAAAATTAACGGCGATGTCCTCATAGTACAAATTCTTGATTAAAAATGCTAGGCCACCCCCTTTAACAGCATATACAGATGGATCTTCAGACCTTACCCTGAGTTATGGAGGGGCCGGAATTAACATAATACTGCAAGATGGAACGCACATCAAAATCAAAGAAGGAGCAGGACAGATTTCGTCAAACTTCACTTGTGAACTGACGGCTATCTGGAAAGCCCTTGATGTATGCCTTAACCAACCATCCCTGCATCAAGCAGAAGGAAATTTAATATACAGCGACTCCATATCCGCTCTAGAAGCAATTCAGAAGGGCAATACTAAAATCACACGGAAAATACACTCGTTACTTACCCAACTGGAACCATTGGAGAATAACTGCATTCTACAATGGATCCCTGCCCATGCTGGGATCGGGGGTAATGAAATGGCATCTGAATTGGCAAAGGAAGCCAGAAAGTTGAGCCAAAGGAAAGAACAAATGCCATTATTTGACGCTGATCCTTTGGAAAAATACAATATAATTGAACAAAAATACGAAAAAAAATCAAAATGCGAAATAAACACTGAGAGAAAAATGACAAAAACTATAACAAGACTTAGAACAAAACACTATAAAGGAATGACAATACATCCAGATGGCACAATAACCTATAGGGCATGCAACAATTGTCCTGGTGTGGAACTTATACCTACCCACATATTCTCATAGCCAGCAATGGCCGCAGCCTTGCAGGAATTTGACATAGACCCAGAGCAGCAGCTTTACACACCCAAGATAGTGGACATTGCTGCTGCTGTGATGGAGATGCATGGATATATCTGAGGCTCTTTATTGGACTCGACAACAACAACGGCATTCCAGAGTAAAATAAATTATCAGAGATAGATACATATTTTTCAAATGAATTAAAATAAATATAATCGATACTGAGAGAGAGTTGAATTTAAAAAATATTAGAAATTTATTATCTTTGGAAACACAAACCGTATCTAAAATATCAATTTTTTTTTGCTACATGTTTTAATTTGCATTTACCTATTTTACATATCTCTGATTGTATTTAAAAATTGTTAACCAATTCTTCATACTTTTGGCGAAGAGGTGTTTTATTAATTTGTTATTTGATGTTATTAGGGTTCTTTCCTGGTATTCAAAAAGGAAAAATACGTGTCGATCAGTTATATTTTTCAATTTATCAAACAATTTGGCCGCTGAATCTCTGATTTTGGTAGTGCGCCATCTGGCGAATAAAATTGTAACTAAAATCAATTTCGAATTTTTCATTATTTGCCATAAAAATTCCCATTGCATCCTGAACACAATGGTGTTTACCGCATGCTCTAGCGCAAATATTCGCGGAGTTATTAATTTTTAAAATAGTGCGGGACTTTTGGATCACCCTGTATTTTAAACACCACCGGATTTCAATGGTTGAATTTCTGCACAGACTATAGAACATTACAAAGAGAAATTCCCCACATAATCAGGACTGCAATAGATCAATCTCTGCAAAAGGATCACACAAGAATAACAAATTCAAGACTATACCCACACTATAAAAACATCTGCTCAACTCCGTTACCGGAACACTATCTGTCCAGCGATTTCCCGCTCCGGGTCAAACGGTGTATTGCCGGACTGAGAATCCTCTCGGTGCTCTTTACTGATGATCGCCCCAAAATATTTAAAACAGACGGATGGACATGCGAGATTTGCGGGACAAGAATGGAGCCGGGGCTACATCACCATATACTCTCATGTATGGGGCTGAAAGACGAACGAGAAGTGCTCCTCAGTGAAATAGGCCTTGATGGACTCTCTTTGGAGCTCCTGTTGAATGAGGTGGTGAGAAACAGAGCTGGAGCGTTTGCGTTGTTCAAATTTTGGAAGACGGCTGAAGAGAAGAGGAAGTTATATACATAATATAATCGATTTAAATAATTATATGTAAATAATCTTTCTCAGGATTCGAATGACGAATCCTGTATGGGACTTTGATTCCAGTAAAAGGCTTGTTGCTGCTGTTGTATATAGTTACAGTGTAGAAAATACTACACTATACCTACTACTTATAGGTTTCTCTCTGTATTCTTAGTTCTCTTCTCTTCAATTACTCTGTAAACTGGCGAATCCTTCATAGGACGAGAGGTCCTCAATAAAGGCTTTTGTTGTTGTTGTTGATATGCCTTTTTTGAAAATAATTTCTTTCTGTACTAAATTAGGAAACTCTCCCTATAAATATGTATTAAAACGATGCATTAGGTTTATTACCCACAACGTTGTTGTCTCAATGATGTGGATAAGAAGGATAGTGCTTTATCGTTTTTAAATAAGTATTTTATATAATAATAATGCACTAACATAAATATATTTTTATAAACCTTTTTTGAAAAATCCTTTATTATTTAATTTATAAACTAGTGAATAATTTTTTTTTTTTCTAATAAAAATATTTTTCTTTAACACAAATTTGACCTAAATATTTTTAAATATATATATATATTTTGAAAAATAAACAGTAAAATATAATAAATAAAATTGCATATATGTATATATTCACATATATTGGAATCTTCCGCGAGCTATGTAACCCTCGACAAATAGAAGAGGTGAAATACATGGCCCTTCATGTCAACCCGCCATCGTGTTTTTACACCGGTCAGGATTTTTTTAGAAAAGAGGGAAACTTCAGAAAAAAATGTTAAAAGAAATTCAAGTATTTCTTCCTTCTATAAAAATGCTACAGCTTTTGTATGATTTATGTTCCAGTTTGTGGAAGAGATGACGCTAAATATTTAATAAAGAAAATGTGAATTCTCCAGGCGATGTGATGTACACAATTCACATTGCCTTGGTTATTGGTGGGTTTACACATTTTCGTCGGAATAAATTTATAAACTTGTAATCTCTTAAATGACCCGTTGTACAGATAAAGTCTACCACATTCCACACACATTGAAAGCCTATTATTGTAAAAGAATCTTATTTCATCCATATGACAATTGATATTTATGTGTAAAAGATGTGCATGGTACAGAGGTGAATAAAGAAAAGCTTCTAACCAACGACAAATCTGAGGAGCGACTATCCTGAACGACCACTTTGGGAAAAGCAAAAATAACTTGAGCTCATATATCTCAAACCAGGAATAGGAGATGACCACCATTTGAATGGCATGGGGAGTTGTGGGTTGGTAAGAAATTTTGAGATCCCAATTCATTATTATATATAATCCACACACATTGAAGGCCTATTGTAAAAGCATCTTATTTTATCCATATGAAAATTGATATATATGTGTAAAATATGTGCATCGTACAGAGATGAATAGAAAAAAGCTTCTAACCAACGACAAATCTAAGGAGCGACTATCCTGAACGACCACTTTGGCAAAAGTAAAGATAACTTGAGCCCATATATCTCAACCAGGATTAGAATACGTCCACCATTTGAATGGCATGGAGAGTTGTGGGTTGGTAAGAAATTTAGAGATCCCAAATTCATTATTAAATATAATCCACAAACATTGAAAACCTATTGTAAAAGCGTCTTATTTTATCCATATGAGAATTGATATTTATGTGTAAAATATGTGCATGGTACAGAGGTGATTAGAGAAGAGCTCCTAACCAACGACAAATCTGAGGAGCGACTATTCTGAACGACCACTTTGAAAAAATCAAAAATAACTTGAGCTCATATATCTCAAACCAGGAATAGGAGACGACCACCATTGAATAACATGTAAGTTGTGGAAAAAATAGTACAAATGAATTATTGTACTGGGATAAGGTACATAAATTATGAAAAAAGGCATCTCCTTATCGTGCAACTGAAAGTTGCTGATGGCTTTCGCCATCTATCGGAATAAATAGCAACTATTCTTGAGTAATCTTTTCTTGATTAATCAAGAATGAGTATTTGGCCAATTCTGGAATAATTAAAAATCAACGAGAATAGTTGATATTTATTCTGATAGATGGCGCAAGCCATCAGCAACTTTCAGTTGCACGATAAGGAGATGCCTTTTTCATAATGTAAGTTGTGGGTTGGTAAGAAATTTAGAGATCCCAATTCATTATTTTCCGTAAGGTTGTCTTAGCTTGCTAACCTGACTTCAACTATCTCAGCCTAAACTAAACTGACATCAACTAACCCAACCTAAACCATCCTAACCTAATTATTTATGTTTATATATAATATCAGTATTTTATACATATTTATAGAATTGTTTATATATAATCAAAACTGTTTTAATATATATCATCTTATGATGCAATAGCGCGCCATCTGCTATGAAAATTCGAAAATATTATAGACGCGTATGATTCTTTTTAAAATAAAACCATATCTGCTGTCCTTACTGCAAGTTACTTACAGTAAGGGCAGTATAAATTGTTTTATTTTAAAAGAATCATACGCGTCTATTATATTTTCGAATATATCATTTTATTTGAATATACAGGGTGATCCAAAAGTCCCGCACAACTTTAAAAATTAATAACTCCGCGAATATTTGCGCTAGAGCAATGCGGTAAACACCATTGTGTTAAGGATGCAATGGGATTTTTTATGGCAAATAATGAAAAATTCGAAATTGATTCTAGTTACAACTTTATTCGCTAGATGGCGCTCTACCAGAATCAGCTATTCAGCGGCCAAATTGTTTGATAAATTGAAAAATATAACTGAACGACACGTATTTTTCCTTTTTGAATACAAGGAAAGAACCCAAATAATATCAAATGATAAATTAATAAAACACCATTTCGCCAAAAGTTAGAAGAAATGGTTAACGATTTTTAAATACAATCTGAGATATGTAAAATAGGTATATGCAAATTAAAACATGTAGCAAAAAAAAAATTGATATTTTAGATGCGGTTTGCTGGAATCCTCTCAGATATTTATATTTCGAAAATAATAAATTTCTAATTTTTTAATTCAACTCTCTCTCAGTATCGATTATGTTTATTTCAATTCATATGAAAAATATTTATCTATCTCTGATGATTTATTTTACTCTGGAATGCCGTTGTTGTTTTTGTCGTGTCCAATAAAGAGCCTCAGATGTCTCCATGCATCTCTATCACAGCAGCAGCAGCATTGTCCACTATCTTGGGTGTGTAAAGCAGCTGCTCTGGGTCTATGTCAATTTTCTGCAAGGCTGCGGGCATGAGAATATGTGGGTAGGTGTTAGTTCCACACCAGGACAGTTGTTGCATGTTCTATAGGTTCTTGTGCCATCTGGATGTATTGTCATCCTTTATAATGTTTTGTTCTAAATCTTGTTATAGTTTTGTCATTTTCTCTCGGAGTTTATTTCACATTTTGATCTTTTCTTATTTTTGTTTAATTATCTTGTATTTTGCAAAAGCATTAGCGTCAAATAATGACATTTGGTCTTTCCTTTGGCTCAAATTTCTGGCTTGCTTTGCAAATTCAACTGCCATTTCATTACCCCCACGGGCAGGAATCCATTGTAGAATGCAGTTATTCTCCAATGATATCAGTTGAGTAAGTAACGAATGTATGTTCTGTGTGATTATAGTATTGCCCTTCTGAATTGCTTCTAGATCGGATATGAAGTCGTTGTACGGTATATTATAATTCCTTCTGCTTGATGCAGGGATGGTTGGTTAAGGCATACATCAAGAGCTTTCCAGATAGCTGTCGGTTCACAAGTGAAGTTTGACGGAATCTTTCTTGCTCCTTCTTTGATTTTGATGTATGTTCCATCTTGCAGTATTATGTTAATTCCAGCCCCTCCATTACTTATGGTAAGGTCTGATGATCCATCTGTATATGCTGTTAAATAATTTATCTGATCGCATAAACCAATTGTGTTAAGTCCTTTCTTTTTAAGAATGTTTTTGTTCTCTTTTTTTTTTTATTGCAGGGTTCATTCAGGTTAAGATTGATGATTACATTTGATGGCAATGGGGTAAGAAATATTGGTTATTCTCGAAATCGAAATTCATTATGTTTCATATTTATGCTCTTTCTAATATTGTTGTCGTACTGAAGTGTTGAAGATCTTTTGAGCCTTTCTTTTTGTGTCCAGTTTAAATAGGTTCTATGGGATATGTGTTCGGTTTCTTTAGTTTTTAAGCTTTTGGTGAATTTTATTGTTTTAAATTGTCTTCTTCTTTCAAGTAGGTCTAGACCACATTCTCTCTGAATTTTCTAATTGTTGGTATTTAAAACAGAACCAGTGATTAATTTGGCCGCTTTTGCTTGAACACTGTCTAGTCTTCTTTTTAGTGATGAACTTGAGGGAGCCCAGACGGGTGTTGCATATTACATTATTGGCCTTATTAAGGTGATATATGTTGTTCTGAGAATTTTGGGTTTTGCTCCCCAATTTGTTCCACATAGCCTTCTCAGAATGTTTAGGTTTCGTGTAGCTCTATTTGAGGTGCTAATTATGTGTTCTGTAAATCGCAATTCCTCATCAAGTATCACACCTAGGTAATTTGGAGAACAAATTTTATCAATTATATGGTTGTTTATGCTTATTTTAGAGTTAAATTCATGCCCTTTTACCTGTCAGTGAAGGAGACCTATAGGTTTGTGTTTATTGGGTTTTTTGTCATTTTGAGTTTCATTGCCCACTTCTCATTGATGTGTTCAGTATTTTTCTGATATTTCTATACTTTGTGTGCCATATGACTATATAATCTGCATAACAGGCAACCTTTGTGTCTTCAGTGAGGTAAGGATGGATGTTGTTAAGGTTGTGTCGTAATTAGATGTACAACAACTCAAACTTGACCATGACTCTTTTTTTAGCTCTTATTTTTTTCGTTTGGCCAACAAAAAATGTTCAATTTATATACACATATATTCTTTCATACTGAGACTTTAAAGAATGCAAATGATGTTCATCTATTTACATTCCCAACACATCTCCCCCTTAATAATACTCCAGTCGGTCTGGGGGTTTCCTTGCTCTCTGAGATCTAGGACTGCGGACGGGCACTTGTACAGCGGCAGACTCCGGTTTAGGAGTGCAAGAGGGCACGTGCACAGCAACAGGCCCTGGTCTAGGAGTGCAAGAGGGTACGTGCACAGAAGCAGTCTCCTCCTTGTTTCCTGATGTAACCTCTGGAACCTCCTCTTCACTTTATTTCTGACTTCCACCTACAGGCTTCTCTCCTGATGTTCGAGGAAGTATCAAATGTCTTGTCTCCACTTGTTTCTTTCTCACAGGTCGTAATTGATTGATATGCCTCTTATACACGACGCTCTCGCAACTTATAAGGTAGTGACGGTAGCTCAGTAATTTCAAAATGGTACCTTTTTGCCGTTTAGGTCCAGTTGCATAGTTGCGGAAATAAACCTAGCAAACTGTAGTAAACTGCTCCTGCCTTCTTATGGCCTCATGAAATACCTCTCGCGGATTTCCCATCTTGGTATTAAATTCGAGAATCTTGATCTTAAACTTCTCTTCATTAGCAGTTCCGCGGGGGAATTCCTTTATTACAGTTTGGCGGAATGCTCTATGAGCAAATAGGAATCTTTGTAGATTCGTCTCTAAATCATCCTTCCCATTATTCTTTCTCAAAAAGTTTTTAAACTCTCTTACATATCTCTTAGCTAAACCATTTGTACTAGGATTATACGGACTGGTCTTAGTGTGCCGTATACCATTCATTTTGGTAAATTGCTCGAATTCACCGGAGACAAACTGTCTTCCGTTATCTGTAACCAAATGTTAGGGCAATCCAAATCTGGCAAAAATTTATCTAAGATGATTTATAATCGTTTGGCTGGTAATATCTTTGATGATAAAAATTTCTATCCACTTTGAGTATGCGTCCACGAGAACCCAAAACATTCTTCCCATGAACGGACCCGCTAAATCAAGATGAAGTCGATGCCACGGTTTTTCGGGCCAAGTCCATTCCGAGATGGTAGCCGGGGGCATGCTTGCCGATTCTTGGCATACTCTACATTCTCTAGGTAACTCCTCGATGTTACTGTCTATGCCTGGCCACCAAAAATACCGCCTGGCAATCATCTTCATTTTAACAATCCCCATGTGTATTTCATGCAAGTCATTTAAAATTAAAGATCTTAATTTTTGGGGAATTACCACTCTTTCACGCCATTGAAGACAACCAAACTCCAAACTTAATTCCTCATTGATCTTATAATGAGGAGCTAGTGGGTTTTCTCTCGGTACCCTTGTGAATTTCCACACAGTTGCCTTCTCTAACATTCCTTAATACTATAGACAGTATTTTATCTTGGGGCGTCTCATATGCCACCTCCATAAAAGAGTAACGGTACCTCAGTCAACCTCCTGAGAAGAAGTACCTGGTCTTCATCAAGAGACTCCCTGACACTCGATTCTAAAGGAAGACGTGACAATGCGTCAACATTGGAATTATCACTAGTTTTTCGAATTTCCACAGTATAATTAAATGCAGCTAATTTTAAGGACCATCTTTCAATTCTGGATGATGCACATATGGGAATTGGTTTATGAGGTGAAAATATATGAATTAAAGAACAGGTGTCTGTGACCAATTCAAATTTTCGTCCCAGTAAGTATTGTCTGAATTTCTCAACGCCAAAGGTATGCTCAACGCTTTCTTTTCTAGTTGAGAGAAACGTTTTTCCGCTTCAGTTAATGTTCTAGAAGCAAAAGCTATAGGACATTCTTCCTTTCTATAATTTCTATGACTCAGAATTACGCCTAGTCCATAGTCCATTAATAATGATTTACATTTTTTAAATAACATTCGATATTTTTCGTCCAATTCCATCTACAGTATTTATTCAAAAGTTGATAGAATAGCGCTAAAATGTTTGCTATATTTTTTATGAATCTATAATAATAAATTGAGTCCTATGAAAGATCTTAATTGCGAAACATTCTTTGGTTCACGCGTCTATCACTGCTTTAATTTTATTTTCTAAGGGATGCAGTCCATATTTATCCATTTTAAACCCTAAATATTACACCGATTTCTTTTTAAATTTACATTTATATTTGTTTATCTTTAAACCTTTTTCTAGCAATCATCTAAACAATAGATCCAACTTTTGTTCATGATCTTCAAAGTCTTTTCCTGCAACCAAAATATCATCTATGTAGCAGGCCACACCTGGCAAATCAGCAAATAGACCTTCCATAATCCTCTGAAATTTATTTGGTGCTACCGCTACGTCATATGGTAGTATTTTATAAGAAAACAACCCATTTGTTGTGTTTATACCAAAAACAGCTTTGGCTTCTCCGCTAACATTACATGTAAGTAAGCCTGTGATAGGTCTAGAGTCGAAAGTATGGTGCTTGTAGATAATTTTGAAAAGATCTCATCGATCGATGGAATGGGATACCTATCTAATTCTATTGCTCTATTAGCTGTACATCTAAAATCACCACATATCCTTACACTACCATCCTTTTTTAATACTGGTACTATTGGAGCGGTCCAATATGCATGAACTATAGGTTATAAAATTCAAGAATTCACTAAACGATCAATTTCATTCTCTACTTTGTTTTTTAGAGAGAAAGGTAAACTTCTGGCCTTACAAAACACAGGAGTCACAACCTTTTTAAAATTAAAATTTATATTAACATCCTTTAGACAGCCCAAATCTTTGTTAAACAAATCTGCATATCTATCAATCAAACTATTTCTATTAGATTCATAATTAATATTTTAATGCTAAACAATCAAGAATAATCAAGTTTTAACTGTTTAAGCCATTCTCTTTCTAACAAAATTACCTGGATTTTTCATTTACAACTATTAATCGTAAATATTGGTTGTCTTCTTTTACAAAAACACTTTTGACCTATAATCTCTATTGATTTACCACAAAAGGATTTTAATCTTAAATTTGTTGGAAATACATTTTTACCTTGCCAATAAATCTTATAAATATCTTTAGGTATTAACGTAACTGGACTTCCTGTATCTATTTTAAAGCACAAAGAATAATCATCTGTTAAATTTATTGTGGCATCAGTTTCGCCCTGTACAGAATATATAGAGTCCTCTTGTACAAATTTACATCCCCACATTTTTTACTAGCTTTGCAGACCCTACTTAAATGACCCAGTTTTTTACATTTTAAAACAAGTCTTTGTTCTATGAGGGCAAACAGAGGCCACGTGTGAATGTCTTTCACCACATTTATAACACATTATTTCTCCCCTTTGCCTGAAAGGCCTATGCTGCACCATACTATTATTGTACTCACCCTTTTATCTTTTCCATTCACAGGGGATATTTTGGCCACTAATTTAACTTGTAATTCTCTTGTATTTATCACCGCCAGTTCGAACGAGATTGCCACTGCAAAACTTTATCCAGGGTGACATCGTCGTTTTCTTGTAGTAGCTTCTTTTGCAGGCTTTCCAACTTGAATCCAGTCACAAAACGGTCTCGCATCATGGTTCCCAGCATATCGCCAAAATTACAATTTATTGCTAAATGTTTCAATTCTCTAAGATATTCCGAAATTGATTCTCCTTCCTGTTGAATTCTCTTTAAAAATCTGCATCACTGTGGTATCACTTTCTTCTTTGGATCCAAATACAGCTTAATTCTTTGAATGATAGTATCATAGGGTTGATCTTTCATTAGTCCAGGAAGAAAATGTCGTTTCCCTGCTTCAAAGTTTCAGAATCTGGTAGCGAGGTAAAAATCAGCACTTTAATCTCCTCCTTCAGATGCCAAAAAGAGAGCCTCAAATTTTTGTACAAAAAGATCGAAGTGTCCTCCACTGGGCTATAGCATCTAAAAGGTACTATTAACTTTGGACTTGTCATGCTTATCTTTTCTACTCCTTTTTTTCTTGATCCAGATAGTTTAAAAGATGTAGTTGTTATACTTGCATAGACGCCGTTTTCCTCAGCTTTTTTCTGGCTCTTTAGATCGCGCATCCTCGTCGCCACTTTTGTTGTGTCGTAATTAGACGTACAAGAGCTCAAACTTGACCATTGCCAACAACAAATGTCCAATTTGTATATACATATATTTTTACATAATGAGGCTTTAAATGATACAAATAATATTCATCTATTTACATAAACAACAGTTAATATATAGCGAGAAGAGTAGAGGACTGAGCACAGATCCCTGAGGTACACCAGCCCATGTTCTTCGGTCCTTGGAAAATGTTCCATTGACCCGAACCTTTATCCTTCTTTCCCTTAAGAAGTCTGCAATCCAGATTAAGGCTTTTCCTCTTACTCCGATGTTGTGCAGCCTTTCAAATAATTTCTACACTCGATCAAAATCTGAGGTCATATCCAGGAATACGGCCGTTGTCTTCTTTGGCGGTTTTTCCTAGAAATATATTATTGATTGACAGAAGTAGAACAGTTTATCAGTTGTACAGTGACTGGATCTTTAGGCAGTTTGGTAGAAGTTTATTTTATTATTGTTAGTGAGCCAGACTATGAGCCTAGAGTGGATAATTCATTCTGTTATTTTACAAAGTATGCTGGTAAGAGCAATTGGCCGATAGTTCTTGCATTCCTTGGCATCTTTGGTTTCAGTATTGGCACTATAATTGATATCTTCCAATTCTTTGGTAGTTTACCAGTTTGCCATGAAATGTTCAGTATTCGTAGGAGTTGATTTTTAGCTTTGTCTCCAAATTGTTTAATCATTTGACCAAAGATTAGAGCATCTCCAGGTGACATCTTGGATTTAACTTTCCTATTGATGAGTTTAGCTCATTCAGTGTGAAATCTCTCGAGTAAATATATTGTTGATGGTAATTTCTTGCTTGTTTAACTAACCTGTTTACATTATTTTTTAGAGTCCTGCCTTCATTCGTATAGCTGAGTCTGGAAGTGCTTGAAAGATATTCAGCAATTATTTCAGCCATCTGTTTGTTCGTTCTCGCTATTCATATCGGTTAGAGTAAGGGAGAATTAGTGTTGGTTTTGATTGTTTAATAACACTAATTAAATTCCAGTGATGGCTTTCCTATTTTGGATCCATTTTTTTCGCAGAATTCTGCCCATTTTTCTCTCTCTCTTGTTTGAATATCCAAATTTTTTGTTCTATTTTGTGACTAATTTCAATGAGTTCCTTTATGATTTCTTCTGTTTTATTTGTTTTAAGAAGTTGATTGAGTTTGTCTCTCTCTGCAATCATTGCCTCGATATTGTAGTCCTTCCAGTAAAGTATTCACAGGTCTTTACGTCTAGCTCTAGGTATCGATACTTTTACAGCTTTGGATATGTTCGAAGAGAATTTTTCCAATTTTTTGTCAATCGTTTTGTGATTTAATTCTTCGTTGCACAGTTCTTCAAGCTTTTCTGTGATTTTTTTCCAGTGAGCTTTTATTCTGTTGGAAATTGTCAATTTTGAATTTTATGGTTGTTAAAATTGTGTGTGTGTGGTCTGTGGTCACTGATTGCACTTTTCAGAATTTTCCATTGTGTTGTGGGTGCGATGTTGTAATTTATCACTGTGATGTCTATTGCGGATTCTGTGCCTGTGGACTTGGATAGATAGGTGTTATTTTCGTTATTTAACGGTGTAAGGTCGAGGTCGGTTAGCATGTCCTCAATCTGCTGACCTTTGTTATCCTGGAAAGGTGATCCCCAAGTTGGTCTTTCGGCGTTAAAATCACCAAGTATGATTGCGATATCCGAAGACGCTTCACTTATGTCTCTATCAGGCCTGTATTGATGCTTGTATTATCGTGGTCATAAACATTTATGATTGGAATTGTTTTATCTGTAAGATAGATTTCTATTGCCAGAAGTCTGTCGTGCTTTCTCTAGGCTTACTCTGATTATAGGCGATACCCTTAAATTTGATTTCTAGAGTTTTAATCAAAACGGCAAGCCCTCCTCCGAATTTTCCCGGTCTGTCCTTTCGTAGTGTTGTGTAATCTTTGATATTGAATCTCAGATTCTGATTCAATTTTGTCTCCTGAAGACAGGTAATATGTACATTGTTGTCACGGAGAAGACAAGTCAGCTCTTTATTTTCCTCTGGGAACCATTTATATTGAGTTGTAGTAGATTGAATTGTGTCCTCGTAGTAGATTTCTCATCATGAGCTCGAGCTGCAGCTCCTGACGCGGCGGTTACCCCGGACGCTGTAGCATTACTGGAGATATCAGTTTTGCTCTTCATTTGAAAATGGGTGCCGTTGCAACGTTAGTCATCTTCGAAAAGAACCAGAATTTGGTCAAATATTCCAAGGGTCCAGGGGGACCGCAAGGAGGTGTGGTCGGACTTCTCCCCTTCCCCCTGGAATGCCGTCACTACAGGATAAAGCACTCTTGGTGAATTATTTTAATTGTGATTCAGAATCTGCCACTGAAGCTTTATGAGCGTTTCGTTTCTTTAAAGATATTCGAAGGGTAAAGGACCAATGAGTTGCTACTCTCTAAGCGATTGATTAAAAGTTTTGAGGAAACTGGATCTCTGGAAACAAAACCTCGGAGTGGAAGACCATCGACATGCAAGTCAGTGGCTGTTACGGTTTTGCAGAATGCTGAAGCTATTGAAACGTTATCCACGTATGGAGAAGTAAGTGCTAGACAAGTTTCTCGACAAACGGGGATTTCGTATGGAACAGTTTGGAGAGAACACACATTTAGAATTTTTCTATAAAAATACCCTAACAAAATTCAAAGTTTTCACGAGTTGAAAGTCAGCGATTTTGAGAAGCGTCAAGAAATCGCTGCATGGGTTTTCAGGCAAATTGATATTGATGGAAACTGGCTGTCAAATGTTCTAAGAACAGATGATGCTCACTTTTATCTAAAGGGAGAATTTAACATTCAAAACTGCCTCATTTTGGCAACAGAAACCCCTAGGAATTTTACAGAAATACCACTTCATCAGCACAGAGTTACAGTTTTGTGTGGGTTCACTTCTTCTTTTATTTTTGGGCCAATTTTCTTTGAAAATATCAATGGAAGAACTTTTAAAACCGTTTTTGTAACTGGTGAACGTTATGTTCAACTTTTGAGAGAAAAGGTTATTCTCATATTGCAGGACAGACAAGCCCTAAGCGAAATAACATTCATGCAAGATGGAGGACCTCCTCATATCTCCCCCGGTGCCAAACAATTGCTGAAGGATACGTTCGGTGAAATTCGTTGATAAGTCGCGATTATATATACCAGTGGCCTCCAATATCACCAGACTTGACGCCTTACAATTTCGGTTATGGGGGTACATTAAGTCGCGTTTTTATCGATGCCGGCCTACCACATTGGCCATGTTGAAGGCTTCTATCAGATGGCACGTTTTATAAATTTCAACTATTTAATTGCGACCATTCTGTCATCTATCGTCTGCAGGCGGTGTTTGAGAATGAAGGGCGCCACATTGAGCAAGGATTGTGACCTAATACAAGAGAGAAGGCAGTTACCTCATGTGTTATATTTTGCAGCTCTTTGTTTTGGGTTATGGGAATAATAAATGCTGTCCTCACATCTTGACTCTTTCTTTTTTTCTGTGAACAGTAATTTTTTTGTTAATCATTTGCCCACCTCTTATATTATGTCGTGCAGGCCAAAGTGTTATAACTTCTCGAATAACACTGGTATACACAATTTTAACCCTTATGTTTAGTTTATAGCTTTTCGCCCATTAGAAAAAATAGCATAAGGAATATTCTCTGTATCCCCCCCCCCCCCCAACTTTAGAAATTTTGCGCAAAAAATAATACAAAATGATTTTGCTACCACGTTTTTCAACGCAAAAGGTCGATTTAAAAATGATTCTTTTGAGGGGATACATTTTCAAAATTATGTAGAGTATAATAAACAATGATAACATTTGACAAACCCATAGGCTATTTGGAATAAAGTACGACAAATATATTTTGTCACTCCCCTCTATATTTCATCTTTGTATCATGACAAATATCCAGTTAAATAGTCAAGTGTCGCCAATTAGTCAAGAAACTATACATTCCTTATAGCACGAAATCCTATTAGTAGTGCCATCATAATTTTTGGTACTATATTAACATTTCAAAAATCGTGTATTGATATCAGTAGTTATTTTCAAACATTCATTCTATTTCACAAAACTCCATCTAAAATATAAATATTTTTTGCTACATGTTTTAATTTGCATATACCTATTTTACATATCTCAGATTGTATTTAAAAATCGTTAACCATTTCTTCTAACTTTTGGCGTAATGGTGTTTTATTAATTTATCATTTGATATTATTTGGGTTCTTTCCTGGTATTCAAAACGGAAAAATACGTGTCGTTCAGTTATATTTTTCAATTTATCAAACAATTTGGCCGCTGAATCTCTGATTCTGGTAGAGCGCCATCTAGCGAATAAAGTTGTAACTAAAATCAATTTCGAAATTTTCATTATTTGCCATAAAAAATCCCATTGCATCCTGAACACAATGGTGTTTACCGCATTGCTCTAGCGCAAATATTCGCGGAGTTATTAATTTTTAAAGTTGTGCGGGACTTTTGGATCACCCTGTATATATAATATTATTTTTAATTGCTAAAAAATGACTCTAATTCTCTTTTCCTTAAGTTATAATCCTATAGACCTTTCACTTTTATCAAGTTTTGTGTTTTCACCCCCCAAAAAATGAATTAGTTGAGAAGAAAATAAATGTGTAAAATGAAAGTGGCTAAAAATTGGTAAATAAATTTATAATTTTAATAATTTAGAAAATACTTTCTTTGATTAAAAATCCCGAGAACCCTAAAAAGAAGCCTAGATAAGAAAATCTTAAATAAAAAAGATGAATTTATTAAACGGCTGATTAAATACAGGAAGTTTAATAAAGCTTTGTGGATTTGCTAGTTCCCGAGAGTAAATAAAAATCTATTTTGCAGTATAAAAAAAAGTTTAAAACAAATTTAGCAGAAATGAATATTTATATTAATAATCAAAATTGCGTTTTAATATACATCCAGGTATATTTACATTATTATATATAGAGAGAGAATTGAATAAATATAAATAGAGTAAATAATTTACTTTCCAGATATTTATCACTCTCACGCACTTAATTGAATTTCTAATTAAAAAGTTGCAAAAATAGTAATCACATTAGTCCAAAAGTAATATCTTTCCACCGTGCTACATCGATGGAAGCTATTGGTGTGATAAATGAAGGTGAAAGGCGTTTTAGAAATTTATCTTTTTGTGGGTGCACACACAGAAAAAGACACCTCTATTTTTTATAAATACATTTTTAAAAATCCTAAAACAATGCATAGTTTCTTTAATGCAGATTGAAAATTACTAGTTGGGAATATAATATTCAAAATATATTTTCAATCTGTGTTTGTGTGTGTATTATCCTCTAATTTGGTCCACGTGTAAAATTACCCTGCGGCGCAATGATTGTTATATAAGTTTCAAATTTGCTACTGTTGTGTTCTCTACCTAACAAAAATAGCACTTGACGAACACTATAAGGTATAAACCATTTATTTCTATAAATAAGATACTTTCACTCTCCTCTTACACTCTATATACATCCAATCATTTTTACATATTTAATTTTCTATCAGAAAATTAATACATATCTACATATATGCTGCATTTTTTCTTTAAGAATAAAATTTGCATATGGAATCATTACAGTTACAAAGATTTATTATTGGTATATATATTGGTAATTTATTTGAAGCTTCATGAAATTCCGTTCTTACATTATATAGAATGTAAATGTAGAGAGAGAAACTAAATCAGAAAAATTGCTCACAGTAAAACTACATGTGCCACTCTCGCTTTACCGTTTTTATCACGGTAATGAAAAATTCGAAAATTCAAATTATAAGCGAATAGTGTACATAAACTAGCATATCACTATAATATATACGCTCCTATATTTTTAATGAGTGTTTCGTGGCCTAGCATATACCGGCGAAATATACACATTAGCTAACTCTATAACTGAAAATTATATACCTTTATGAGACACTAATTCTGAAATATATATATAATTAAAATGTATTTCTACAGCCCTCTTATCCTGCAATGAATACAAATTGAAAGTAGGAGGAGAGGCTTATCAACTCTCTCAGCGATTTTTAAAATTACTCATTTTACACTACATATTCCCTATATATAATCACATTTATCCAATTTCTATATAGCATATTATATTAATGATATTCCTTATCCAATCATGATTTTATCCTATTGGTGTATGGGTGTATCAGGTGAATTTGGAATAACTTCGAAACAACGCCTCATACATAGTAGTCGAGAGGTTGCAGTCTGGAAAGTTAAAGGGCCAAATACAAGTATTGTATTATGACTCCAATTGCTGGAGTCGTTAAGTGTTAGCCACAATTGTTTATTCTTTGCCTTTTGGGCTGGAGCTGAGTTCTTTTGGAAGATATACTTCCTTCCTGCAGCCACCATGTCCATCCAAGGCTTCACAACGGTCGGTCGCCAGGACATTTATGTAGGTGTCAGGGTTCATCCTAAGATTCTTATAAAATGTTGCCAAGACATGACATCACCTCACTGCTGATAACGCCAAGGACCATCACAGAAGCTGGAAAATTCGTGTGCATCACGACAGGTACCTCAGAGGGGTCTTTATAGATCCAGGGATCATTCCTGGGATTTACCTTCTGGTCCGGGTCAAAGTAATTTTAATCAGAGAAGAACCTCAGCATGCCACAAGAGTCATGTTTCAGGTTATTGAGGAGGGCAACAGCCTTTCTTTTTTTGTTATTTTTCCTATTCTCAGTCAGCAACTGACTCTTATTCGAAGAGCATAGGACTTGAGACCAAGGTCCGAATGGATAGTTCTGACAATCGTTATAGAGCCAACGTTCATTTCCCTTGCAATGGCGCCCTCAAGCTCTTTCCGGGATTCCATGAATCTTTCCCTTGACATATTTGGACACATTTTCGCCTCTTACCCTGTCCGTTCGACGCGAGTGATTTTCCTTGCAGCAATTCCCTATTTTTTATCTGTCGGCCTCATCGTACTGCTTCTTGACACGATAAACAATTGTTTGGGGCAACTTAAGAAAGTACAATATCTCGTTGGAGCTCTTTCCATCGAGCAAAGCAATGATGATGGCTCATCGATTTCAAATTATCGAATATTGTTCATCACTACACTTCACACACACGTATTGTTACATGAATACGGCTACGGAATGAGAAAGGTATATCTAAAGTAATATTTGTATTATATGGAGAATGCTAAATTTATTCCCCGTTTACCTGATACACTCTGTATTTATTTTTAAAATCGCTTTCCAAATTTTTACACTCATCGATTCCACTAAGGATACATCAATCTATGGATTGAGAAAATCACAGTGATATTATAAATTAATTTCAAATTTAATATTTCTTCCAAAATTATATGTTTAATTATTCCATTAAAATATACTAAACCACTTTAAAACCAACTTACTTACGCTTGAGTAATTATATCGCTATACTTGCATGCAATGCTCAAGTGATCATACAAATTTAAAAACAAAACGTTATAGCGATCTCAGCAATCATATACACCTCTTATATACAACTCCTAACACTAAAGCCACGTGGGAAAAGGAGATTTACCTTCTCTCATTCTTGTATCCATATTCGTGCCTATCAATATCCCTGAAATTAACCACTCAGATACACAATGATATACTTATTTCTTAGCTAATTACAACTTCGGTCAGTGTTAAATATGTACTGTCTATTACAAAAAAAAACTGTCTGAAATAGTTCCCAATTAACGACATACCGGCTACATATCCGCCAAACAAATTACAGCTGTCACAGCAAACTACTTCTGTCATAATTTTATATCATTTATTCCGTTACACATATTTCTAGCTAATTGAAAAAAAAAAACATTATGAGTCATACAGCATTTCTATCACAATGCCGCCATGTAAAATTAATATTACATTCGAAATAATCACGGAATCCCGCCTTTTTCAAAGAATGCCGCGTGCGACATTTATTCCAATTTACTTTTCATTTATTATAATATATTTCGTAGTTGCTATCTAGAATAGCCACCTACCCATAGTTGTCCAGCACTGGTGCGTTTTTTACAGGAGGCAGATTGGCTAACTGCTAGATGTTTATTAACTGGGCAATATGCATCGAACGGCACAGTTTCGCACTTTCTCCTCCTGCCCTGTCTTCGAAAATATTCATTCTCTTGCCCATACCAGCACGAATAACCTACGTCCGATATCTATCACGGATATACGTTAAACGACGTCGCTGATTTTGTCTGTCCCGTCATCGTTTCGCGCGGACACAGGTTTATTCTGTTTGTTTTTTCAATGTTAAATGCTCATGCTCAACCCGTCTCGAAATCTTTCTCCTGACACAAGCTCCCATGACGGATCAAACACTTCGTGTACGAGAAGTTTGTCAATTGTTGAGAACACTGTATTCGTCGCAAATATTGTCACATTACACGCAATCTTTCCTTTAATTAATTTACACCACTTGCGGTTCTATATCTTCAATTTCTTTTTGATTATCTACATTTGTACGGTAGAAAAGACCACAAAGAAAGCTGTCCCCTTGCTCTGCTCTCCAGATCTACCTTTCAAGTTCCGCCTCGACAATAAGACTATATGGCTTTCTTTTACAGTTTCACTTTTTAATTACATTCATGGGCAAAAACCTTAAGAATGTGGAAAGTCTTTGGTGTGGCCGGTCGGCTATCTTTTGAAAAAGACAAAGGCAATATTATTCTCACTTGGTTATCTCGTGTCTCTTCAATAAAGGTGGCTGTGTATCAAATATCTTTAAACGTTATTGTCTGAATCCTGATATACATGCTAAAATTTACAACTTCCTAAAGTTTTGTCCATGGGTGTATTTACACATAGAAGATAGAGTGTGCCGTTACCAGTTTCCTCTTGTCATGTTTGCCTATGATCTATTTTCAAATGAAGAACTACCCACTTGCAATTTCCACCAACCTCTTCAGTCCGCCTATATGACTTCTTCTTAGCTCCTTCAAACGTGACTTGCCAACTTCCATATATCATCGAACAACGCCGTCTTACTCACACAGACAATGCAAACATTAAAACTATATAAAACTATTAACTAAGTGTATACAAAGATGTAATGCCTCGATAAAGGTTGGCGTTCAGCCAGCCGAAATATTGGCAAAATAAATATTTTATTAAATCCAATATATGTCTTTTTATTATCTAATATAAAACTATATAAAACTTCCACGAACTGTACCTTTTGTAAACATTCTACAACTCGTCATCTACCTGATGTATATAAACACATTTCCTTCAGTCTTGTAGTTATAGTATATAGTCAAAATTCGAAACTATTTTAAACGTGTAAGATTCTTTTTGAAATTAAACAATTTCTACTGCCATTACTGCACTGGAAAAATTAAAGGGAGGGCCTGGCTCATCAGTTAATTTTTCCATTGCAATAAGGGCAGTAGAAATTGTTTAATTTCAAAAAGAATCTTACGCGTTTAAAATAGTTTCGAATTTTGATAACAGATGGCGCGCTAGTGTATCATATAGTATATAGTATTAGTACATTCCCGTGAGGAGAGTCACAGCGAGTCACTGACACGTCTGGAATCAAATAAATAATTGGTTGATGTAGTTATAATTTCCCAAATATTTCCTTTAATGACAATTCCCACCTTTTTATTGTTTCTTAGCCCATATTTATATTACGATGTACTAGAGCGCCATCTGTTATCAAATTATAAAACTATTTTAGAGGCGTAAAATTCTTTTTAAAATAAAACAATTTCTACTGTCCTTACTGCGATGGAAAAATTAAAGGGAGGGCCTGGCTTATCAGTGGTGAACCCTCCCAGCGGTTTCGCCAGTTTAATCTACCATACCGCTGTTATATTGCATTTTTGGAACTTCCTTTTATAGGTGACTGTTGTAAGACTCTTGGAATGGGTATTTTAGAAGAACTATGGACATAAGCTTTTAGGACAACGCTGGGAGGGTTCACCACTGATGAGCCAGGCCCTCCCTTTGATTTTTCCATCGCAGTAAGGACAGTAGAAATTGTTTTATTTTAAAAAGAATTTTACGCCTCTAAAATAGTTTTATAATTCCATATTTATATTGTTTATAACATTTCATAATTTAATATTCATCTATAATTTTTGGACTCTTTCAAACGTTACGATTTATCCATTTATCGATTCCTTTCGTGAGTTGTTTTAGCTGTCAGAAGGAAGGCAGATGGGATTTAGCTTTGACCTTGGTGATCCACTTGGCTCTGAGGTGTCCCTTCTGTTTTTATCCAATCTTTAGAATTTCTAATTTGGTTGCTTAATTAATAGAATATTGGTTGAGGGTAAATATTAAGTAACATTTTAAAATAATTTTAATGTTAGTTATGAAAATTATATATTATAATTACAATTATATTCTCACAATGAGTATCTTTTTTATTTAAAAATGCTAGCTTTCAAGCGTTATTCGCTCTTCAACGGGCTTACAAAAATATCGACTTAATCCCACTAGAAATATTTACAAAAACAAAAAACAAACGAACGCGCGCCGCGTGGATATTTATAACTGAAAATTTTGAATTGGTTTGTAATTTAACTATTTTAAATATTTTATGGAATATATCTATTTCAATTTTTAGGGCACCCAGAACATATAAAATTAATCTATTGATTTCTTCTGAGATATCGGTATTGTGATGGCAAATCTATTTTTCTGTTTATGCTGTTGTATTCATTGGAAACAAGAGATTCTAATAGCAATCGTTGAAATTTGCTCTTAACGTCTTTGTAGTGGCATTTCGTTTGTGTTATGTTAAATTGGTGACCGGTTTGTGCAATATGTTGATAGATCATAGAACGTTGGTCTTTTGTTCTGATATTTCTGTTATGTTCGTTTAGTCTAACTTGTATCGATCTTCCTGTCTCACCTATGTAGGTAGCATTGCAGTCTTGGCATTGAATTGAGTAAATTGCATTGGTTTGAATTTTAGGTTCCAGTTGTTTTTCCGATTTAGTTATGGGATTTCTAAGAAGTTGACCTATGGATTGATGGTTACCAAAATACGTTTGAATTCCTTGTCTGCGAAGAATATGGGCTATTTTTCATTACATTTTGAATAAGGGAGAATGCATTTGTTTCTATATATTTTAGCTGCTCTATGTGGCAAGGCGTTTAAAACTGTGTTTATTGATAAATTGTGAAGAATAACCTCTCAGGCTAAGGTTTTTGTGGATATTTTCTTTTTCCAGCTTCTTAAAAACAGGCAGGGAGCAATGGGTTTGGATTCTTTTAGTAAGCGTTTTGACAACTGTTATTTTATGTCCTATTGGATTGTATGATCTGAAGTGTAAATATGAAGGTTTTAAATTTAAAACAAAATTTAAAACCTTCATATTTACACTTCATATTAATTCACGTTAATAGCAAATTTCATCGATTACTATTAGAATCTTTTGTTTCCAATGTGTGTGTGTGTGTGTGAATACAACAGCATAAATAGAAAAATAGATTTGCCATCACAATACCGATATCTCAGAAGAAATCAATAGATTAATTTTATATGTTCTGGGTGCCCTAAAAATTGAAATAGATATATTCCATAAATATTTAAAATAGTTAAATTACAAACCAATTCAAAAATTTCAGTTATAAATATCCACGCGGGCGCGCGTTCGTTTGTTTTTTGTTTTTGTAAATATTTCTAGTGGGATTAAGTCGATATTTTTGTAAGCCCGTTGAAGAGCGAATAACGCTTGAAAGCTAGCATTTTTAAATAAAAAAGATACTCATTGTGAGAATATGATTGTAATTATAATACTTTTTCACAATTTCATCATGAATGAAAATTATATATATAAGAAGAAACTTTGAAATATATCAAACTATAACATTTTACTAAATATTATTGAAAAGACTATGCAAAAATGTTTCTTGTTAAAAATAAAACTTCACGTCCAGCGTTTTATAATATTATTTAATAATATTCTTGCAAAAATAAGATATTTTTATAAAATATAATGTTTTACTATTTTAAATGTTATAACTTACCTTTCTATCATATGGTACTCTATATTAAAAAGATATGAAAGATATTTAGAAAATTTATTAGAACCTTTATTTTTTGAAGCTCAGATTTTGCAGGTGTCAGCCTCTAAAGCTTCTTTAAATCCTTTTTATCCACGTCCTCAACTGCGGAGTTTCGGCTACATTATTTGTCTCATTTTTTCCTCAAGACATTTTCTTCCAAGTTTGACTAGATGCATAGCTGCCATTGTTTATTCTCAGGGTATAATTAGGTTTTCTTTTTTCCTTTCTGTCATCTTCAGCCCATAGTTTAGAATAAGGCGCGTAATAATAATCCACATGAAACCTGCTTATTCTTGTAAATTGGTTAATGAATAAATAAATATTTCCTGTGATGGTTTAAAACTGTTATCGCAGAAGAA
>CP092886.1:138805593-138830456 GCA_030710605.1 Cordylochernes scorpioides
TATCCATTCGGACCTTGGTCTCAAGTCCTATGCTCTTCGAATAAAAGTCAGTTTCTGACTGAGAATAGGAAGAATAACAAAAAAGGAAAGGCTGCTGCCCTCCTCAACAACCTGAAACATGACTTTTGTGGCATGCTGAGGTTTTTCTCTGATGAAAATAACTTTGACGTGTACCAGAAGGTAAATTCCAGGAATGATCGTTGGATCTGTGAAGACCCCTCGGAGGTACCTGTGCACACGAATATTTCAGCTTCTGTGATAGTCCTTGGCGTTATCAGCAGTGAGGTGATGTCATGTCTTGGCAAAATTTATAAGAATCTTAGGATTAACCCTGACACCTACATAAATGTCCTGGCGACCGTTGTGAAGCCTTGGATGGACATGGTGGCTGCAGGAAGGAAGTATATCTTCCAAAAGAACTCAGCTCCAGCCCAAAAGGCAAAGAATAAACAATTGTGGCTAACACTTGACAACTCCAGTAACTGGTGTCATAATAAAATACTTGTATTTGGCCCTTTAACTTTCCAGAATGCAACCTCTCGACTACTATGTATGAGGCGTTGTTTCGGAGTTATTCCAAATTTACCTGATATAGCCATATACCAATGGGATAAAATCATGATTGGATAAGGAATAGCATTGATATAATATGCTATATGGTTATATAGAAATTTGAATAAATGTGATATTATATATAAGAATTATGTAGTGTATAAAAATGAGTAATTTTAAAAATCGCTGAGAGAGTTGATAAGCCTCTCCTCCTACTTTCAATTTGTATTCATTGCAGGATAAGAGGGCTGTAGAAATACATTTTAATTATATATATATTTCAAAATTAGTGTCATAAAGGTATATAATTTTCAGTTATAGAGTTAGCTAATGTGTATATTTCGCCGGTATATGCTAGGCCACGAAACACTCATTAAAATATAGGAGCGTATATATTAGAGTGATATGCTAGTTTATGTACAACTATTCGCTTATAATTTGAATTTTCGAATATTTCATTACCGTGATAAAAACGGTAAAGCGAGAGTGGCACATGTAGTTTTACTGTGAGCAATTTTTCTGATTTAGTTTCTCTCTCTCTACATTTACATTCTATATAATGTAAGAACGGAATTTCATGAAGTTTTAAATAAATTACCAATATATATACCAATAATAAATCTTTGTAGCAAATTTGAAACTGTATCGCAATTGCGCCGCAGGGTAATTTTACACGTGGACCAAATTAGAGGATAATACACACACAAACCTAGATTGAATATATTTTGAATATTATATTCCCCACTGGTAATTTTCAATCTGCATTAAAGAAACTATGCATTGTTTTAGGATTTTTAAAAATGTATTTATAAAAAAGAGAGGTGTCTTTTTCTGTGTGTGCACCCACAAAAAGATAAACTTCTAAAACGCATTTTACCTTCATTTATCACACCAATAGCTTCCATCGATGTAGCACGGTGGAAAGATATTACTTTTGGACTAATGTGATTACTATTTTTGCAACTTTTTAATTAGAAATTCAATTAAGTGCGTGAGAGTGATAAATATCTAGAAAGTAAATTATTTACTCTATTTATATTTATTCAATTCTCTCTCTATATATAATAATGTAAATATACCTGGATGTATATTAAAACGCAATTTTGATTATTAATATAAATATTCATTTCTGCTAAATTTGTTTTAAACTTTTTTTTATACTGCAAAATAGATTTTTATTTACTCTCGGGAACTAGCAAATCCACAAAGCTTTATTAAACTTCCTGTATTTAATCAGCCGTTTAATAAATTCATCTTTTTTATTTAAGATTTTCTTATCTAGGCTTCTTTTTAGGGTTCTCGGGATTTTTAATCAAAGAAAGTATTTTCTAAATTATTAAAATTATAAATTTATTTACCAATTTTTAGCCACTTTCATTTTACACATTTATTTTTTCTCAACTAAATTATTTTTGGGGGTTGAAAACACAAAACTTGATAAAAGTAAAGGTCTATAGGATGATAACTTAAGGAAAAGAGAATTAGTCATATTTTAACAATTAAAAAATAATATTATATATATACACTGGTCCGCAAAATTAAAGGAACAACATATTTTTTCATTTATCTCAAATTTTATTGAACATTTATCAATGAAATTTTACACACAAATTTATTATTCCATTATTGATTAGAATACCCGAAATCAAAGAATTCTAACACGTATTTTATGCAAATTAGCCGGTCAAGCAATGATCTTCTTGCAGTCAGTGCTTAAATATCTTGGATATTGTTGTTAATATGGGGTGTGATCGCCTTTAACTGATAAGCTCTACATCGGCGATCCATACTAAGAATTAGGGAGTTTATAAGCTCTTGTGGAATCAACGCCCACTCTTTTTTTAAAGTCTGTTTCTAGCTCATGAGTGTTTATAGGAGAGGGTTGGAGGGATGAGATCCGTCGTCCTAGATTGTTCTATACATGCTCAATGGGATTTAGGTCTGGAGATCGAGCTGGCCAATTCATCCGAGAAATTGCATGGTTTTGGAGAAAAGTGTCGACCACATCAGCCCTATGTGGGGACGGGCATTATCATCCATTAGAAGAAGGGTTTCTGCCATTTCAACTGATACAATACGCAGAAGGCTTCACATGAAGGGCTTCTATGCTCGACGACCCATAATTTGTGTGCCGTTGACACCACCTCAAAAGAGAGCAAGAGAACTTTGGCGCAGACAACATGTCGCTTGGAATCCAGATGAATGGAGCCATGTAATGTTCACTGATGAGTCCAGATTCTCTCTAAAAAGCTATTATCGTTGTGTCTTTGTCTGGTAGGAACCAGAAATAATCCCCGAAATATGGTTGAAAGGGATCCCTACAGAAGCCAATGTTTTATGGTCTGGGCTGGAATCTTCTTAGGCGGTCACACAGCACTCCACATTTTTCGGCAAGGAACCCTGACTGGACAGAGGTATCGGGACGAGATCTGGGCAGCATATGTGATGCCTCAATCATTAGAAATGGTAGAAAACCTTCTTATAATGGATGATAATGCCCGTTCACATAGGGCTGGTGTGGTCGACACTTTTCTCAAAACCATGCAATTGCTCGGATGAATTGGCCAGCTCGATCCCCAGAACTAAATCCCATTGAGCATGTATGGGACAACCTAGGACGGCGGATCTCATCCCTCCAACACACTCCTAGAAACACTCATGAGCTAGAAACAGCCTTAACACAAGAGTGGGCGTTGATTCCACAGGAGCTGATAAACTCCCTAATTCTTAGTATGGATCGCCGATGTAGAGCCTATCAGTTAAAGGCGATCAGACCCCATATTAACAACAATATCCAAGATATTCATCCACTGACTACAAGAAGATCATTGCTCGACCGGCTAATTTGCATAAAATACGTGTTAGAATTCTTTGATTTCGGGTATTCTAATCAATAATGGAATAATAAATTTGTGTATAAAATTCAATTGATAAATGTTTAATAAAATTTGAGATAAATGAAAAAAATATGTTGTTCCTTTAATTTTGCGGACCAGTATATATATATATATATATATATATTTAAATAAGATGATATATTCAAAACTATTATAGATGCGTGTGATTATTTTAAAATAAAACAATTCCTACTGTCCTTACTGTAAGTAACTTGCAGTAAGGACAGTAGAAATTGCTTTATTTTAAAAAAATCACACGCATCTATAATAGTTTTGAATTTTCATAACAGATGACGCGCTAATGCATCATAATAAGATGTATATAAAACAGTTCTGATTATAAACAATTCTATTAATATGTATAAAATATTGATATTATATATATATAAACATAAATAATGGGTTAGGTTAGGATGGTTGAGGTTGAATTAGTTGATGTCAGTTTAGTTTAGGCTGAGATAGTTGAAGTCAGGTTAGCAAGCTAAGACAACCTCGCGGCAAATAATGAATTGGGATCTCTAAATTTCTTACCAACCCACAACTTACCTTATGAAAAAGGCATCTCCTTATCGTGCAACTGAAAGTTGCTGATGGCTTGCGCCATCTATCGGAATAAATATCAACTATTCTCGTTGATTTTTAATTATTCCAGAATTGGCCAAATACTCATTCTTGATTAATCAAGAAACGATTACTCAAGAATAGTTGCTATTTATTCCGATAGATGGCGAAAGCCATCAGCAACTTTCAGTTGCACGATAAGGAGATGCTTTTTTCATAATTTATGTACCTTATCCCAGTACAATAATACATTTGTACTATTTTCCAAAACTTACATGTTATTCAATGCTGGTCGTTTTCTATTCCTGGTTTGAGATATATGAGCTCAAGTTATTTTTGATTTTTTCAAAGTGGTCGTTCAGAATAGTCGCTCCTCAGATTTGTCGTTGGTTAGGAGCTCTTCTCTAATCACCTCTGTACCACGCACATATTTTACACATAAATATCAATTCTCATATGGATAAAATAAGACGCTTTTACAATAGGTTTTAATGTGTGTGGATTACATTTAATATATAATGAATTTGGGATCTCTAAATTTCTTACCAACCCACAACTGTCCATGCCATTCAAATGGTGGACGTATCCTAATCCTGGTTGACATATATGGGCTCAAGTTATCTTTACTTTTGCCAAAGTGGTCGTTCAAGATAGTCGCTCCTTAGATTTGTCGTTGGTTAGGAGCTCTTCTCTATTCACCTCTGTACCATGCACATATTTTACACATATATATCAATTGTCATTTGGATAAAATAAGATGATTTTACACAAGGATTTCAATGTGTGTGAATTAAGGTAGACACACACACGTTTCCTCTACAACGGGTTATTTAAGTGATTACAAGTTTATAAGCAAACAATATTATTGTGAGAAAGATTTTCCTATTAAAGAAAAACGTTTTGAAAATTTATACCGATGAAAATGTGTAAACCCACCAATAACTAAGGCAATGTCAATGGTGTACATCCCACCGCCTGCAGAATCCACATTTTCTTTATTAAATATTTAGCGTCATCTCTTCCACAAACTGGAACATAAATCATACAAAAGCTGTAGCATTTTTATAGAAGGAAGAAATACTTGAATTTCTTTTTAAATTTTTTTCTGAAGTTTCCCTCTTCTCTAAAAAAATCCTGACCGGTGTAAAAACACGATGGCGGGTTGACATGAAGGGCCATGTATTTCACCTCTTCTATTTGTCGAGGGTTACATAGCTCGCGGAAGATTCCAATATATGTGAATATATACATATATGCAATTTTATTTATTATATTTTACTGTTTTTATATATTTATTTTAAAAATATATTTAGATCAAATTTGTGTTAATGAAAATATTTATATATATATATATATATAATATAAACTATTTTTTATTCACTAGTTTATAAATTAAATAATAAAGGATTTTTCAAAAAAGCTTTTAAAAATATATTCTCTAAAATATTTTTGTTAGTGCATTATTATTTTATAAAAGATTTATTTACATGCGCAAATTAATTGGGCTTCTTATCCACATCATTCAGACAACAACGATGTGAGTAATAAGCCTAATGCATTGTTTTAATACACATTTAAAGGGAGATGTTCCTAATTTGGAAAAGAAAAATATAATTTCAAAATGGGCATATCGTGTTCGCTCACATAAGAATTTTCGAAGGCAGATTGCCCTCTAGTGGAAAAAAAATTCAACTAAATGTTAATTTAGACTTGTCGCATAATATTTAGCAAACCCATTTCCTTGATAAATTAAGAAAAGCCAATCACGAACGCGTTTCGGGCTGATTTATCAAGTAAATGGGTTAAAAAAATATTATATAACAAGCTTAAAACAACGTCGAGTTGATTTTTGTTTCACTAAATGATTCTCTGCTATTTAAAATACTCGTGTGAGCAGTCAGGGAATTCCTTTTTATTTATAATATCTCAACACCTGATTTTTTCACTTTTTTTTCATTTTTTTCAAACATACATTTAAATATAATATATATAGTATTAAAACGTTATTACAATATATAATCGGATCTCTTAGATAATTTTGGGTACCGCTAAATATTTTTTATTTAAATCTGTAATACAAATATTTTATAAAGACACATTATAAACTCGTTCACCTCAATGTCAAAGTGTTTCATACTGTAAAGGTCTTCGAATTGAAAGGGAATCCATTTGAAATCTATTACTGAGGTAAAACCGACGGTATAAGTCTATATTACACAGTATTTCACAATGACATTCGGCAATAATTTGCAATTATTCTCACATTTAATATTAAAAAGAGAACATTTAAACCTTGCGCATACACATGTGACAAAGAAATTAAGAATTATACTTTATGATATCATTTAAGCCTCATACATGCCTGAGAATGTAATTTCATATTTTTACATGCGCTCCCCCGAGTAAATATTGATGGATCATGTACATATATTTTACTGATATCCGTTTCATGATTTTCTAACTTTGGTATTACATGTATTTTGAGTATTCGTATCTCCGTAAAGGAGAAGGGACAGGAAAATTCCAATTATGCTAAATATAAATAAATATTATAATGCCCGCCTAAAGGCGCGCGCGCGCTATATGAAAAAAATTATAACTATTTATTATTTTTCAAATAATCAAATAATTACTGTGGTGACAAAATATATTATGAGCCCCTGGCTCATTAGCCTTAAATCCTTCCAGCGGGCTTACTAATTTAATGAACCGTGTCTACTTATATATCCGAGACACTGTAGAGAAATTGTTGGCAAAGTATATACATAAGCTTTGTGTACAGTGTAAATATTTCATCTCTCGCGCGCGAGCAATGAATTACCGCAAACAATGCTCGATTCAAATATTGGTATGTAAGTACAAAAACAGTAATGCCAATCTTCAACATCTTTGTCACAAAGTTCACAAGACTGGATCTTTGTGTTAATCCGAAAGGTCTATCAAGGTTTTGACACAACACCAACATCTGGTCTGTACTCTCCGTTATTTTATATTGTGTGAATAAGGAATAACAACCACGTCTTTTTTTTTTTAAGTGAATATAAAATAGCTTTAATATAAATTGAAATATATATAGCCTCTAAATGGTGTTTTATTCCTTTATTGTGAGCATAAAATTCATTTGGTAAATATTGAGCTTATTGCAAATACTGGAGCCGTAAGAGAGAAAAGTATTTTGCTATAATAGAGATATTCACCGATATGTTTCTCAGGTAAAGGAGGCTATGGTATTCACTGATATGCTGCTTATGTAAAGGCAGGCTAAATTATTCACCGATATGTTTCTTAGTAAAGGAAGGCTAAAGTATTCACCGATATGTTTTGTTTCTTATGTAAAGGGAGGCTATGGTATTCACCGATAGGCTGCTTTTGTAAAGGGAGGCTATGGTATTCACCGATATGTTTTGTTTCTTATGTAAATGGAGGCTATGTTATTCACCGATATGTTTTGTTTCTTATGTAAAGGGAGGCTGTGGTATTCACCGATAGGATGCTTATGTAAAGGGAGGCTATGGTATTCACCGATATGTTTTGTTTCTTATGTAAAGGGAGGCTATGGTATTCACCGATAGGCTGCTTATGTAAAGGGAGGCTATGGTATTCACCGATAGGCTGCTTTTGTAAAGGGAGGCTATGGTATTCACTGAATGTTTTGTTTCTTATGTAAATGGAGGCTAATGTATTCACCGATATGTTTCTTATGTAAAGGGAGGCTATGGTATTCACCGATATGTTGCTTATGTAAATGGAGGCTAAGGTATTCAGCGATGTGTTGCTTATGTAAAGGGAGGCTAAAGTATTCACCTATATGTTTTGTTTCTTATGTAAAGGGAGGCTATGGTATTCACCGATAGGCTGCTTATGTAAATGGAGGCTAAGGTATTCACCGATAGGCTGCTTATGTAAAGGGAGGCTATTCGCCGATATGTTGCTTATGCAAAGAAAACTAAGGTATTCACTATACACCGCCGTGTAGGGCCGAGAAGATGTATAGAGATGCAGTTCAGGATCCCGCAGGATTGATCAAGACGGAGCCACCTCAGCAAATTCCGCCGCGCAATCGATTATGATAAGTCCCTGACGTGGAATTTAAATTAAAACATGTTTAAGTCAATCTCCGGTGGAGCAGCCCAGTTTAAAATAGAAAAAGAGTTTCAAAAGAAATTTATTTAATTTGAATAAAATCTAATCTCATTTTTGACGGAATGAGTTTCTTTTCAACTTTCATTTAAATAATGTTTTATTTATGTTAGCGTAAAGTTGCCAAAAAGTTTGTATTTGGATATTCTAGAATGATCTTGAATGTCTAAAAGATTGAGCACTATTCCAGACTTTGTTGTGGAGCAAATTTAGATCCGTTATATTGTTCTACTACTCAGGCTAAATCAAAACCTTTAGTTTTCAAAATATATATTTGCACATGAAACTCTTTGTAGCACATTTTTATTTTTTATATTAAATTTGATCAAAGCTTTAGTAATTTATAAATCAAGTAATTTGTGAATTATGTAATTATTATTTTTAGAAATATTTGGAAAAAAAATATAATATGATACGATCCATTCAATGTAATATCTTGCTAAAAGATGTTAAATCTTATTAATAAATATAAGATGTAAATAAAAAAAAAGAGATTACGCAGCAAAGTCTGTAGAGAGAGAGAGAGCTACATTATATGATTTCATAAAAAATTCATTGAATGGAAATAATAATTTTGTGCAAATTTGTCTTAATAATCAATAAGATTTTATACTTTTAGAGGGGAATCATGTATAGGGCTGGATTCCCCAATAAAAAGGCTTGTGTGTGTGTGATTTTATACTTTTAGGAAACCCAATATCGAATTCATAAAATGCATCATTTTTCTTCTCTTTTAAGATATATTTAGGTTGATTCGAAAAGGCATTCTAAAATAGAATTAATTTTCTTTTAGAATATTTTAGAACTATGTAGAACAATTTTAGAAGAACTGATAGGCAAAATCAATTCGAATACGCAGAAAAAAAAAAAAGATTTAGTGCTTGATTCTTTCTGATTGGCTGAACTTTCTTCAGCGTTCTGGAAAGATCTACTCCGGGTGAGACGACGGTGGAGCGCGTGGTAGCTAGGCAACGCGGTGTTGAAGCGAGCACGTGCAGCTGACTCGAGAAATCTTCAGGCGGATGCTTATCGCTGAAGCTGGTGTTCTTCGTGGAAGATTCTGGACTGTTCTTCAATCCGCAGTCTTCCGCTCTATTCCTTGTTCAGTGCTGCAGTTGGTAAGTAGGCGTCTGCTGTATTTTTACATTGTTTTCTTTTCATATTCTTCTGTAATTCATTTTGGTAATTTGCTTTAAAAAGTCCCGAAGATCCTTTGTACCCATTTAAATAGTTTTTATCGGGTAAAACGTAACAATATAAAGCATATATTGCATTACAATGCTATTTATTTGAAAATATAGTTCGCACACGTGCGAAAAGCAACTCGATTTTCTTCATCAAGAATATTTTGGAAATTAAAAAAACGCATTTGCTTCGTATTTCTAAGGTAAAGATATCGTGTGTTTCCGATAATATTTTGAATTGTAGATAATTTTGAGAAATATATTTGAATCTATCATTCTATGATGTAAAAGAGGATCTCTATGATAGAAGAGACCAACTTTCTTAAAATAATATTACATGCTTATAGAGTACTAGAGGATGTATCCGGCTTCCCCCGGGTTTTACTCAAGTAAAAGTTTGCCTAAAGAATATTTGATGAAAAATATTTTTTGAGCAAACATCCTCTCCTTTCGAATTTTTATAAAGCTATATATTGACATTTATATATTGGCTGGAGGCGGTCTGGCATTCTCTTGTACTAAACGTTTTCTCCGAGTCAAAAACAAAAATTTCAAATACTCTCCCTTTTAAATAAAGAGGTACGAATATTGGCAAATATTTCCAAGTTTCTTCTTCTATATCTCAATTAACATGCGCTGGAATTTGCATACATTACTCGGTGAGCTAACTTTACGCAGAAATTTGCATATTTTTCTTCCCAGCAATTCTTGGTGTTGCAAATTCAGTCACGCAGTTTTTATACATCATATTGCGAGAATTGTGAGCTTTTACCAAAACAACAAATAGTTTCTTTCAGACAAAATCATCATGTACCTCTATATATTGGGAATTAATTCATTATTATAAAATGAAATATATATATAGTACTAGCGGATGTGCCCGGCTTCGCCCGGGTTTTACCCGAGTGAATATTTGTCTAACGAACATTTGTTAAAACAATTCTCTTTAAACTTATAAAACGTACTCGGCTTCGCCCGGGGTTTTACCCGAGTAAAGGTTTGTCTAGCGAATATTTGTTAAAACAATTCTCTAAAAACTTATTAAAAAATAAAAAAGATATATTTTGATAATTTGAAACTCGTAAATTTGAATCTCTCGATAAAGTGAACATTTTTTTCCCGGTCCCTGTGTGCCTTGTCATCCTGAATTTTGTCTTTCCTAATTTTCTACATTAGAAAATCATAGCTTTATCTAGTGAACATATTTCCCGGTCCCTTGAGAAATACTCGATAAGTTGAATAAAATCAATATTAATTGGTTCCCTCGGTAATTGGAAGTTAAAGGAATAGTATCTTCGCCTTGGAATTGTATCATTATTCTTGTCGCAAATAAATTGCCGTGTCATCCTGAGATAATCTTACTTTTGATAAATAATATTTAAGATAACAAACTTAGTGATAAGAAAACTTTTTATCATCGTCACAATGGGGGCGCTGCTTGCGAGTTAAATCTACAAATCTGCAAATAACTCTAAGGATATTCAAGATATTCATGAAATTATTTTTCAAAAACCTTCCCGGTGATATACCTAATAATATCCCAAAATTTCACGGCGATTGGATGTATGGTTTTTGAATCTATAGAGTACAGACAGACAGACATTCAATTTTATATATATAAGATAATATAAATGAGTTTTAAAAATTGTAAAAAAAAAATGCATCGGCCGGGAATCGAACCCGGGCCGCCCGCGTGGCAGGCGAGCATTCTACCACTGAACCACCGATGCTTTAAAAAAATAGCCATATTTAGGTATTCATTCCATTCCGGATTAGTCCGCGTAAAAAAAAGTTCTTCAAATGAAAAAAAGAAATAGCTAAAAATACTAATCAAAATGCAACCGATAATTTTCCTCAGGTTTATAAAAAGCGACATGCAAAATTTGGTACCAATTGGTTCAGTAGTTTTTGAGTTTATCGCGAAACAGACAGACAGACAGAAATTGACTTTTATATATATATATAGAGATTTACTCTTCATTGTTGGCTTTTTAACTTACATTCATTCTTCATTGTTGGCTTTTTATATTACATTCACTCTTCATTGTTGGCTTTTTATCTTACATTCACTCTGTTGGCTTTTTATATTACATTTACTCTTCATTGTTGGCTTTTTATCTTACATTCACTCTTCATTGTTGGCTTTTTATCTTACATTCATTCTTCATTGTTGGCTTTTTATATTACATTCACTCTATATTGTTGGCTTTTTATCTTACATTCATTCTTCATTGTTGGCTTTTTATATTATATTTACTCTTCTTTGTTGGCTTTTTATCTTACATTCATTCTTCATTGTTGGCTTTTTATATTACATTTACTCTTCATTGTTGGCTTTTTATATTACATTTACTCTTCATTGTTGGCTTTTTATATTACATTCACTCTTCATTGTTGGCTTTTTATCTTACATTCATTCTTCATTGTTGGCTTTTTATATTACATTCACTCTTCATTGTTGGCTTTTTATATCATATAGAAAATCATAGTTTTATCTAGTGAACATTTTTTCCCGTGTCACATTGCCGTGTCATCCTGAGATAATCTTACTTTTGATAAATAATATTTAAGATAACAAACTTAGTGATAAGAAAACTTGTTATCATCGTCACAATGGGGGCGCTGCTTGCGAGTTAAATCTACAAATCTGCAAATAACTCTAAGGATATTCAAGATATTCATGAAATTATTTTTCAAAAACCTTCCCGGTGATATACCTAATAATATCCCAAAATTTCACGGCGATTGGATGTATGGTTTTTGAATCTATAGAGTACAGACAGACAGACATTCAATTTTATATATATAAGATAATATAAATGAGTTTTAAAAATTGTAAAAAAAAAATGCATCGGCCGGGAATCGAACCCGGGCCGCCCGCGTGGCAGGCGAGCATTCTACCACTGAACCACCGATGCTTTAAAAAAATAGCCATATTTAGGTATTCATTCCATTCCGGATTAGTCCGCGTAAAAAAAGTTCTTCAAATGAAAAAAAGAAATAGCTAAAAATACTAATCAAAATGCAGCCGATAATTTTCCTCAGGTTTATAAAAAGCGACATGCAAAATTTGGTACCAATTGGTTCAGTAGTTTTTGAGTTTATCGCGAAACAGACAGACAGACAGAAATTGACTTTTATATATATATATAGAGATTTACTCTTCATTGTTGGCTTTTTAACTTACATTCATTCTTCATTGTTGGCTTTTTATATTACATTCACTCTTCATTGTTGGCTTTTTATCTTACATTCACTCTGTTGGCTTTTTATATTACATTTACTCTTCATTGTTGGCTTTTTATCTTACATTCACTCTTCATTGTTGGCTTTTTATCTTACATTCATTCTTCATTGTTGGCTTTTTATATTACATTCACTCTATATTGTTGGCTTTTTATCTTACATTCATTCTTCATTGTTGGCTTTTTATATTATATTTACTCTTCTTTGTTGGCTTTTTATCTTACATTAATTCTTCATTGTTGGCTTTTTATATTACATTTACTCTTCATTGTTGGCTTTTTATATTACATTTACTCTTCATTGTTGGCTTTTTATATTACATTCACTCTTCATTGTTGGCTTTTTATCTTACATTCATTCTTCATTGTTGGCTTTTTATATTACATTCACTCTTCATTGTTGGCTTTTTATATCATATAGAAAATCATAGTTTTATCTAGTGAACATTTTTTCCCGTGTCACATTGCCGTGTCATCCTGAGATAATCTTACTTTTGATAAATAATATTTAAGATAACAAACTTAGTGATAAGAAAACTTGTTATCATCGTCACAATGGGGGCGCTGCTTGCGAGTTAAATCTACAAATCTGCAAATAACTCTAAGGATATTCAAGATATTCAAGATATTATTTTTCACAAACCTTCCCGGGGATATACCTAATAATATCCCAAAATTTCACGGCGATTGGATGTATGGTTTTTGAATCTATAGAGTACAAACAAACAAACAGACAGACAGACATTCAATTTTATATATATATATAGATAAAAATGAATATTATATTTTGACACCTTAAAACGGCCTCGCATTTAATTCGCACCGAATCCAAATTAAATCGGAAAGACACTGCTCTATACATGACATCATAGATATAAAATAATAACATAACGGTGAATTATAAAATAAATAAAGCTTCCAGGGCTAAGTTTCTTGTTCAAATTTTTATTTTCAAGCGTTCGGATTTCTCAGTCTTTCAACAGGAGTATAATGGTAATAAATTGATAATATATATTATTTTTATATACAAATCAATTTTTACATATTTAAAATATTAATGATATTGAAAGGGGGAGAAAATATATATTACATTCTTTATGTGTTATTTTGAATTAACATTTATGATATTTGAAATATCATATAAAATATCGATATAAGGTCTTTCCAATAATAGACGGGGTCTAAAGGGGTTATTGACAGAAAAGGGATTCTAAATGAAATATTTCTTATGCGATTTTAATCTTGTAGCCTGATATTGATGGAACATGCATTTGAAATATAAACACGTGTGAATGATTTCTGAGTATATATATTGTTTTGTATATCAAGTAGAACCTCTTAAAATTATATACTGTACAATAAGTGGTGAATATTTCATATTTTGAAATATAATTATAATAGAATTCATATGGCTAAATTAAGAAAAAAGCTCGTAAGTTTTCCTTTTTTAAAAATTAGAATTAAATATATATTGTGTGTTCATTCACTATTTTCTATAAAATTTCATATCATACTTGCTTTAAAACTGACTTAGAATATCCAATAATTTTAGGATTTTGTTTTATAATAATTAGATTAATTTCGTTCTGAAACTGATTAGAAAACTGAAATGTAATGAATTCGGAAAGAGAGATAGACATTTAGGTACATTTACAAAATGTCCTCAATTAGGTGTCTCTCACGTCGTGACATAAACAACACACGCTGGCACGTGACGCGACAACAATATACGAATCCTAACTAATTCCCGACGACGTTAGGTTAGTTAAGTTATTTGGGGAACTGACGGTCCGGCCTCACGCCACTGCGGTGTAAATAATGGAACATCTGCTCCCTCACTGATCGCTGCCATTCCCTGGCGGTTCTTACTTTATTGCTTAAGACATCTTCCTTATAACAAATACGTTAGATTCGTAGTCCAAGTAGCAGTATTATAATTCCTTTACGTTCTTTAATTGGTTTTATACTTCTGGACAAAACTTAAGTGGGAATTCTTAATGTTGCCAGTAATCTGTTTATATTTTTATTTTTGAAGGAGATAAAGGCAATTTTATTCACACTTGGTTATCTCATGTCTCTACAAAAAAGGTCACTATATATAAATTATCTTTCAGATTTATCGTATGAGTTCCGATATACACGCGCTAAAAGGTACAACTTTCTTAAGTTTTGTCCATGAGTGTAAATATTTTTGTTAAAGTTGATAAATGCCTAGTAAGCCTAATAAATCATCAACAAACTAATCTCTCTCTCTCTGTGATCAAACAATGTTTTCTATATGAAAGATGGTATCATGATTTTAAAATCTATGAATAGGTTTATATTGTCTAACAATATACGCGTTTTTTTAAATTGTGTTTTCTTCTTTTTGTATATTCGTCCTATCTAATATAATTTCTTCCAGGGTTCCATTATTGTAATAGAATAAGAATTGCGGTGTTTAATTTGTGTTGTTTTGTTAGAATATTTTTAATTTGATTCCTTTTCATTTCTATATTTGTTTTTGTAATAATACAAAAAAAGCCAGTAATTTAATTGCTTGAAATATCCTTTAAAAATGCAAGTAAAAAGGGTATTTGAGTATTCAAAGGCACTGCGATATTGAAAATGGAAGACCAAGAAAGATGGGCCAGGAAGTGATGAAACTTGGCAAACAAAGAGAGGCAGGAACAAACAATAATTGATCTTTATTTCAAAATGATAGTCATAATATAGAGGGAGAACGGCGTCGGCTCAGTAGCAAATAGGACCACCGTGGACAGCGATACACGCAGCAACACATCTAGGTAGAGAGTCAATCAAACTAAGGATGGCGTCCTGAGATTGGCTCTCTATTATCTTTCAAACATTTTCCACAGTTCTTCTTCTGAATGCGGCTGAGGCAAGGCATGCAAATGGCATTCAATAATGTCCCAGATGTGCTTGGTGAGTGGTCATGAGAGTACGGTGGCCAGGGAAGCACATGTACATCTTGCAGAGCTTGTTGGCTAATGCAAACAGTGTGCGGTCGGGCTTTATCCTGCTGATAAAGGGCATTGGGTACCCCTTAAGGCAGGGGAGTGTCACTGGTGGCAACAGATCATCAACGTGTCGATGGTCCGTCATAGTGCACGGAATAATAACTAAAGGTGATCTGGTATCATACGCGATTGCGCCTCAAGCAAACAAGAACAAATTTCTACGATAAATTTCCTTGAAGAAATAACGGCACGATAGCTTTATTTTCTGCAAGTTCCTTCCCTTATATCTTACCCCACGTGCGCACGAGAATTGCGCATTTCACATAATTTGCATAACTCGATTAGGCGCGTCTACCCTGAAATTTGCATAATATTTTAGCCACTCTTACTTGGTGTTCCATTTTCAATTTCGAGCAGTGTATATCTTAAGAAAGAATATTGCCTTTTTACCCATTTTCAACAGTTGTATGTTAACATTTTAGTAAACCTTTTGATGTGAGAATTTTGATGTTTTATTTACATTGTGTACATCACATTGAGGTTAATTTGGAAAATTAATAAATTCTTTTGTTGCAGGTGCCTTGCCGTTTCCAAGTTTCCAGCAGCCCTGCGTTCACACAACCCCAGGTTAGTTTCAACATAATATAAATATATGATTAATTATCCACTACAACCTTTCCTTTTATTTATTTCCAATGGCTTTTCTTATACATATGATAACTACTTAGAGGTGCTTTAAAATAAGGTCTCAATTAGTATAGAATTGAGGTTTGACTCTGATCTCTCAATAGGACTCTGTGAATATTCGTACTCTTCCGTCTTGTACTAAATACGCCGCTTTAAATATTCTGCAACGCGATAGAGTGACAGGTTTCTTCTATTCACAACATGGTTCGCTTTCAAGCCACAGGCTCAGGCCTGGCCAGTCTTTAATCGAAAACACATAACGTTATAGGGGTGTGTTTAATGTCTCTTTTCTTTAATAATAATAAACTTGATATCTCTAATTCGTGAAAATGTGCAAAACAACTAAGGAAAAGAAAGGGGTGGTGTAAAAACCATTCATATGTATTTTTATTCGCCTCAACATTTTATTTTAAAAAGTATTGTGAAATCGGAACTAGTTTTTTATACATTATATATAAATTTATAAATCAATTATATAGAGATATCAGTGTGTCAAGTCACTTAGAAAACACCATTGGATAACTATAAATATTTCACATTGTGATTAATTGCTTTTTATATAAATACGAGGAAGATTGGCCTATGTTATAATCTAGTTTAGAGGCGTGCGAATATTTTTATGTTGAAATTTCTTGAAGATTTCCGTCGTATTTGCGCGAGGGTCAACAGTCTATATAATTTAGCTAAATGAAACTTTGAGGCTTGAAACTAGCTGTCGTTTTAGATCCGTTCGTTAGAAAGGCTAAGGTGTGTTATAATATCTAATGTATAAACAAACTTAAAATAAGTGAATATTTTATAGGTATTCCCAATAATCTGAACTTAAAATAGTATAAATATCATTTATATTCACACACAATAGTTTAAGCTTAAAATGATATAAAACGCATACATATATTAACTAGAATTTATAAAAAAAAATATTAAAATAACGTATCTTTATATGCACTATAATAAAACTTGAAATAAGATAAGTTTTAAAAAATATATGTTTAAACAATAATTTAAAATATAGGGTATGATCTCATATATATTAGCACAATAATATAAACTTGAAATAGTATATATGAACTTATATATATATATATATGATAATTTAAACCAATAACCCTATATTATGTAATACGTATAACAAGCTTGTCATGTTGTATATAGAACTAATTATAAACTAACTAATTATACGCATAATTGACATGTCTCCTTGCACCACCATATGTAATGTACTGAGGATGAATAAATAAAATATAATAGATTAAAAGCCAAGTTAAAAGCAAGATTGAGAGATCCCAAAGTAACTTCTAAAGATAGATTGTTAGCCGACAGGTAGGCGCCAGACTCGAATATCATCGACACGTGCATGACCCAATTCTCTTAGTCAGAGCGGTCGTATAAAAAGGCCGCGTAGCAACAGCCAGTTCAGTCCAGTTCCCCATCAGCGCGTCGCCGGTTGTCTCCAAGTTCCCCCTCATTCACCATGTAAAACAGTAAGAAAACTTCTCGATCTCCATCTTAGCTTTTGGCTCGACTTTTTATCTATTCAAGGAACCTTCTACAACGTGTCGCTTCGTTTAGTGTGTGTCCTTACCACCCATCGCTCAACAACCACGACTGCACGACTGCTTCTAGCCAACATGCCACACTGCATTCATCTAACGGGGTAAAACTACTACAGGATTTCAACATTATTACAGAGAGTCGTCAGGATCCCTAATCACAGATAAGTCGATTCAACAAATTATTACAGATAGTCGACAGGATCTCAACACATTATTACAGATAGTCGACAGGATTACCACAACGAAGGAGACCACGACGAAGAAGGTAAAAAGACTGTCCAGATAGATAGAAGAGCCAAGAAGCAAGATGAGGAACAAGCACGCCATTCCAACAAAACGACCAAGCAATCTTCCCCCCAACGACACAGCCGAACATCCCGCAAAATAAGCCGGTGAGAAGTTACCCACCTTCAACCTTACAACACAACCATCCAGACGACATGCCACCATCGCCAAACAGAAGTCACAAGCTTCTACAAGCTCTACAAGACGCCTTCCACGTCATCAGGACAACAACCAAAGACCAAGTCTCCTGACTGAACAATCATAAAAACTGTGAGTTTTTAAAAATCTACTTAACTCTCTCTTCATGCTAACAACTTGATTTTCCATAAATATAATGTTTATTTTTACTGTAATTATTTTTAAATCAAACTTTACCATTTTTTATAGCATTTCAATTCAAATTTTAAATATTGTACACCCTCATTTATCAATTTTTACTTTATTTTAAGCAACTTATAAATTTTAATTCATTACTTGCAATCTTACAGTTTTAAAAAAATCATATTATATTTAAATTACTCGAATCATAATTCTAAACTTATTTGTGTTACCTTATTTTTATACCAAAAAAACACCAATGTCTTAATTAAATACACCAAACTTTGCAAAAAAACCATTGTAATGTTCATTATTTTATGTAAACGCCCCATTCACCTTTTGTCAGTATCACGCCATTACTCTTTTACAAGGATAATTTTCGCACAAACATAAGCAACGATTTAAAAAATATATTCAAATTTTAATAAACATAGATGAAACGCATTTTTTTTTAAATACAAAAATCGAAAGATACAATATCTTCAAAAGCACAACTAGAAATGTAACTGTCCTTCCTCAAAACAAGTTAAAAATTCCAACATAGCTACACTCCCTCGTCCTTTTCTTTTTACATGTATAATTATTAATAATTCACACATCCCTCGGAACGAACTTCAACACATTCCCACCTTACTTTCTCCAATTGGCCACACGAGCTCCATATCGTCGCGAACACAAAGATTTCACGATAAACATGCCACCTCTATAACAATCTGAAAATTCTCGATGTGTTTCGTACAACAACCACCCATGACTAATAAATTTGTTATTTATTCGGAAACTAGTTAGATGCTGTACCCAAAAACGAAGATTTCACGTGACACCTTTCCATACAATTCACTTATTAGTGTCACAGCGCATCACAACAATTTTTCTCACCTAACAGGCCCAAGACGCCTTCATGCCTGTGACACCTCACCAAAAGCGTGTCTACGTTGAAGTCGCACTTTTACGCACATCTAACCCAACATCATTGAATAACATTTTTATTAAGTCCGCAACATCGTCGAGACACAACGCTTGCGAACACCGAGAAAACTATATTTTCAAATAGACAAGTACCACTGTGCTGAGAGAATTTCTTCCAGCCAGCAGGATGATTCACCGCACCGCCAGCAACAATAAACAGTTGCAGCGGCATCAGGTTAACATGACACCTCCAATTTATTAGGCCGTACCTTGGCACAGCAGAATGCTAGATTGTCGTGTCCACCAAATAACCTGGCAATTATCAACTGATTGACTTACCAATCATTACCCAATTTACTTATTAATTTGAACTTTAATATTGAAATATCATAAAACTTTATATCTTCAATTATCATCGTGTGTTTTACAACTTTTACATTATTTTCACGCCCAGTATGGAATATTTTTCTAAACTAGAACGCCATCTTTTATGATGTTAACCCTTTATTGTTATATATTACAATCATCTTCGTCAATACCATCCAATTTTAAGAATCAAGATCGCTCCCCGTCTGGTCTCACATAATATAATCGAGAAGATCTGGCATAGACCAACTTCTCAGACCGGACCAAAGCGACATAGGACCACATTGCCTCCCCGTAGGCCGAACTAAAGACATTAATAATATTGCACCTACACATAGACATTGTGTGTAAGTATGTTCTTTTTTTTCAGGAACGAATATTTTTTGTTTTCTTTTAACTTTTCTTCAAAAGAGACATTTTTTGCTCCATTTGTTACTACTTAACATTTATCTAATCATTAATAACCTTTAATTATATTATATATTTTTTTGTATAAAATCTTGAATAATTATTTTTTTATTTTTTTTTTACTTTTCAATTATAATCAAATTTTTATTCCAACATTATTTTAACAACTTTATTTTTTTTAACAATGGCAAAACAGTTAATTCTTTCAATAATCATTTTTAATTCATTATTATACCTTTTATATATTACTAATTCTCATTATTATATCTTTTATATTTTACTAATTCATTATTATATCTTTCATATAGTACATGTTTGAGCTTATCCACTTATACTCTTTTTATCTACAATCACATTTTTATCTTTTTATTCACTATATTTTTGTTTAATTACTTTATTATATGACAATGTTTGTTTATCATCAACTATCGGGCATATACAACAATCGTTTACAACAATCTATTTCACTAACCACTTCAATGTACTTTACACTACTATCTTTCTCTCCGCCATTGCTTCACATCAACGTAGAGAAACGACAGTACTGCTTGACAATTTTTCTTTTGATTTCGTAATTCAACAAACTCTTTGAAAACACAGTTCCCCAGAAGTACAAGTCTCGACTTTTTGGTCTGAACACGTTTCAAAAGTTTATTTCAATCATCCGCAGAGCACATCACCAACGCATGCACAAAGCGTTCACTTTTTTCAATTTTCAATTTTTTTTTCAGCTCTAGCGGACCACAATCAACCTTTGATTTCAAGTCAAGCCAGACAACCTACTGTCGCTCCAACAATTCTACTTATCGCATGGCTCTACCACCCCTTTCAAGCATATTAATTATTTTCTTCAACAACTTTTCAACCCAATAACCCTACAATTGTGACAAAGCACTGTAACCTTATACAGGATCACAGGTGAAACATTGCCTAGGAAGACGCACAAGTCTATATCCTCGCTTTGCACCTGGATCTCAGTATTTGATTGTCTGTGCAACACTTACAATTGCATATTCTTCAACCCCTAACCCTTTCCAACGCCCGCCAACAATCTCTTAGAACATCATCATTATTTTTTTTAGCAAACAAAGGTTTTACCTACAGTTCTCTTTTATAATGAATATCATAACTTTTTAATTAAACATAAGTTTTATTTTTATAATTTTCAGATATAGCCAAATAAACATCTTGTTATAGCCCTTTACCCTCACAGTTTTAATTAATTAAAAGAAATTTTAATTACTTACCTGTGTTAGAGAGGCTTTACCCGCCTAAACCCGGATAAACCCTTTCACTCACGGGGCCCATCTATGATAATTTAAACCAATAACCCTATATTATGTAATACGTATAACAAGCTTGTCATGTTGTATATAGAACTAATTATAAACTAACTAATTATACGCATAATTGACATGTCTCCTTGCACCACCATATGTAATGTACTGAGGATGAATAAATAAAATATAATAGATTAAAAGCCAAGTTAAAAGCAAGATTGAGAGATCCCAAAGTAACTTCTAAAGATAGATTGTTAGCCGACAGGTAGGCGCCAGACTCGAATATCATCGACACGTGCATGACCCAATTCTCTTAGTCAGAGCGGTCGTATAAAAAGGCCGCGTAGCAACAGCCAGTTCAGTCCAGTTCCCCATCAGCGCGTCGCCGGTTGTCTCCAAGTTCCCCCTCATTCACCATGTAAAACAGTAAGAAAACTTCTCGATCTCCATCTTAGCTTTTGGCTCGACTTTTTATCTATTCAAGGAACCTTCTACAACGTGTCGCTTCGTTTAGTGTGTGTCCTTACCACCCATCGCTCAACAACCACGACTGCACGACTGCTTCTAGCCAACATGCCACACTGCATTCATCTAACGGGGTAAAACTACTACAGGATTTCAACATTATTACAGAGAGTCGACAGGATCCCTAATCACAGATAAGGATCCCAACCTATTATTACATATATATATATATATATATATATATATATATATATATATATATATATATATATATATATATAACTTATAATATTTTTTCAATCTATAATTTAAATTTAAAGTAGTGTAGGATTTCAGAGGGATCCTGAAAATAAGTTCTAGACGAGCCTGAGACACGATGGACTAGGATCGTATGTGTAAAATACATTTCTCAATTTCTTAATATCCTCGAAGCCTCCGAAATAGAAAAAACTACTTTAGAGATTTACAAACTTCTTATCGATTTTATCCAGATATCTCATAACCATTTTATTTAGAGCGCTAGGGCAACATTTATATTAAATATTTTACTCTTGGTTGATTATTTGTAAATATTGGTTTTATAAATTATATAGAATTTTCGGAATTGTTTCAAAATATAAAATATTTTTATAGATAATATATATATATATAATATATAAAGAATTATATTATTTTTCGAATGAAAAAAAAGAAATATTAAATTTCATTTTATATATTTAAACATTTTTGGAATAATTTCGCGAAAAAAATATTTGCCAGAATTTATACCTTCTAAATCGAAAATCGGAGAAAAATTGGCAAGTTAATGATTTTGAACAAGTTGTGACGCTTGGGATTATTGACTCTGGGCTTTCCTCTCGACATTGGAAGTTTCTGTGGGTCTGGAGCCATTGAGGTCGTTCCTTTCCTTCGTCTGTTTCCTGGCAGCAGGCTTTCTCTCGAAGATTGATTCCTAGGCAGATTTCTGCGACACTTTTCTATTAAATATAAATTTCATTTTTAAAAATCATATATATTCAATATATAGATATATTCAATATATAGATATATTCAATATATAGATATATTCAATATATGTGGGAATATTCAATATATTAATAGACCCTATTAATTATATTTCTAATTAGATATTTATTTTCCGATAAGGATGTCTGTCATTATGTACTAGGTCCAGCTTTGATTAAGACAACTTTCCTAGTTGTGACTTGCATAATAAATTCGATAAATAAATAATGAAATTTCATTTTCACGTGGTAATATTTTGCTGGACAATTAACATATTATAAATTTTCCATACCAATTAATATCTCTGTTAGACTAGATCGTACAGAAATACATATTATCAATCCATATAAGTCTATATATATATGAAAACACAATAGAAAAAAAAAAGATAAGTGGGTCAGGTGTTGATATTAAAAATAAAGAAGGCATCTCCTGAACACGAGCACATGTGCTTTTTAGATGGCAGAGCGCCATCTAGTGGAGCAAAAATAAACCAAACGTTTATTTAGCTTGCTCCGTGATATTTGCCCAACCCAATTTCTTGATAAATCAAGAAAAGCCATCCGCGAATTTTCACTTTTTTTTTTATTTATCAAGAAATTGGGTTGGCCAAATATCACGGAGCAAGATAAATAAACGTTTAGTTTATTTTTGCTCCACTTGATGGCGCTCTGCCATCTAAAAAGCACATGTGCTCGTGTTCAGGAGATGCCTTCTTTATTTTTAATATATATATATATGTTATATAAAGGTATTATTTAAATGTTATTTTATTTTAAAATTTTATTTCATAGATTCAAATATTCTGTTAAGTATACTACCAGATGCCGCGACTTCCCTTTATATAGCCTATTGTTGTTGTTTCCCGATGGCCGGCTCAAACCGTCTTTTTGTAAATTATGTAAATAAGTTTATTTTTTTATTCTTACGCCTTAAATCAGGCAATATCTTCTTAGATAATTTTTTGTGTTTTATAAACTAAATAAAAGCAATAATGATATAAACTGTTCTTATTATCTTTTCTACGACTGCAAAACAATATCATAATGTGATACTCATGTATGCAAAAATAATTATAAAATAATAATTCTATTTCTAAAAATATTAAAAACAACAGCAGAAAATATTTTTATTTATAATATATATATTCAAAATAAAGAAAGCATATCCTGACCAGGAGCACATGTGCTTTTAGATGACAGAGCGCCATCTAGTCGAATATATATGTTATTTACTTAATATATTCATATTTCTATCAACTATATTATATGCCTTATTTGGGTTTATATTTGGTGTCCTAATTATTGGCCCATTGATTGGTTCTCTACCGTCACGCGACCTCAAACAACCAATAAGCGTTAAGTTGGTAAAGAGAGCAACTCCGTTGTTACTTCAATAAACCAAATAGAAACATTAAATAAACGACTGGTGTTTCGAATCTTGATATTCTTTTTTGTTGTTATTGTGGTTGCACAATAAATTTTAAAATAACTACGTACTCCGTAAAACGCGATAAAATGAAATAAGATTTTAATATTATTTTTTTCTGTTATTCAATTTGAAATTATATATGTATCAAAAACAAAAACACAAATTTTATTATATTGATATAGGCATTTAAAAATTTGCTTCTTTTATATATATATATATATATTTTGACATTTGATCTCTCTTCTTCTCTCTCCTTATTCTGTATTAAAGAATGAGTAAGTTTTAGAGGTGTAAAATATGATCAATTTTTATTATATAAAATATATTAAAATTCAATTATTCTTTGAATTTCAGTCCCATGTGTGCAAGACAGGCTGATGTTATAATATTATATATAAGAAAAAAATATTTAGGAATCTATATTTTGAAAACATTCATGTTGCTGCTTTATGAGTATGTACATGTGCATGTTTAATGAAAATTTTCATTTAAACGAGTGATAATAAAACTGAGCCACTTCCTATTGAATATATATAAAAGATATTTAAAAATTTGGTAGATGCGATTATAGTGTATCTATAAAAACGATATAATTGTAAAAATAATAAACCAAT
>CP092886.1:138836561-138880721 GCA_030710605.1 Cordylochernes scorpioides
AGAATATTCAACTGACTTATATAAATCCTCCTATATGTAAATAGGTGTGCATAGGAATCGATACAAATCTTAAATATATTATCTTGATTCTTTAATATCGTTTATAAATGTTCTATCGCGTATATACATCGCAGTAAGGGCAGTAGAAATTGTTTAATTTTTTAAAAAATCATACGCATCTATAATAGTTTCGAATTTTCATAACAGATGGCGCGCTAATGCATCATAAAATTTAGTCTTTAACAAGAATATATTGTAGCGCAGTAAATTAGTATAGACAAACTTCAGGATGACACGGCTATTTATTTAAGACAAGCGCACCAATTAAAATTGATAAAATATAAGAGAAGCAATGAGGGATATTTATGCAGAGTAATAAAATATATAAACATCAAAATAATCTGTTTTAATACAATCTACTTAATTGCCTTATTCTGTCTGTGTGAAGTTCACTGTGTGAAGTTCACGGATAGATTTTGGTCAGAATGGATAAAATAAAAAAAGTGTCAAGGGATGGGAATCGAACCCACGACCTTCCGCTTACCGGGCAGATGCCATGACCACTAGGCCACATGACCACAATTTATAATTGTAACAAAGTATTTGAATCAAAACATTCAATCGGGTAAAACACGGGCGTTGCCCGGGTCATTCGGCTAGTAATAAATACTTGAATACAATACCATTATTTTCATACAATATACTGTTCAATATAGAATTAGAAAATATTACTAAAAACACTAATTTAAAAAACTCCGTTATGTTTATTTATTTATTAATCAACCAGGCGGGTTATAAAAAATATTTGCGCTATTACAGAGGAAACAAACAAAACAAACAATTTAGAACTTTGAATTATATATTTACAAATTCACATGCATTAATAGACAGAGTTCATAAAATTTATATAGAAAAAGTGGCTGAAGCAAGAGACTTAAATCAATTAGATCAGAGAACAATCGATGTCTCACTTCTGCAAAGTACGGACAGTTATGTGTGAATCTGTTAAAATAATATTTCTTTGAGAAGTGTGTCAATTTTACTTAATTTAAAAGACAAAAGGTGAGATATATCTTACGTGTCACTTTTACATTTCGCATAGTCCTGGAAGCCAAATTTCCATACGTGTCAATCGAGCCTTATTATCCCCGCGCCAAATTGGCGGCTCTGGGGCGCCCAAATATAATTAGGCGACGGACCCCTTCAGGTTATCAATGAAAGGAATGCAAATAATTACTTGTCAATGTGATGCAATCACGCACCATTGATAGTGTCAATTGTCTGCGGAACTCATTTTTCAGACATTCAGAGTCAGAAATTAGCTCGAATTTAGATAGGGGAACGAAAATGTCTGATATCGTCATTTCAGTGACGGAACTTTTAAGATGATAGTTTATGAATGTATCGTTTTCAAGTCTATCTTTTATAAAAAAACCTTTTTGTGTAATTATTACTCTGCATAATTTTTAAAAATTAAGAATATATATTGTTACTCCATGTTGCAGCTTTGTAATTCTATTAAACTTATATTTTAATTAAAAATATAAAACAATATTATAATTATTTGACAAAAAGAGCATATAAATTATTCTATTTAGGAATTTATATAATTATACAAGTATCAGGTGAAATTTTTGGTTTTAAGAAACAAGTACAAATGAAAATTGTTTCCTAATAATTCATAGTGAGTAGAAAATATCAATTAAATTCACATGTGTCTCTGAGTCTTGTAAATAGATGTTCACCCCCCTTTACTTTCATTAATTACATTATTAATACTTATTGCGCATCAAATATACTGGACGTCTTAAAGGTATAGCGCAGTCAAAATTTTAACTTTTTGTCTTTTCAAATTAAAAAAAAATGTAATACTTTGACCGGGTGTTAGAAAAGTCATTGCTGTCAAATATTAGTAAAATAGATATATTTTTTCCCTGTCTTCCATGCTACCACTTTCCAGCTATTTTAGTATTTGCATCCAATATATAATACATATTTAATTAAATATATATCTCTTTTTGTCAAAGCATTTTTATATATCAATTTTACCAATAGCTCCTTTTGCCATTTTAATTCCATCACACTCTTTAATTCTTTTAAACATTATTTTTCCTTATATAATTGGTTGTCTCTAAATATTTCTCATTCCATATTTTACCTTTAAGCCTTTGCATTTTAAGCTGAACCATTTACAACTATCATTTTTAACACCATATGTAAAACAGTCGGCCAAAGAAAACAACAACAAATTAATATATCTTTCTCACATCTTTAAATAAAATTTAACTACATGTTATCTTTTATTTAAATATTCAATTATATACTTCTGTATATATCATGTATTTTATATTTTCCTTCATTTTTATTATGTGTATTTTTTTCTTGTGTCTATTCCAATCTATTGGTTCACAACAAGCCAATACGATTATGAAATACATTTTTTTATTTTTCACTTTCTACCAAGTATTTGTATAGTTTCTCATTTTTATTCCCCTATCTATTGGTTATCATTTAAAAACCAATATGATGTGGAATGTTCATTTCACTTTTTTTTTTACATATATCATCTTCACTCTCTTTTTTATCTATATTTTTTATCACTTTGCTCTAATGAACCCATATTCTTTTCTTCACAGGGGGGAAATGTTATATAAAATTATTTAATTTAAAATTTTCATTTCTATAGAATAAACTACTCTGTTAAGACGGCCACCAGAGGTCGCCACTTTCCCTATGTAAATATTTTGTTGTTGTTTCCCGCTGGCCGGCTATAACCTTCTGTAATTATGTAGATAGTCTTTTGTTTTCCTTTATTCTATTCGCTTTAAAACAGGTAGTACTTCATCAAATTATGTATTTATGTTCCACAAGCTTAATTAAAGCTATTTCTAATCTTAACTGTTTTTATTTATATTTTCAAGATTTACCTCGACTTCAATATAACGAAAATATTCATTTATCAAGCAAATTATCGATAATTCTATATCAAATCATCTAAATAATATTCCAAAATCAACATAAATAAGCCTACAATATATATAAATATTTATGTAATGATGAGGTCTGGTAGCCTCTTGTAGAATCTTGTCGACTAAAACTGTGGTGAAGTATCCAGTCGACTTAATCTATGGTGTGAGTCCCTGTAACTCTCGCTATACTGTGTTAACCGTGAGGAACAGTCAGGATGGGGAGTTTTCCAGTACCTCTCTGCACCTTTTAAGACCTTTAACAGTTCTCATGGAGTACAGGCAGTCGTGGTCGAGGCAGAGTGGAAAGCACATAGACAGTCCATACACAAAAACCGAAGACACAGTTGCACTAAAAAAGTTCCGTGAACAGATAAAAGTTGAGCTAGGAGCGAAAGATGGACATATAGAAGATTTCTTACTGGTCTACATGGTGGATGAGGTGGACCTGGGGTACAACCGAAGAGGGCTCACGCAGATGGTGAAGTGACTGTCAAGTGACTGTATTTATAGGTTAAGACGGAGGCCTTATATATATCTTTCCCGAGAAAGGGGAGTATTGCATTTCAACAGATGCACACGAGGGTGGATCGTCTGGCGAAACTGTACACTGGCGCCGTGGCTGTTTCCATCTTTAGACCTTGTTGTTTTGTGACTTCCATCTATCTCGAATTTAGACGTTTTTGACTTCTATCTCTTTAGCTCAACTCTTAATCTATTACAGAGTTTTATTTATTTGTCCTCAGTTTGTACAAAGTACATTACATATGATGATGCAATGACACTTGTCAATAATGCGTATAATCATTTACAGATGTGTTTCTATTATACAACATGAAAATCTTGTTATAAGTTATATACAATATGGGGTTATTGGCTTAAATTACCTTATATATGCCCCTTATACAACTATAAATAATAGTTAAACAGATTTTTTTAAATTGAGTTTCTTTATTAAAAAAAAATGTTTCTCGCGAACAATTAGGAACACAATGGGGTCGAACCATTTTTACAAATAGAAAGAGTGTTTCCCCGGAAAAAATGACGTCAGCAATTGGGGAACTGCCCTAAAGAGGGATAGGCGCGTCGTTTGAGCCAGAGGTTACGGGAAGACATTGGAATCCTGTTCAGAATGTTGCAGAGTGTGAGAACTGCCAGCTGGGATTTGTCAAGAGTAATCGAGATAGTTCAGCTGAAACAGAAGATCGGAATGTTCGACGTTACCAATGGAAAATGCGCTTAGAGAGGCCGAGAGAGCTCACAACAGAAGACACAATGTGTGACAGCATTCAAGCAACAGCATCATGTTTATCATCAGCCACATGAATATAGTGGAGGTAGAAGAACGCTTCGTGAGAGTGCAGCGTCAAACCAGGCGGGAAAGGAGACAGCCGAGGTGCGAAGAAGGCAAGACACCAACGACGTAGTTTGAAATCCAGATTCTTCAAGAGAAGCCCATAATTCTTTAAAATGTAATTTTGGTATGGGATGGGATAGTTTTACACCTGAACTCTATCTTAGCGTGTTGTCATCAAGCGATCCACTCTGAACACGAGCGCGGAATTGCGCAACCGTAACAATCTTATATTGCTAATTCTGTCTCATGACGGAAAACGCCAGCAGTTTGTAAAATATTTGCCTTTTCTTAATACTTTGACTAGCCAGCCTGCAAATGTAATAATTACACCCAAAGTTTAACAAGCCTTAATTTCTTGAAATTCCTATAACAAAAGCTTTCACTTTCGTACTGCTTTGTGCGCATAAAACGGGAATTATTACTGTGCATCTAATACGTTAATATGAAAACGAAGGAAATAGTATTTATATATATTCGAAATTAATTTAAAGGCGTAAGATTCTTTTTGAAAATAAACAATTTCTACTGCCCTTGATAACAGATGGCGCGCTAGTGCATCATATTTATATACTAGCCGAATGACCCGGGCAATGTCCGGGTTTTACCCGATTAAATGCTTTTATTCAAATACTATTCGTTACAATTATACAATTATAAATTGGCGCCGTGGATGTCATTCTTGTGAAACGTCCCGCTCCAAACTTTGTGTCTGAGAAGCGATATTTTTATAAAGAGATGATCTGGCTTTGTGTCTTCTGCTCGAATGAATGTTTCTCTGTTAGAATTTTGTTCCTGCATACTAAAAATGAACTGGCTTCACCCGTGGTCTCTGCTTTTTGGAATTTTTTCAGGATATAATTTTGTATCTGATAATCAAATATGATACAGCAATATTGTCATCATCATTTTCTGAATAAAAAACAACTACTTTTTTCCCAGAACCTGTCAATTTATTTTTCTTGACTAAAAATCCGAAAAATATATTTTCCAGATTTTTCTCTATGTCCTGTTAAAACACGTTTTACATGTCCATTAGGTCAGCTGATATTACCTCCCATCTTCACCGCTAGAGGCGCTGCTTGTAAGCGAAAGGGCAAATTTGCCACGCAATTTGCAAATAACTTGTATACATACTTGTATACTTGTGTACATAGACCATAAATCTGTACATAGACAGGAAAATCACATATATTTTAATAATATAAATGAGTTTTAAAAATTATTTTTAAAAAAATGCATCGGCCGGGGAATCGAACCTGGGGCGCCGGCGTGGCAGGCGAGCATTCTACCACTGAACCAAAAGCAAACGGTGAAAGAATTGATTAAGAAAGAATTGATTATGACGCTGATACCTGTATATATTACTTTTGTTAAAAAATATTTATTAACTTATATATATAACAAAATATAAAATTTTAATTTTATTACATACTATTTAAACATATTTCAGCAAAACAATCTCCGTCTAATTAAAAACATGTTTTAAAATGGTCCTAAATATAAAATATTTAGACCACAGCAATAGAATATTCCAATATATAAATTATGGGAGATAAAAATAAACATCCAGTGTAATATAGTGTAATGAGAATACAGGCAGGATGTTCAGCAGGCAGCCCAGATAATATCGTAGTTGGCGCACGCACATGGCGGGATAGTCCGCTGGAAGTGCTCGGGAGGATAATGGCGGGGAAATATGAATATATATGGGATGACTTTGGCTACAAACGGGATCCTAACTGGCTAGTTGATCACTTCACGGACTTCTATAATATTCCTCGATGGTTTTGAACTAAATTGGTTTAATTATAGAATTTAAATATTACACAAATTATTAGTTGAACAGCCATGTAAATATATGTAATTATTCAAAAATTGTATTTCATATATTTAACACTAAATAGAGGTGTAAATATATATATATTTTTTTTTAATTTTTAACTTAACAGCAATTCAATAGAATGGTTACATATTGTAAAGGACCGTGGCTGAATTACTCCCTCAAATACTAGATCCATATATTGGTCCTCAACTGGTGAACGGCTTTTTACCCTTCACGCTCCACGACAGAGTCGTGTATGTATCAGATGGGGGAGAGAGATATATAGGTTTCTGTCTACGCTAGACAGGTATTGCTATCCCAGTTAACCGCAGATTAAACCCACAATGCTAGATGCGGTTTATCAATTTTATAATAAGCTTAATATTATCTATGTTATTGTGTCAAATATCTCTATTTTATAAGTGTAAAATATATATTTTAAAATCATTATCAAATATTCAAGAAAGAATCTCGAGGTGGAGCCCAGCGACACCATCGAGAATGTGAAGGCCAAAATCCAGGACAAGGAGGGCATCCCCCCAGACCAGCAGCGTCTCATCTTCGCCGGCAAGCAGCTTGAAGATGGCCGCACCCTCTCGGACTATAATATCCAAAAGGAGTCAACCCTCCACCTTGTCCTGCGCCTGCGCGGAGGTATGCAAATTTTTGTCAAAACCCTGACGGGTAAGACCATCACCCTCGAGGTGGAGCCCAGCGACACCATCGAGAACGTGAAGGCCAAGATCCAAGACAAGGAGGGCATCCCCCCAGACCAGCAGCGTCTGATCTTCGCCGGCAAGCAGCTTGAAGATGGCCGCACCCTCTCGGACTACAATATCCAGAAAGAATTAAATAGAAATAAAATTATTTAAGAAATAAAACTCTTAAGCAGGAAGTTTTATTGACCAAATAAAACAAATTTATACTGTTCTCTCACATCGATGAAAAAATATTGGGAGGACTTGACTCATTAATGGTTAACCCCCCCCTCTCCCCCCCCCCCCCCCCCCCCCCGCCTCAGCGATTTCGAAAATCTAATCCGCCAGACCGCTTTTCAGAATTCTAATACTGTCTTGTGCAATTCTACTTATATATCCGCAACTGAAGGTTGAAATCTCAGTTAGGAAATTTAAAAATACTTAGCTAAATAGATTTCAACCTTCACACACCTCTTTAGAAGATTGTGAAGATTTCATTTGATCCCTTGTGAATCTCTTGAAATAAAGCCTGCCCAGAACTGACGAGCCCGAAACTATGGTCTCCATTTGGACGTTTCTCAGTTTTCCAAAACTGGTGTTGTGGCTTTGTCAACGACCCGAGGCCACTAGTTTGCATGGCGTCTAGTTTTGACGTCTAATTTGACGGTGGAGGCGACGTTTAATATAATAGATCAATACCCTCCCGTATAATTTTTCCTTTAATGGTTATAGCTAGACTTACTTGTAATATTTTGTATGGCTGAGACACCACACATATGATAATTTGAATATTACACTAATCAATTTAGCACCAAGATTAAATTTGTTATACTAATTTTGTCGCAACCTTTAAAAATACATATACAGTAATTAAAAGTTATTTCTACAGTCCTTATATGAATAAGACTTGAAAGATGAAGAGCATGTCTAATCAATGATAAACTTTTCCTGCGGTGTTACCATTTCAATCTCCAAATCGCTTTACTCTTTTATCTGATAAAAGTAGTTTTCAAATATATGTATTTAACATGTAGCGTCAAGATATTATTACCAATTCGACCGAAAAATGGCTATAAATTGAACAAATTTAAATATTGTCTAACACATTCTTGTTTGTAATTTCACCGAAGAATCTTGCTCGATAGATCAGATTTTAAATTTAGATATATATATATTCTATATTTCTGGAATCGTGCATTTGTCTATAGTTTTCTTAAAACACACATTTACGGTATATTAAAACAAGTACAGACTATATGAGAAAATCAGTCTGAAACAATAGTAAAGCGATTTGGAAATTAAACTGTTGTAACAGCTGTGAAGGTTCACCTCTGATGAGCCATGACCCCCCCCCTTCCAATTTTATTCATTAAAGTATAAGGTGTTTAGGAATTGTTTTATTTAAATGTATTAGAAAAAGGTAGGGTTAAATTCAATACCAATATTTCCAATATATAATAGTATATATATGACTCAATTTTCTCTTCCTCATATATAATTTAATATATAATTTAAAAGTAATTGTAGAGAACATTATGAATGTTTATCATAGAATCTCAAGTTTATTATAAAATAGTTTTATCATTTTCGATAAAATATTTTGATATTAGAAATTCAGATGGAAAACACACAATAATTGAATTCATAAATAAAAATATAAAATACTTGTAAATCAAATTTAATTGCCATCTTTCGTTAAAATTTTGCGCATATAAATTTACTGGCATTGTGCTTCTTTTAAATATTATCTAATATTATCTCTAGAGATAATAAAAACTGTAGAGATAATATTAGATGATACTTAAAAGAAGCACATTGCCAGTAAACAAAATACTTGTGTTTTATTTATGATGTCTTACCTATGGTTCTCAGTAGAGCTTACAATAAAAATAAAACGTTAGTAAAAATATATCGAAGTTTATCTTCAATCTTCCAAGTTTATATAGAAGGACTAGTCCACACAATCTCCTGTCTCAAATGATGTTAGCTTTTCTAACACTCTACAAATATAAAGACATATATAGAGTTTAACTTCCCAGTTTTTATTTCTTTCCTTTGTTTCTTTTTATTTCCTTGACCACAATCTAATTGGTGTCGACTCTAAATTAAATGTTACTGAAATGTTGGAGCGTTTATTTGCCGGATGATATATAAATCGCTTTATAATGGCGAGATCGTCTGAATTCCAATTGTAGATATATTGGTTTGTAGATTCTATCTACTGAGATAGATATAAATAAAACCAGATACATTAACGCGCCTCTGATCTACTTCTTATGTGAAGGTAAATTTTAAGGCGTGGGAAAAGTTTAATGTTATTGCATCTGTGTGAACATTTTGAGTTTTGAAAATTATAAACATACGTTAACGCTACTTTTATTTTAAATTATAACTAGCGGACCCGCCCGGCTTCGCCCGGGTTTTACCCGAGTGAATGTTTGTCTAACGAACATTTGTTAAAACAATTCTCTTTAAACTTATAAAACGTACTCGGCTTCGCCCGGGGTTTTACCCGAGTAAAGGTTTGTCTAGCGAACATTTGTTAAAACAATTCTCTAAAAACTTATTAAAAAATAAAAAAGATATATTTTGATAATTTGAAACTCGTAAATTTGAATCTCTCGATAAAGTGAACATTTTTTTCCGGTCCCTGTGTGCCTTGTCATCCTGAATTTTGTCTTTCCTAATTTTCTACATTAGAAAATCATAGCTTTATCTAGTGAACATTTTTTCCCGGTCCCTTGAGAAATACTCGATAAGTTGAATAAAATCAATATTAATTGGTTCCCTCGGTAATTGGAAGTTAAAGGAATAATATCTTCGCCTTGGAATTGTATCATTATTCTTGTCGCAAATAAATTGCCGTGTCATCCTGAGATAATCTTACTTTTGATAAATAATATTTAAGATAACAAACTTAGTGATAAGAAAACTTGTTTTCATCGTCACAATGGGGGCGCTGCTTGCGAGTTAAATCTACAAATCTGCAAATAACTCTAAGGATATTCAAGATATTCATGAAATTATTTTTCAAAAACCTTCCCGGTGATATACCTAATAATATCCCAAAATTTCACGGCGATTGGATGTATGGTTTTTGAATCTATAGAGTACAGACAGACAGACATTCAATTATATATATTTAAGATAATATAAAAGAGTTTTAAAAATTGTAAAAAAAAAAAAAATGCATCGGCCGGGAATCGAACCCGGGCCGCCCGCGTGGCAGGCGAGCATTCTACCACTGAACCATCGATGCTTAAAAAAATGGCCATATTTAGGTATTCATTCCATTCCGGATTAGTCCGCGTAAAAAAAGTTCTTCAAATGAAAAAAAAAAAAGAAATAGCCAAAAAACTAATCAAAATGCAGCCGAAAATTTTCCTCAGGTTTATAAAAAGCGACATGCAAAATATGGTACCAATTGGTTCAGTAGTTTTTGAGTTTATCGCGAAACAGACAGACAGACAGAAATTGACTTTTATATATATATATAGAGATCTACTCTTCATTGTTGGCTTTTTATCTTACATTCATTCTTCATTGTTGACTTTTTATATTACATTTACTCTTCATTGTTTGCTTTTTATCTTACATTCACTCTTCATTGTTGGCTTTTTATCTTACATTCATTCTTCATTGTTGGCTTTTTATATTACATTCACTCTTCATTGTTGGCTTTTTATCTTACATTCATTCTTCATTGTTGGCTTTTTATATTACATTCACTCTTCATTGTTGGCTTTTTATCTTACATTCACTCTTCATTGTTGGCTTTTTATATTATATTCACTCTTCATTGTTGGCTTTTTATCTTACATTCATTCTTCATTGTTGGCTTTTTATATTATATTTACTCTTCATTGTTGGCTTTTTATCTTACATTCATTCTTCATTGTTGGCTTTTTATATTACATTTACTATTCATTGTTGGCTTTTTATCTTACATTCACTCTTCATTGTTGGCTTTTTATCTTACATTCATTCTTCATTGTTGGCTTTTTATATTACATTCACTCTTCATTGTTGGCTTTTTATCTTACATTCATTCTTCATTGTTGGCTTTTTATATTACATTCACTCTTCATTGTTGGCTTTTATATCATATAGAAAATCATAGTTTTATCTAGTGAACATTTTTTCCCGTGTCACATTGCCGTGTCATCCTGAGATAATCTTACTTTTGATAAATAATATTTAAGATAACAAACTTAGTGATAAGAAAACTTGTTATCATCGTCACAATGGGGGCGCTGCTTGCGAGTTAAATCTACAAATCTGCAAATAACTCTAAGGATATTCAAGATATTCATGAAATTATTTTTCTAAAACCTTCCCGGTGATATACCTAATAATATCCCAAAATTTCACGGCGATTGGATGTATGGTTTTTGAATCTATAGAGTACAAACAAACAGACAGACAAACAGACAGACAGACATTCAATTTTATATATATATAGACTAGCGGACCCGCCCGGCTTCGCCCGGGTTTTACCCGAGTGAATGTTTGTCTAACGAACATTTGTTAAAACAATTCTCTTTAAACTTATAAAACGAACTCGGCTTCGCCTGGGGTTTTACCTGAGTAAAGGTTTGTCTAGCGAACATTTGTTGAAACAATTCTCTAAAAACTTATTAAAAAATAAAAAAGATATATTTTGATAATTTGAAACTCGTAAATTTGAATCTCTCGAAAAAGTGAACATTTTTTCCCGGTCCCTGTGTGCCTTGTCATCCTGAACTTTGTCTTTCCTAATTTTCTACATTAGAAAATCATAGTTTTATCTAGTGAACATTTTTTCCCGGTCCCTTGAGAAATACTCGATAAGTTGAATAAAATCAATATTAATTGGTTCCCTCGGTAATTGGAAGTTAAAGGAATAGTATCTTCGCCTTGGAATTGTATCATTATTCTTGTCGCAAATAAATTGCCGTGTCATCCTGAGATAATCTTACTTTTGATAAATAATATTTAAGATAACAAACTTAGTGATAAGAAAACTTGTTATCATCGTCACAATGGGGGCGCTGCTTGCGAGTTAAATCTACAAATATGCAAATAACTCTAAGGATATTCAAGATATTCATGAAATTATTTTTCAAAAACCTTCCCGGTGATATACCTAATAATATCCCAAAATTTCACGGCGATTGGATGTATGGTTTTTGAATCTATAGAGTACAGACAGACAGACATTCAATTTTATATATATAAGATAATATAAAAGAGTTTTAAAAATTGTAAAAAAAAAAATACATCGGCCGGGAATCGAACCCGGGCCGCCCGCGTGGCAGGCGAGCATTCTACCACTGAACCACCGATGCTTTAAAAAATGGCCATATTTAGGTATTCATTCCATTCCGGATTAGTCCGCGTAAAAAAAAGTTTTTCAAATGAAAAAAAAAGATATAGCCAAAAATACTAATCGAATGCAGCCGAAAATTTTCCTCAGGTTTATAAAAAGCGAAATGCAAAATATGGTACCAATTGGTTCAGTAGTTTTTTGAGTTTATCGCGAAACAGACAGACAGACAGAAATTGACTTTTATATATATATATATAGAGATTTACTCTCCATTGTTGGCTTTTTAACTTACATTCATTCTTCATTGTTGGCTTTTTATCTTACATTCACTCTGTTGGCTTTTTATATTACATTTACTCTTCATTGTTGGCTTTTTATCTTACATTCACTCTTCATTATTGGCTTTTTATATTATATTTACTCTTCATTGTTGGTTTTTTATCTTACATTCATTCTTCATTGTTGGCTTTTTATATTACATTTACTCTTCATTGTTGGCTTTTTATCTTACATTCACTCTTCATTGTTGGCTTTTTATATTATATTTACTCTTCATTGTTGGTTTTTTATCTTACATTCATTCTTCATTGTTGGCTTTTTATATTATATTTACTCTTCATTGTTGGCTTTTTATCTTACATTCATTCTTCATTGTTGGCTTTTTATATTACATTTTTATTCATTGTTGGCTTTTTATCTTACATTCACTCTTCATTGTTGGCTTTTTATCTTACATTCATTCTTCATTGTTGGCTTTTTATATTACATTCACTCTTCATTGTTGGCTTTTTATCTTACATTCATTCTTCATTGTTGGCTTTTTATATTGCATTCACTCTTCATTGTTGGCTTTTTATATCATATAGAAAATCATAGTTTTATCTAGTGAACATTTTTTCCCGTGTCACATTGCCGTGTCATCCTGAGATAATCTTACTTTTGATAAATAATATTTAAGATAACAAACTTAGTGATAAGAAAACTTGTTATCATCGTCACAATGGTGGGTGCTGCTTGCGAGTTAAATCTACAAATCTGTAAGTAACTCTACGGTTATTCAAGATATTCATGAAATTATTTTTCAAAAACCTTCCCGGTGATATACCTAATAATATCCAAAAATTTCACGGCGATTGGATGTATGGTTTTCGAATCTATAGAGTACAAACAAACAGACAGACAAACAGACAGACAGACATTCAATTTTATATATATAGATTAATAAAAAAATATTTCTACAGACTTTATTCTGCTATGATTAAAATTTGAATTAAAATATGTTTAGGATTTTCATCGTAAGACGGCGTTAAGTTAATGATGGTATTTTATGGCTTACAAATGGTCCGTCGCATGTGTGACGTGCTAATGCTTTTATAAATTCAACATTAATATATTGTGTTATGTGGAAGGAATTATTAATCAAACCGCTTCTTAAAAGGCTTAAGGATTGCTACATTTCCCCAAATATAATTAAATATATATATATATTTTTTTTAATTAAAAAGGCATATATTGGATAATGATAATGGTAAATGATATTTTGATCCAATATATGCCTTTTTAATTAAAGATTTATCTATGTATTGCTCTATTTTCAATATATATATATATATAAAAGGATAAAGGTGAATTTTTTTTCGGAATCAGATTGAATAATTAAAATAAAAGCATACACTGATCGTGAAACTGAGGGTTTCTTATGTCTTGCGCCATCTGTCCGAATATATAAATATCAACTAATCGCTGATTTTTAATTATGAATATTTAAAAATATCAACTATTACTGGATAGTTATTCCGACAGAATGCGTAAACCATCAACAAATTACAAATTCAAGATAAATGTGTTTTAAAAATCTATATATAACTTTAAAATGCCGGCTTATATATATGTTTATTCTGCATAGGTCTATATACATACCAAACGAACTCCTGCACTGATAAACGTTACAGACCGAAGGAAACCATGGTATATTCGAATGTGTTTGTATGAATAAAAAAGCAAAGCTGATGTTGTGGCTTTTTATTCAGTCTTAATCTGATTGTTATGCTCAACGAAGATCAAAATGTGGATTGTTTCAATGCATTTGATAAAAAAATACATTTTAGGTATTTATTATAAGGACGATATATATATATATATCTCTCTATTTCTTCGAAAAATAATATATATACATATTTATTTTCAATATAAAAGTAGAAAAGGCTTTGAATAAAATCATAGAGGTCATTAAATTTTATATTCAAATATTCTAAAACTTTACAGGAGGTAATAAAGGCGGATTGTTGACACGATGGGAAAAAAAACACATTTTGGGCAATTAACTGTTATAACAATTTCGCTGGCAGACAAACTTAAATGAAACCCATTATTTACAGAAAAAATACCATTAGCTCAGGCTCACCCATTTTCAATTAGTTTGGTGGAATGTACTTTTTGCTGTTCCAAGAAGCGACGTACGTTGCCTTCCAAAATGTAAATTCGCTCTTATTAAGGCTCCACAAGATAATCGCCATTAATTAGATTCGCGAGGACCATCATCGTAAAAATGACATTTCAATTAACTTTAATCCTAATTAGTATTCTCTCTAAGTGAATTTGTTAATTGCCCATAGACTTTAATTTTTGTACATTCCATTTACTTGGTAAAATTCCATAAATACTAAAAGAACAGGAAAACAGACTTTAACGTAATCGTTGTTATAACGTTATTGCTTCTGTGGTGCATTAGCTAGCGACCTGACCATTTAAATATGGTTATGATGACCTAGGAATACTAGGGATCCTATAGAATATAGTCACAATGACGCAGAAATATGCACTGAAGTACAATATCAGATGTGTTACTCTTTTATCGATTGATTTCTAATAAATAATAATACTCTGTGCTTAATTTTAAAAATTCGAAGATTTTTCAACACACATCTTATTCCATAACATAATCTTCAAAACAATAAAAGCATAAAAAGAAGAATTGATTTCCCTCGGCATTTCTAGCATATTCAGCACAGATAATGCCATAGAGATTTCTTGGTAAAGAAAACATTCACCTTGTTTAAATAGAGATTTCTCCCTAGTACTCTACAATTATAAGACAATTTGTGTGCACATTTACTGTTAGTTTTATTTTAAGTTTATTTTGTGAATATATATGTATGTTGCACGCCCCTTTGCGGCGACAACAAGCGACCGCGTGAAGCGCAACCGCATGAAAGTTTGCCCACTTCCCCCTTTTGAATAAAAAGAAACACGTTGTAAATATTTTATTTTTTTATTCAAAAATAACATTTATGTCTACGTTGCTCAATTCAACAACTGAGGTTTTGAAACACTGCACTCTAATTGGATGATTAAGTTCACGTGATAGTTGAGAATCAACCAGTGAGCGCATAAAGTGAAGCTCTATACCATATATATATACATATAAACATAGATGTGAAGATTTCTATAACAAAAATATAATTTTTCAGGCAATGGAACACCTACACATTAACCAGATGTTTGAATATAACTAACTGAGATAAAAATACAATGCTCACAAAGGAGAGAATCATTCGTTATTTGTGCCGATAGAGTTAAGCCCACTTTTGTTAGAGTTTTATTTATTGTTTCATCTGAGGTTAAATATCGTTTATTGATGACATTTTTGGTGTATCTATCGTGGAGGATTAATTAAAATCGATTAGGAAGCCTATCTTTTATATTTTTTGAAAGCAATCAAGTTATAAAGATAGGAGATTGATTTAAAAGACAGAAAATATGTGTTACAGATATAATTTGTTTCTTTAACTATTTATATCGTTTTAAATATTGAGCAATTCTCTCTCTCTCGGCCACGTTGCGCGCGATAATGCAGCTGAGAAAACGATATGATGTGTTGGCGGTGAACCAGAAAGACTTTGAACACGATGAGACTACTCTCATGGAATCTAACCTTGCTAATTCAGATAATTTGACAGAAGATATTTCTCTAAATCTGCTAAAAAGTTCAACATTGAACAATCAGTAAAATCGCGGACATTGAAATCAGGCCGCGGTAAAAATTCAAACTAATGTAAATTGGGCAGAAAGGTTAGAAGCATCCGATAAGGATTCGGCTTATCAGGAATTTAAAAGGTCTAAATCGTCCAAAAGAAAAGGCCGGGAATTTCCGACCAATCCTGCAAAAAAAGGCAAAGGGTAAATCCATCGCAGCCAGGCTACCCCTGCAACCGAGGAAGGAAAGAAAAGTTGTTGTCACACAGATAAGAAGCAGCAGGAAACAACAGGAACTAGTCAAGTCTAGGTCGGCAGTGGCAAGATTCGATCAGTCTTGATTTGTCGAGTGGAATCCGGACTTCCATAAAGTCAAGTATATGAAAGCGCTGGGCGAATCTTTAGTGCACCAACTTATGAAAATGTCCGGCCATGCTCTGGTAGGACTGTGAAGCATCCTCTAAGAGCCTTCCCAAATATGAAGAGAAAGCCAAGATTATTATAGTAAAATCTTACTAGCGCCGTCAAAGGTGAAGACAGCATTGCGGCGCTAAGGCGCTCAGTGGAAAAGGCTAAATGATCTCAATGGCTAACTAAGTGTTAACCTGCGAAGGTTACTCCTGGACCACAGGCAGCGAGGAAGTGTTAATAATCATGAATGAAGGCCTTAAGATCCACCATCTCCCAGTAAATTTGAAAATCAAGTCCAGGAGTGAAATGATATCAGCATGCATCACCTACGGCGTAAAATGTAGCATGTGTCACCTCCAAGGACATCAGAGTATCTTCTGCTCAAGGAGGGACATGGAGTACCGCTCCACTCAACAACCTACCTCCCAGCACGGACCTATCCCTCCTTTCATCATCTACCAACGCAAACAATGGCGCCGAAATTCCACCAGAGGCGGCAAAAGAGACCACATAAAGTAAAGTGAGCCTGCCCAACACCATATCTCCTATCTTAACTCTGCCCGCTAGATCGCAGGTTTAGGAAAAAAACATTTTCTAGAAAATCAGGAGTCAGGAGGAAGAGGAAGAATCAACTGGGACAAATTATATAGTTCTCAAACACCCAGAAACGGTCTTTATGCCCCTCCCCGATACCTTTTTCATGGACACCTAAGTAGCGGGTATGGAGATGGAAAAGATTGTGTAGGCAATCATCTCCCAAAACACCGCTATGTAGAAGTTTTTTATTGGCCTGAATCGAGAGAAATTGGCCTACCTGATAACCCACCTCGAAAATATTAGCCTGCACCCTCTACAAGAGGCTCACCAGCATCAGAGCTGCAGCATTTAGTAGGAGGTTATGAGCTTTCACATGGCGTGCTTTAATGTGCGCGGAATTTTCCTTCACGCTAGGAGGGTGGAGATGTGCTTCTTCTTGAACTGCATGGCATCGCAGAAGAATCCATCAGGGAAGATGCGTAGGCTCTTGACGACTTGAACGATTACGAGGAATCTTCGAGCGACTCGGGTCTTGAGCCGTGGAAGTCTTCGCGGAACTCCTGGACCGGACTGCTCTCGTCAACATCGTCACAATCTCCGATGATGCGAATTTGCCTACAAGAGTTGCTAGCTACGGAATCCGGGTAGACGCTGTTAGTTTGGATAGAGTTCTAATACCATCAAGACTCTCCTGACGCGTAACCCGTTACTGGGCCCTCAAATACCGATTTTCGGATTACCGTGTCATCCTTCTCTAAACTTGCCTGGAGACATCATAAAAATAACAAGTATCTTTCTTTGTGATAGAAATTTCATAGTGAAGGTTAAAGATGTCTTGTGCACTTAAAGAAAATACTAGCCGGGGTCCCCCAGAGTTCAGACATCTATCCCACTTCCAAAATCACTTCAATAATCGAATAAACCTTGCGAAGTCAGCATAGAACAGGCTAGCGCTGCTAATAGAAAGCAAATTAAGTTGTCTTTACATTGCATTAGAGATAAATCTACGCAGCTATTATATGAACAATTCTTTCTTATGGTCACCCAGCCTTCATAACTACAAATAAAACTATGTTAAAAAAATATTCAAAACTTTGAAAACCAGATCACCAAAAAATAGAAGGAGCGCCTTTGTTTATCAGGAGAAGCGTCGTTAGAAAAGACCTCTATATAGAAACCATGAACGACTTCATAAAAATAAATATGATAATTATTCGACTTCTCTCTCTACGAAATATCAGAAAAACTTGAAAATTAACCATCTAAGAAGCTTACAATTACAAACAATAAACAAAGAAAAGAAATCGCAAACCAAGTCAATTGCTCTATCAACTGAGGAAAAAATAAAGTCAAGTATTAAAAGAGTCAGTCAGAACAAAATAAACGAGAAAAAACAGCCCAACTTTGAAGAAAGCTTTTTTTAGAATCTAAGATCCCCCACCGCAAGGCACTAAACTTGTAAATTGCATGAAGACACTACAAATGAGATGAACGTAATTGCAAATATTATGACCTGGGTTACTCGTTTGAGTGGTACTTTATAAAGTTATTTTTAATCTCTCTTTGGAACTGGAAAATTATATATAATTTTAACATGATGCAACAGCGCGATACCTGTACTCAGATATAAGCTCTTGATAACGCGCTGGCTTCTTTATAAAATAAAGCCAATAAAACAAATTTCTACTTCCTTGACTGCAATGATATAAATTTACCACAGATGAGTCAGGGTTCATCTCAATATTTCACCATTCCAGTAAAACCAATAGAAATTTGTTTTATTTGTTTATTTAAAAAAAAATCGGGGAGGGACGTTATAAATACAAATTATATTTTCATATAATTCATATATCTATATAAAAAATGGACTAAAATAAACTCTTCGAGTTAAAATAGAAAAATAAAACGGAGATTGAAGAGGAGTATCTTGTGCGAAATTTATTAGCAAGCTTTCGGACGTCCTTCTACAGGCTTTTACGATAACTAAACAAAAGAACGAGATGAGTTTATATAAGACAAGATATTTTTGAATACGAGAGAAAAAATATAGCATTTATAAATATAAATAAAGAGAAAAGTGAAAACGTAAATTTCGTATGTACAGCATTGATATGCAATATTTGTGCTAAGGACGTTAAATTTATGAAATAAAAACCTTTTTACTATTGTGACTTCAATACGATAAAGGTAATGGCAAATAAACAATGAGGATGAACCTATAAATAATATAAAAAATAACATTGTAAATGATAAGGAAATGAGAAAATAATGAAGGATTTTAACATTCTCCCAATGCTATGATTGAATATATGTATCATTAGTGTGAAGCTGCAGTATGCGGTGAGCGGGTGTTATTAAAGAAGTCACATGTAGAGTGAGAGATAAGTCTGCAGAAAATAACTTGAATCCAATCGATGCTGATGATGCGGCATATATTGGAAATCTATGTTCAGGAATTGATTATATACAAGTGGATTAAGTAATTTTAAGTTTCTAACATTTTTTGCGAACACATTTCTTCTTGTTCATTCAAATTGATTTTATATTTAATATTCACTTTTTTTAGAATCTTCTGATATATCGAGATAATTTAACTTTGGCGCCTCTTTTCTTTTCCTTTAAATATTTTCTAACAAAAAAACGAGGGTACATGAATTACTTATTTTCTAATTTCAAATGATCGATATGTGGCATGGCATACTTTCATCCAATGAAATTGAAGTAATACGAATGGCTATATCAATAGAGGAATTAATTATTTAAATAATATTGATTGGTAATTTTTTGGTAGAGAGAGATTCCATACATAGGAATTCTCCCTTTGCCATTGATGAAGGTTTTAAAGAAATATTTAAAAAATATTGTTGTTCTATTCGAAATTGTTTATGAATCCTTTTCATGGATAAATAATTTTAGAGCAATGGTCTAGTTTAAATTTAATATTCCCTATTCCCGTTATTCACACACACAAATATGCCCATTAAATATAAAAGAACAATATTACAGCCCGAACCATTTTAAGAAACATGAACTGTGAAATTGTATTTTATATATTTCAACAATATATTTAAATGTTTTTCCAATGTCATCATTCTCTTCAATATCACTTGTTATATCAAATACATATAATAGGTTGTTCTTTCCTTCTCTCTGTGTGGTACATGCCAACTTTTTGTTTGGTTTGTAAGACATCAAACAAATTTCCAAAAACACTTTCTCTCATAAATTCTTCTTTAAAGGTTTTCATCGTAATGTCATCAAAAATGTCAGCATGTGTCTCTCTTGTCCGCTTAAATGAGTATCCCACCTAAGCCATGTGGGGAGGTTATATTTGAGGTATTTACAGTGTTTTATAGTGCTTCATTTTTTTTTCTCAAAAACAAACAAAACCTATTTATAAACAAATAATAATATTTGAGCTATTTTTTTTTATTTCACAAATATAATATTACATGTGTATGACATAGTGACATTTTTACCTACAACATAATTTATAGATGGTTAGAGATTAATGGTAGACTTGATATAATCGGCGGTTTTGACAATTCCTCTTTGTTCATAGCTAAAGTAGGTGTTACTTGTGAACAATATATTAGGATTGACATTAATATATTAGCTTTGAGTTACTATATCGGTTTGTTGAAGACAGATGTTTTTGAAGATGGCTATGGTTTTTTAAATCGCTGTGGTTTGTTGAGGAAGACTATTTTTTGTTGAAGAAGACTATGGTTTGTTGAAGAAGACTATGGTTTGTTGAAGAAGACTATGGTTTGTTGAAGAAGGATATAATTGTTTGAAGATGGCAATGATTGGTTGAAGATGGCTATGATTTGTTGAAGAAGGCTCTTGTTGGTTCAAGATGGTTATAGTTCGTTAAATATAATTAAGGTTTTTTTGAAAATGACTATGGTTAGTTAAAAATGGCTATGGTTGGTTGAAGATGGCTTTAGTTTGTTGAAAAACTTTAGCCAAGAAATTATTTTTAAATTATGGCCATCATATTTTGGTAAATCAAATGTAAATGTGGTTGACACTTTAGATTGTTCATTAAGCCTTTCTATTTTTGTTGCGTCTTAAATATAATGAATGATAAATTATTAGAAGGTCTATCCCGTCGGCTGTTACGATTTTTGTAAAAAGGAAATTATTTCTTGGATGGTTTCTTGATAAAAAGCAGTCGTTTGGTAAAAAAATTGAAAATACAATCTATACCAAAAATAATCTAAGTACGAAGAAGAATTTGTCCGATTTATATGAAAATATGTATACAAAGACGTTTCGACTAAACATGCAAATAATTGAAATTTGGTGGCTGATGAAGCAAGAGCTCCAGCGCATCTGAACTGCGCATCCAACACGAGTATACTTAACTCCATATTCGGCGCGGCACGAGCTGAAGAGGTCGTGCCATTTGATTGAAATAAGCTGGCTGATCAAATCGTCTAATCGCGCGACATGTGTGTCGAAGTGATGCGGCTATTAGACGATGTTGGCAAGAAAGGGTCAATAACGGAAGAATGTCAGAACAGCAGCAGTGGACTAAGAGACACAACAGAACGGGAGGGCAGTGCGATTGTCAGAACTGCTGTCGCAGCATCGGACTCGACGTTATATACCTTCCAACGTTTACAAGTGTCCAAAATGGTTATCTACAGACGACTGAGAGAGCGGAATGTAAGAGCTATCCGACCGTTACGATGCCTACCTCTCACATCCGTACATCGACAAGTACGACTACATTGGTGTCGGTAGCCATCAACTTGGAACTGCGCTGACTGGGGACGTATAGTCTTTATTGACGACTCCCGTTTCTTACTGTGTCCTGACGACTGTCGCAAACGTGTCTGGAAACGTCCTAATCAGCGTGTGGATCCTGGTCTCATTTTCGAACACCATACAGGTCTTTATCACTCCATGACACGCCGGGTGTCAGCCTGCATCCAGGCTTGGGAGTCCAACGACATATTGACTCTTTCAATTTGTAACAATCAAATTCTGGAATAAAACAATAAAACACGCTGTTTTTAAGAACTAACACAAAAATAATAAAATATTAAATTGAATTATTACAAATGTTGTCTTAAAAATAATATTTAAAATGTTTAAATATATAATTAAAAATAAATAAAATAATATATAATATTTATTTTTTTTCATTATTAATTATCAAATTATAAAACTATTTTAGAGGCGTAATATTCTTTTTAAAATAAAACAATTTCTACTGTCCTTACTGCGATGGAAAAATTAAATGGAGGGCCTGGCTCATCAGTGGTGAACCCTCCCAGCGGTTTCGCCAGTTTAATCTACCATACCGCTGTTATATTGCATTTTTGGAACTTCCTTTTATAGGTGACTGTTGTAAAACTCTTGGAATGGGTATTTTAGAAGAACTATGGACATAAGCTTTTAGGACAGCAGAATTAAATATAATTATAAATATATAATATGCTTCGAGCAATCGCTCTTCCGCAAATATCAAATTGTGTCTTTTATTAGAACAATAATGTTACGATGTACTAGACGCAGTAAGGACAGTAGAAATTGTTTTATTTTAAAAAGAATATTACGCCTCTAAAATAGTTTTATAATTTGATAACAGATGGCGCTCTAGTACATCGTAACATTATTGTTCTAATAAAAGACACAATTTGATATTTGCGGAAGAGCGATTGCTCGAAGCATATTATATATTTATAATTATATTTAATTCTGCTGTCCTAAAAGCTTATGTCCATAGTTCTTCTAAAATACCCATTCCAAGAGTTTTACAACAGTCACCTATAAAAGGAAGTTCCAAAAATGCAATATAACAGCGGTATGGTAGATTAAACTGGCGAAACCGCTGGGAGGGTTCACCACTGATGAGCCAGGCCCTCCATTTAATTTTTCCATCGCAGTAAGGACAGTAGAAATTGTTTTATTTTAAAAATAATATTACGCCTCTAAAATAGTTTTATAATTTGATAACAGATGGCGCTCTAGTACATCGTAACATTATTAATTATAATATTTTGACCATAATTTTAAAACGTATTATTTTTAGAAAATTAATATGTGTTTCTTTTAGTTAGCTCTTGAAATTAAATATGTAAATGATGTCCATATTTTTTATCACTCGCAATATAGGAAATAACACATAAAATTCAATGTTAACTGTGAGTTATTGTGTATTTTATACTCAAGAGGAAAAAATACTCTTATGATAATAAATAGTTTTCAATTTTTTTTACCAAACGACTGCACTTAGTAAGAAACCTTCCTATAAACCAATCCTTTTTATGAATATCTCGTAAATAAAATATAAATAAACTCGAAAATGGTTAAATTATTTTTGAAAAATATCTAAATATTTTCATATATAATCGTATTATAAGATAAAATTGTTTAAGATTTTATTAAAATATATTGCAATGTTTATAAAAGGTTGCAATATGTATTTTCATTGTTTCTAGTGTAAAAATGCTTTAAATGGTATCCTTTAAAACATACCATGAAGGAGGAAAAGAGAGTTGTGGAGAAAAAAGAGCGGGCCGTTGACAGGTACAATTGTTGGAGCGACGCTGTGGGCAATCTCGGACAGGTTAGCAGAGCGGGTGGCGAAAGACTAAAAAAGAAGGATGAGAGATTGAAAGAGATTTGTGCTCGAACAAAGCCCGAGGCGGCTATGATGGATGGCCAACGGCGGCAATAGATCTCGCCAACCAATTATAACCGCGCGTACAATTTGAACTTCAAATTGAGATGCCAAGCTATAAAAGCGCGCGTATAGTGCAGGCATCTCTTTCAAGGAATTTTTAAAATATTCTATAAAATAGAGATAGTTTTTGTTGATGTTGAAATATTTCATGCATGGCATATTTTTATCGGTTGGCTTTCATGCTAATAAATAGTCCTATAAATAAAATTCCCTCATATATATGATAATATATATAATTAGAGAGAGAGAGAGAAGAAATTAATAGATAATCTATTCAGCTATAAATATAATAATTCATAATATATTATTCGTTTCTATTAAAATTGGCATCGATATCAAGACGCTTAAGGGTATATTTAGATGATGCCTAAAATGGTATCTATATCCCTACAACATATGGGTCTACAAAGAGGGGCACCTCTCCCGTTTATAAATACATCACACCAATGCATTCTGTCCATCATATCTGTGTATGACGTACATATCCTGGTGAAGGATTAAGTGTGCGACAACACCAGTGAAGGGTCTAGCAAATTTACAATGTATAAAAAATTTATTGATATATATGGCGAAAGCGCGCAAACTGCAATTAGAAATATACGCTATATTTAGCGTGATTGATTATTTTCCAAAATAAAGGAATTTTCTACTGCTCTTGCCGCGATGAGAAATTGGAATCAAAAGCCAACAGCATGTATACCATGGTTTCAGCCTATGGCCCTCATCAGTAAAAGAACGGCTTTGATTTCATCACATCCTATGAGATAAGTTATGAATCGGTCGAATTTTCCAAAAAGAAGGCTTAAGCTGGTTAGTAGCAGGGACTGTTTTCAGGCAAAATACAATATAGAGTTGCGGGAGGATGGTATCCATGTACAAGCAGAGGTACCTCTCCTGTTATAAATGCATTAAAACAATGGATTTTACTTCATCACTCTAATGTGGACAAACGTCCAACACCAATTTTGGAACATTTCTCATCACCAGCATAACCTTCTGTGCTGAGGTAATGAACCAAAATGTCTAACGGGAGATGAGCTTATATATATTATGGGTTGGCCAAATATCTTCGGAACAAGCTAAATTAGCGTTTTGTTGATTTTTATTCAACTAGATGGCGCTCTGCCATCTAAAATGCTCGTGTGAAAACTCAGGAAAAATGCCAATTTTGTTTTCTAATATCAACACCTGACCTGTTTTTATAAATATTTCTTTTTTTTTTCATATATATATATTATACAAATATATATATATACGACCAATAAAGAGGCCTATTTTGGAATTGATCTCGAGAAAAGTTTATTTTAAACAAAAATAAACCGATATTTCTAGAGTCCGAACGTTTTTCCTTTTGGACAATTTCTACGAGTTAGAAGCGCGACTGAACAACAACTTGAAAAAGAGAGACGCTCGTCCTCTCGAAATATCGCTTTTATGTTTGTTTTAAAAATAAATTAATCGATTATATCCAGAATAAGGCCACGTTATTGCTAATATTCTGATCATGTATTGTGTACTATATTCTTCAACCCATTTCAATATTATGGAAAATAGTACAAAGGTGAATTTGTAATTAGATCAGGTGGATAAATTGAGAAAAAGGGCATTCCCTGATCGTGAAACTAAAAGTTGCTGATGGCTTGCGTCATCTATCGGATGATTAATCTTGATTAATCAAGAAATGGTATTTGTCAAAATCTGGAATAATTAAAAATCAACGATTAGTTGATATTTATTCCGATAGATGACGCACGCCATCAGCAAGTTTTAGTTGCACGATCAGGAAATTCCCTTTTTCTCATATCAATATTATACAAAGGTCATCTCTCTCGTCAAATTAGACGACGCGTAGTTCTGCGTCTATTTTGACGACAGAGGCGATCTTTGTTTTTATGTAGATTAATATCCTCTAGGCAAAATATTTTTCCTTAGTATCAATATATATATATATAAGCTAAAGTTTGTAATTGCAATTATATGTTCGTGATATAGTGACGCGACAGTGGGGTAAAAAAACTATTTTCACCAAGTAATCAGAGATCACCTCATGAAAACTAATTTTAAAATAATTCCACATAACTCTAAATCATAAAAATATTTTACGAGTACTCTAATACAAAATAAAAGTTGATTTGTAAAAAGAAATGCTCAATCTTCTAAGCCAATTTATAATGACTTTTGAATTAAAATGAGTCTTACACACACTTCAAATCTAGCAAGCAGACTTGTTCGGTTAACTTCTTTTCGCTGGTTTGAGTAAGTCACTCCTAAACTTTAAAATCGAAGTATAGTTGGCGAGCGAGTTTTCCCTATGGATGTAGCGGGCTTTCCAAGTTCTAAATAACCACCCTTTAGCACTGGTCTTACAACTAACACACACTTTATTTCCCAGTTATAATATATGTACAGTCAAATACACATGTGACCATATATTCTTGGTCAATACTATACAATATATATACATAGTTATTAAAATAATAAAAAGCTCTAACAAGACTACTAGATAAAGTTTCAGAAAATTGCTTTCCTGCCACTCTCTGCCTTACTTATATCATTTTTCTCCGTATGATTTGTGTTCCTCCCTCGACTACCCAGCAGACGCGCTGTCAATGTAGTTCTACCTATCTCAAAAATCAAGAACCTAGCTCTATAATTGGCTACAAGCCAGACAAGAACGTTAACAATCTCGCGCTTGAGCGCGCTCTCCCCGGCCTGATAAAATTAATTTATCCTGACAAAGAACTCGTCCCCCAGAAGAAACAATAAAAAAACAAAGATCACTCCGGGCTTATTGCATCGTTAGAAGCGGCATTATAAAAAATCCATCAGCTGCTAATAGAAAACTGCTGGCACCTCGCCACCACCGCTGAATAATTTACACGAGCAGCCTCGTTTAATCCATTTATTTATTTATTTATTAACGAGGGAAGGTGTGAAAATGTGTCAACCTTTCGTTAAATATATTACAGCTGCCATTAATCACCGCGTCGTCATCAAACTGCTTGTTCATTATCTCTCCCTCCATTCTCCAGCGGATCAAAAAAATGAATCAGACGGATTCTTCAATATTCATTGAAAATTTGATGTTAAGGAGATATTTCTTTTTGAATCATTTTTTTAAATTTTATTGCGAGGGCTGAAAGACGCTCAATAAACTATGAGATTTATTAGATTATGCAAGTTAATAAGTTCATTTTTATTTTTAAATAAAATAGCAGTTATATGTTAAATATCATAGTCTATGTGGGATTATACCCATTGGTTCGATGACTGGTGATTAATGATGGCTGTTTAATACATTCAATGATCACATTGGATGCATCATTACATACAACATAAGGGAGGTTTCTTTGCTTGATTTGAATAAACTATGAGAAGATTTATGGTTTGAACACTCAACAAAACGCTGAGCTCGCACCCCGCGTGGCCGCACGGCCGAGAGAGGATGCCCATTCTACGAACAGACCTAGAACGGCGGCTAATCCTGAGCCTTACTGATGTGTAACCTGACAATGTTTTTATCGTTCTCATTATTTACTTCAGACAGACGGACAAGCAGATGGGTTAAGAGAGACTACTATATAACATAATTAATTAGGTTTCTTTTTGTATTTACATATTTACTTAATTAAAATATACATCGGAATTATTCTTCTTAAATTTAAATAGCTTTTACTTTTTTTTAAACTTTTTTCCAGACTCCGTACCGGATAGTTAGCGACGTCTTTACGCTCCAGGGTAATCACAGATAATTGCATTCTCCGTGGTGAGTTCATGTATATACACTTATGGACAAAACTTGAGAAATTGGAAAGTATTTGATGTAACCCCCCCCCCCCCCCCCCGATGTATGTTTCTTCCAAGAAGACAAGCAAATTTGTTCTCATTTGGTTATCTAGTATGTCTTCAATAAAGGTAACTGTGTTTCAAATATATTTCAGAGTTATTGTCTGAATCTTGATATACATGATAAAAGGTACAACTTCCTTAAGTTTTGTTGAATGATGCTGACCCACCGGTACTGGTCCTGCCGCTGCGTCAAGTTTCTCATCCGGTAGACATTCACCATCTAACACCTACAGGACTGGGTCTTCGCGCGAGGCCAATACGACGACGCCCTAGCCATCCTGGCGTCTATCAAGGCATGTTTCTATAGGTACTTCTCCACTGTAGATCTGAGATGTGTTTAAGCAGACCCTCTCTCTGTTTAGAGAAAGGTTCTCTCAAGGTGGAGGAGACCCCCCTCGGTGAGAAAAATTGCAAATATATAGTACCGTTATGAGAATTTCAAGATTTATAAAATTTGTTATTTATTTTAAACATGTGAGGTTTGTTTTTATTTAAAAAATGTTTTTTTTTTTTTATTAAAAACAAACCTCACATGTTTAAACTAAACAACAAATTTCATAAATCTTGAAATTCTCATAACGGGTACTATTTGATACAGAATTAGCTTGCTGTTCTGACTCAAAATTAATTCAAAATCTGTAGTTCTTAATATTTTACTTTCCCCCTTTTTTCCAAAAAAAAATTACTATTAATAATAATATATATATCATCAGACTCTATATTGTATATATTATCACACATACTTTGCTTTTTTTATTTATTTAACTATTGACTAAGTATATAAATAGAGGATTTTCAATTGTCAAATTGTCCTCATACTTGTATCTAGATCGCCCTCTAGCCCCACTTTCTAAAATAGTTTTTTTTTTATTTAACGAACCATTCAAATTTTCATCAATGCTAGTTCAAGAGATCGGTGAGTGCTAATATATAAGTGAAGAACATCTGTCAATGGAGAAATGAAAACCCATCTCCAATTCATGTTGCGTTTATAATATAGGAAGAAGTTTTGGAATCAATAAATGTTTTAATTCGCGGAAGGTTAATATTTAAGTATAAAAGTTAATCGATTTTCTCTCTCTGTTAAAAATTCAACTTGAAGAAAATTTTGAATATATCGTCTTTATTTGCGATCTACGAATAAAACGTAGATCTCGTGCTTTACCGCCGATGATATGGTGATAGCGTGGTCCTCGAGACCCACCGCGAAGATCCAGGACTGCTGATCCGGAAAGAGGTTTTCCGCCAAATTCTCCCAATTGGCAAGGTTAACTTCCATGATATTAGTGCCATCATGTTCAACGTCCTCCTAGCCAATACATCATATGGTTTTCTCAGCTCCTTTATCTTGTGTCCGTTCTGACAAAACGCTGAACTCGCAAGCCGCGTGGCCGCACGATCGAGACAGGATGACCTCAAAACAAGAATATGAAACTGTATAATAACAAAGCACATATTTTATTAATAAAAATGTATACATTATTGTTACACAAGATGTTTTTTTTCCTAATTCAAAGCATATTTCGACTAAATAAAATTCAAAAATAATGTACATATAGAGTTGATACTACTTTCCCCAATATATCAGTAAATTATTTTGGAGAAAAACACGAGAGTAAAGAAAATTAAAATATCCTTTACACCAGATTTCTTACAATATAAACACAGCAAATGGAATTTTAATGCGATATGAGAGTAATTTGTATCTGTATTTACATAATGTAAAAATTAAATAGATATCATTTTATATATTTTTCCATTTGAAATGCAAATACATTTTTACTTAAAATAAAAATTTGAATTTGTTTTTTGAAAAAAATCTTATTTTATTACCTTTTCAATAAAATATATTACGTCTTTGTACGTTATTTGAAAAAAAGATAATTTGATCTCTCTATTTCTTCAAATAAACGACACTTCGGCCAGTAAATCTTTTAATTTATAATTAATAAAAAGATTTACTGGCCGAGAGAGAGAAGTGTCTTTTATTTGAACAAATATTAATGCCGGCCAGGCAGCCTCTATCTTTATAATAATTGACCTCTCTAGTTTGCTCGTTGTGATGCAGAAAGGTTGTAACAGTCATTGACAATAGTAAATACATTTTTTAAATTTATAAAATTTATAACAAAATATTAAAAAAACAATTGCAAATTGCTTTTTGTTCATATAATGTCAGTTTGTCAAACTAAAAACTGAAAAATTAAATTATAATTTTTAGAAATTGTATAGTAATTCTCTTTGTGTGTTTAGATAATTTATAAGTAACGTTAAAAATGAAAACTTTGAAATGCGGAAAAAAAGGGGGGAAGAGATTAGCTAAGGAAATATATATATAATATAAATTATTATTTTATCTTTTATTACTTTTATATGAAAAATTATATAAATATATGTTATATAAAGGTATTATTTAAAATGTTATTTTATTTTAAATATATATATATTTCATAGATTCAAATATTCTGTTAAGTTGACCGCCAGACGTCGCGCTTTATGTTTATATAACCAATTGTTGTTGTTTCTAGATGGCCGGCTCAAACCGTTTGTAAATTATGTAAATACATTTATTTTTTTATTCTTAGGCCTTAACCCAAGCAGTACATTTATCAAATTATGTTTTTTTTATATATTCCTTCATCTAAATCAGTGTCGGGCAACCGGTGTGCCGTGGCACACTGGTGTGCCGCGAAGAATTCTAGGTGTGCCGCGAACATTTTTGTAGGTATTTAGAACTTTTGGTTAAATTTAAAAATAATGTTTCAAAAAATATTTTTTATAATTTTTATTCAATTTTAATAATTTTTTTCAAAAATTTTCATATAAAAAATGAAATTTAAAAAAAGCAAATTTCATTTTATATAAAACTTATTTTGGTATTATAATTACAACAGTTTGCATAATTTTAAATTTCATATAACGTATGTACATAATCTTGACGTACATAACTGGCACGTGCCATTATTAAAAAATAAAAATTCAAATAGGTACGTACCTATTTAAAATCATAAGTTAAAAAAAAAAATCCGCGAAAACAACTTTATTTAATAAAGTTGAATACATACTGCGGGAAAATACCTAATTTTTAAAATAATATGTCCAAACTTAACCGTCATTTACAATCTTTGTCACAGCTGTTTATTAATAGAGACTCAAAGCTACAAAGCTTAAATAAAAGAAAACAAAAAAATTTATAAATTTATTTTAAAAATTTATTCGGAGTTTTCGTCAAAGTATTGCTGTAGTAATTCTTCATTTTTTTTTTGCATGTTGTAAAACACACACACATTCACACAATAAGTTTTGTACACCTTAAAATCTGTTGGTTAAAAAAGGAAAAAAAATATCTTTGTTACGAAATTCTCACTCACTTTTAACTCAAGGTAACTTTATTTAAACATTTTATTATTATATTTGTGTGTTTTTTTTTTCTAAATTCTCTCAAAACTAGATGGAGAGATTTCTAATTAGAGAAGGTGTGCCAGTGATAAACAAAATCAAAACGAAAATAAAGAAGATAAGAAAATAGTAAAATCAACTGGAAATAAGAGGAAATACGTTGAAGATTATCTTAAATATGGATTTATACCATCTGTTAATGATCCATCACTGCCGTTTTGCTTAATTTGCCAAAAAACCCTCAGCAACGAAACAATGGTGCCAAGTAAACTACTTCGACATATATAGACAAATCGATTTATTTCAATGAAAAATGAAATAATGGCATTCATTGATAACGAAGAGATTAATTTTCCTTTCATGATGAGTGATGTTTGGTGGTTACGAGTTTCATTTTTGGGTGATATTTTCGACAAATTAAACAGCCTTAATTTAAATTTGCAAGGTGCTCAGGAGAACATTATCACTATCTCCACCAAGTTGAAAGCGTTTGAGGAAAAACTCAGTTTATGGAATTTAAACATTGCTAAAGAAAACTTTGCATCTTTTCCGATGGTTCAAGAGAATAATCAAAATCTATTATCAAAAAAGAAGTCGAAGAAACTTTGACATTACTATCCGCTTCTTTTGATAAATATTTTCCTTACTTGGACGTTGAAAAGATGGAATGGGTAGTTAACCCATTTATGCACTGTGAAATTCAACATCTGGAAGAAGAAATGCAAGAAAACTTAATTGTTTTAAAAATATTTAGTTTTCAAAAGACTATTCACTGAAAAGGAGCTATCTGAGTTTTGGTTGTGCTTAAACTCCAAATTTCCTAAACTTAGTAATGCGGCCATCGAATCATTGTTGCCATTTGGAAGTTCCTACCTGTGTGAGCAAGGTTTTTCAACACTCACAGAAATGAAGTCTAAGAAGCGCGAAAGACTTCAAATGATAGATGAGGAGATGCGCGTTTGTCTTTCACAAGTAGATCCCCGTATTGATTTGATATGCTCTCAAAAACAATCGCAATGCTCGCATTGATTATGTTAATTTAATATTGAAAATTAATAAAATGTGATATATATGTTTAAATTTTTACTAGTATTTATTGTTGTATTTTAATTACCTACGAGGAAATTTATAGTGAGAACCACAGGTGCGCCGCGAAAAAAATAAATTAAGCTTAGTGCGCCGCAACTCGAAAAAGGTTGCCCGACACTGATCTAAATTAAAGCAATATTGATTTTAAAAAAGAAAATATTTTTATTTATAGCATATACTGTATATGAAAGATTAGGGAGGGGATATATAAAAGGTCAGGCGTTGATGTTAAAAACAAAATTGCCATTTCCTGACCACTCACATGAGCCTCTGGCACCAAATATTTGGTCATAGAGATACAGTCTGCTCCACGCTGACGAGGGCCAACAGCCCCAAACGTTTACGTGGGTGACCTTTCTTAATTTATCAAGAAATTAGGTTGGCCAAATACGAGGTGTGTTCAAAAGGTATCGCGACTTTTGAATTTTCGCGGGTTACGTATATTCGAATTTCGATCTTTTTGTGGCTTTATGTTGAGATTCATGTCTCTCACTTATGCCGACAAGCTCGGCCATTTTGAATGTTCACTTAATTGTTGACAGCTGCTTTGCTTGCAGGTGTTTTGGATCGTCTTCGATTTTTACCCTATTAAAAAAATGGATCAAAGAACCTTTATCAAATTTTGTGTGTGTGTGAAAAACAAAATTAAGTGCGCGGATGCATTCCGAATGTTGACTGTGGCATACGGAGAAGCTACCTTGGACCGAAGCAACGTTTATCGGTGGTACAAAATGTTCCCAGAAGGCCGAGAAGATGTGAACGACGAAGAGCGTACCGGACGCCCGAGCACTTCAACAACAGAGGAAAGAATTAATGAAGTGGAGAAAATGATATTGGCCAATCGTCTAATCACCGTTAGAGAAGTTGCTGAGGACCTAAACATATCGATTGGCTCGTGCCATTCGATTTTTATCAATGATTTGGGCATGAGACGGGTCGCCGCGAAATTCGTACCAAAATTGCTCAATTGCGACCAAAAACAGCATCGCATGAACATTGCTAATGAGATGTTGGACTCTGTCCGCGACGACCCAAATTTGCTCCAGAGGGTCATAACTGGTGACGAAGCGTGGGTTTATGGTTATGACGTGGAAACCAAAGCTCAATCATCTCAATGGAAGCTGCCGCACGAACCAAGACCGAAAAAAGCGCGCCAAGTTCGGTCGAATGTGAAAGTTTTGCTGACAGTTTTCTTCTATTGCAGGGGCGTGGTGTATCATGAGTTCTTGCCACAGGGTAGAACAGTCAATAAGGAATATTACCTGCAAGTTATGCGCATTTTTGGCGAAGCAATCCGCCAGAAACGCCCGGATTTGTGGAAGAACAAAAATTTGCTTTTGCACCACGATAACGCCTCTGCTCACACATCGTTGCTTGTGCGCGACCTTTTGGCCAAAAACAACACACTAATGATGCCGCAGCCATCGTATTCCCCAGATCCGGCCCCCTGTGACTTTTTCTTGTTCTCTAAACTGAAGAGGCCCATGAAAGGACGACGTTACGCTACGCTTGACGAGATAAAGACGGCATCGAAGGAGGAGCTGAAAAAGATTTTTTTTAATGATATTTTGAAGTGCTTCGAAGATTGGAAAAACCGTTGGCACAAGTGTATAATATCTCATGGGGATTACTTTGAAGGGGACAAAATAGGTATTCATGAATAAATAAATAATTTTTTGAAAAACACAAAAGTCGCGATACCTTTTGAACACACCTCGTATCTTTGGAACAAGCTGAATCAACGTTTAGTTGATATTTGTTCCACTAGATGGCGCTCTGCTATATTGGCAAATAAATATTTTATTCAATCCAATTATATACCTTTATATTACCTAAAATAACATATATAACGGGCCATTATAAATACACCCATTTCCTAAATTACAAAGCGTTATAGTTCTCTTCATTCAATCGTTTGCGTGCAATCTGCACAATATTGACAAGTGTCAACAGCCCGCAACGCTTTAACATAGTTGGATTTTTGTTTATTCAAAGAAGGCTACTGGTAAAATTTCTGAAAAAAGAACAATTAGCTTTCAGTTGAAATATTGTTGGTAGATAGCGCTCTACCAATAGTAGCGTTTATTTGTAAAATCAGGAGGTGATATTCCGCTAGATATGCTCTCAACCGCAGCGAATCCGTGGACAATACTTCCAGTTCTTTTCTTTAGTATTGTAAAAGTTTTTCCACTGATTCTCTGCGGTTAATATAGCCTCCTCCCAACTCAATCAAATTGATAAAATAATATTAAAATTTAAAATAATACAATTTATAATAATAAATAAATATGGATATAAAGTAAATAATGAATAAATAATAAAGAAAATTAATGGGAATTTAGTCCACTGATTGCTGTTAATATAGCCTTTTACCAAGTCAATTAATCTAATTTGTAAAATAATAATAAAATTTATAAAAATAAATAAATATCAATAAATAGTAAATAATAAATAAACAATAAAGAAAATTGATGGTAGATTTCTTCCACTGATTCACTGAGGTTAATATAGCTTCCTCTCAACTCAATTTACCACAATTTATTTTCTTGTTGACATTTATAGATGGCAATATATTATTCTCGACAATATCCCATACTTTATATTTTCGTCGCTGTTGAAAAATAAATAGCCGTTACTGGAGATTATATTCCAATATTAGTCGGGAAGTTGTAAAGATCTCGAATATTGTTGGAGAAGTATTATGTTTTTTTAAATACCGTACTACCTCAGTGGTCCGCTATCAGTTATTCTTGTAATTGTAATCGAAATATAGCTTTATTTTGAACAACCTTTCATGCCTATGAAAGAATCACTTCATTATTTTAATGTTCTGAAAAGACATTGTTGTCAGAAACTAAAACTAACGGTTAGACCATTCCAATCTATATTAATCAATAAATTACCTTATTAATAGAGATCTATAAAGAGAAAACAGTATTGAAAGTAAAATAGATTATCATGCTCCAAAAAGAGAAAATTCCAGAATTGAAAAATTTGGTAGTAAATAAAAATATATATAATCAAGAAATGTCAACCACGTATGCGTTTCGGGCTTTTGGCCTTCGTCAGCGTGGTGCAGATTGTATTTTTGGTCATATAGGTACAGTCTGCCCCACGCTGACGACGGCCAACAGCCCGAAACGCTTACGCGGTTTACTTTTCTTGATTAATCAAGATATTGGGTTGGCCAAATATCAAGGAACATGTTAAATCAACGTTTAGTTGGTTTCTCTTCCACTATATGGCGCTCTGCCATCTAGATAACCGGCAAAATCAGAGGCCTTCCATTTCCTTAAGTTCTGTCCATGCATGTATATATAAGTTTTATGGATAAGTACAGTGTACTCCGCTTATAACGAAGTCGCATTATCCATGACAATCACTTTGTTATATCCGAAGTTTGTTATATCCGCAGTTGGAAAAAAAAATGTTTTGTACCAATAATTTTATTTACTATTCAACTCAAAAGAGCAACACAAAGATCAATAACAACCTCATCAGGTGTTTTTGGAGAAGTAGTTTGTGATTTTCTTTTGACATTTAGAAATCAGTAACAAGTGCTGAACACTCTTTTCGATGTTGTCCAAGTCTGACAGATGCCTATGAAGAGACTTGGACTCATCCTGACATTGAAGAAACAATCGCAGAGTTTGAATGCTCTCCAAGACCTCTTTTGGATGCGGAATGTGGACAATTGGGTCTACTTCTTCATCAACTTGGTCCGTTTCTTCTTCTTCTTTTACTTGAAGAATGCTCTCGACAATTTCTACATCGGATAACATGGCATTTGTAACGACGTCATTGTCAGCGTCAGCATAAGAATCGAAATCCATCTCTAACGGTATTTTTAAAACTTCTTTCATGCGATCGAAGAGGCTTTGTTGCTCCCACATTTGTGTTGCAGGCTGTGGTGTATCCAATGGAGAACTGACATCGGACTTAATAATTCCACTATGATGCCAACAGTTGGAAATTGTCGCTGGAAGCACATCATTCCATGCTACAGATATAATATCCACAGCTTGCTTAAGATTGATTGTTAATGCTGTTCCAGCATCGTATGCCATCAAATATTTCCTCATTAAACGCGTTCGATAAATCATCTTGAAATTGCGAATAATGCCTTGGTCGCTTGGTTGCAGCATTGAAGTGGTATTTGGCGGCAAGAATGCTATACGAGTATTTGTGAGGCCCTGCATGTCTGGGGGATGAGCGCCGCAATTGTCAAGCAGGAGGATAATTTGTCGATGTTGTCCAGCCATCTTCTTGTCGATGTGCCGAACCCAGGATTCGAAGAGTAGTCCAGTCATCCAGGCCTTCTGATTTGCTTCGTACTGAACAGGAAGGTGCTTGATTCCTCGGAAGCATCTCGGCTGTTTCGCCTTTCCAATGACCAAAGGTTGCATCTTTTCAGAACCATCCATATTGCAGCATAGAAGGATTGTGATCCGTTCCTTACTAGCCTTTCCGCCGGTGCAAGTTTCTCCCTTAAAGTGAAGTGTCTTGTCAGGAAGAAGACGCCAGAAGAGACCGGTTTCATCGGCGTTGAAGATGTCTTTGCAAGCAAAGTTACTAATTATATTAGGCATTACATCGGTCAACCAGTTCGTCATTGTCTCACGATTGACATCAGCTGATTCTCCACAAATGTTGCGCAGCTTGATGCCATGCCTTGCCTTCCAACGCTCGATCCATCCACCACTCCCAGTAAAATCCTTTAATCCAAATTCAAGAGCCAGGGTCTTCGCCTTTTCGGAAAGCAATGGACCATTAACTGGAAGCGCTGCACTTCTTGCCTGCTTGAACCACTGCAGCAGAGCCTCATCAACATCAGCATATGTAGATCCACGTGCTCGTTTCCGACTGCTTTCTCCCGCATGCAGAGCTTGTTGGTGGATCTTCTCAGAGTTCTTTATTATGGTGCTGAGCGACGACTGTGGGATATTATGTTTCTGGGCAACATCTGTCTTTTTCTTCTTCTCCACTTCAATCTCTCTTAGGATTTGCAGCTTGACTGACAGAGATAGTGAGTTTCTTGTTTGTTTTCGTTCTCCTGCCATGGTAAACGTTAATAAAATATAAGCGTTTATTAAACAATTTAATTTTGTTTAAATAATGTAAAAAAATACTTATAATATGTTTGCATATTTTAAAATTGTATATTATTAACTTATTTGTTGTGTATCATTAAATTTGTGTCATTCACACGTTGTAATTTGATATATATTATGCATAATATATTAGTCAATTATAATGGTAAATGAGAAAACTTCGTTATAAACGGATAAAATAAAAATTTATACATGCAAATCACTTCGTTATAAGCGAAAATTCTTTATATCCGACTTCGCAATATCCAGAGTTCTTTTAATGGTTTAAGCCCTTCTTTTCTTTCGTGCAGACAATTTCATTCGCTATATGCGGAATTTCGCTATAACCGACTTTGTTATAAGCGGAGTACACTGTATTGGAATCGAGCAAAAATAGTAAATATATTGTGAATGAATAACTAGCGAGTGATCTCGGTAAAATGGTAGCGGGTGATTTATGGAAGGTGTTGGGCAACGCTGCCACCTGCCGGCCTCGCACAGCCTCATTCTACCGCGCGCAGCCGCCGCTCTTTCTTGTGTTTTATTCCGTCTACTGCTGGGCATCGGAACTTCTTTACATCCTGGGTTTCCTTTCTAGTGTTTTAGTCCGTCTACTGCTGGGCATCGTAACTTCTTTACATCCTGGGTTTCCTTTCTAGTGTTTTACTCCGTCTACTGCTGGGCATCGGAACTTCTTTACATCCTCGGTTTCCTTTCTAGTGTTTTACTCCGTCTACTGCTGGGCATCATGATTTCTTTACATCCTGGGTTTCCTTTCTAGTGTTTTACTCTGTCTACTGCTGGGCATCGGAACTTCTTTACATCCTGGGTTTCCTTTCTAGTGTTTTACTCTGTTTACTGCTACTCCTGCACATCCGGCCTCTTTCCAGTAATTCCGCGTTGACTGAGGCTCCGGTAATCTGTCGCTGGTCCACCGGTACTGGTCATGGCGCTATGTCAGACCTCTCGTCCGGGATTCAGCGGCCACCCGACCTGCAGGGTAGGCTCTTCTGACAAGGGATGCATGAGGACGCCAACTCCATTTTCGTGTCAAAAAAAAAAAGGCTTCAAATTACAATTTCTTTCTGAACCTTGAGTTAAGAGGAGAAATGAAGACTCCCTAATCATCTAGATGAGGACTCTTCGGAGGTGTGGAAGCTTCCTATATCTATATCTATAAGCTCTCAATGTGTATGATATTTTATCGACGGAGGTCAATAAAATAGTTTCAAAACATAAAATCTATTTACTGCTGGGTTTTATAATACGACATTTTTTTACATCTTGGATTTCCTTTCTAATGTTTTACTCTATCTACTGCAGGTTTTGATAACATCTTTATATCTTTGATTTCATTTCAGTGTTTTACTCTATCTACTGCAGGCTTTGATAACATCTTTACATCTTTGATTTCATTTCAGTGTTTTACTCTATCTACTGCAGGTTTTGAACATTTATATATATATTTACATCTTGGATTTCGTTTCTAGTGTTTTTCTCTCTGCTGCAGTTTTTATAACAACGACTTTTCTATACATCCTATTTTATTACATAGAAGTTTTTATTACGCATAATTTTATTTTGAAGATTGAGCAATCCATAATTAAAATTATATTTTAAAAAGATGCATATATTGGATTTATAATGTTTTTATTGTTCCAATATTTCGAGGGGCAACTCGCCTCTCTTTATTTATTATTCCGCACAATGTATGGACAAAAAAATAATAATGGTATTGATCTGTAATATTATATATATTTGTTAGCTGTATATATATACTGAATGTAATATTTAAATCATAGATACAATTCTTTCATTGGCTTTATAGAACGAGAGTGGTGTACGCGTGCGCGCATGTTTTAGTGAAAAACACAAACATCCTCGATAAAGAGAGGCGAGTTGCCCCTCGAAATATTGGAACAATAAAAACATTATAAATCCAATATCTGCATCTTTTTAAAACATAATTTTATATTTATAATCATATTCTTAATGAAAAGTTTTGAAAATACATCACAATATTTCAAAGTCTTGTTATAAAATGGGCGTTTTTCAATATCATAGAAGGTTAGTTACTCCAGCGAAAAATAAAAATATAAAAAATATATCCAAAGATTTAAAATGAATTGCTTTTGACAATAAATGTCAAGCAAGTAAGCATAAATAAGAAACATTGATATAATGGTCAAATAATGTTTTAAGCAGAACACTGAGCAAAATTATATATATATATCAATATTACTAGAGAGATGTTTAGAAAAGTTATATTTCTCATTATCCTACTCTTTTAAACTTCAATATCACTCATATTTTGAGATAGTTAAGTGAATAATTTACGAAATCTTGCGAAAAAATATGAATACATATGCGACAAATAAGCATCTGTCATAGTGTACTATTTTCTTAAAACAAATATAGTCAATGATAATAGTGATGATAAAATATAGTAATGAATTCAAAATAATACTTCAACTCTCCACTTAATTTCTAGATCTTTCAAAACAATTATGATGAAAATAACAATAATGAAAGCTAATCACCACCATTTTCTCTTTATTTTCCTTCGAATTGATTATGGTGTTTAATGATGATGATTTCTTATATATAATAATATTTTTTATCTATCTCTCTATAAGATAGATCCTTTCTGTAAGGGACACCTAATTGCAGAGCCAAAGTGTCCTGAAGGAGAGGGGTTTCCTCTTACCGGATAGTTTATAATTAGTAAAAATGGTCATTTTGACGATGAAAACTGTCCTTTATAGAGTGTCCTCTAGAGAGAGTGTCCTATATACTGTAAATAATATATAAGAATTTCTTAGCCTTTATATATTTTTTGCAAAATATTCTAAGCCTCTTAAACAATTCGTGCCAATTTTTTCTATATGACCTTTTGAAGCTTTGGATGGCTTAGGTATGTTAATTTATTAATCTTTAGTTAAGGGGTTTTATTTCCAAAAATTCTAATTAATATACGAAAAACCTATATCATTATGCCAAAATGTAGTTTTTATTTCTCTCTTGTATTAATGACAAAAGATAGAAAAAAGCAATGCTGCGTTGGAGCATTGATTAAAATAATAAATTCTGTCTTAATAAGTTTTTAATAAGACGTATAAGATGTAAGAATATAGATGGAAAGAATAATAACATTGAGTTGAATTTGAAAATTTAAAATGTACAAGTATTGTTCAGACCAGAACTGAACGTGGATATACCTTTACAGCTGTTAAAATGGCACATGTTTTAGGCAGAACAATAAGAAATATATATATTCAATTTTATAGGTTCTGGATGCCCTAAAAATGTAAATAGACATATTCCATGAAATTGTTAAATTACATTCCAATTTTAAATTTTAGTTGTATATATCCACGCTGCGCGCGTATGTTTTGTAAATATTTCTTTTAAGATATAGTCGATGTTTTATTAAGCCCGTTGAAGAGCTATTATCACTTGAAAGCTAGCGTTTTGTAATAGAAAGAAACTCATTGTGAGAAAATATTTTGTAATTTTAAAAATATATATATAATTTTAAAGATATTGATAATGTATATATTGATATTATATATATACATGTATATTCATATGTATTTTATTTTACTATCTTTCATGATGAATCATCAATATAACCCATATGCAACATTCGCGTATAGAAAATGGTATGAAAGTTTGACGAAAAGATGCATATATTTGAGACCTGTAAATGTTGTATTAATAATTATTTTTTAAAACAATGATGATGATTATGATTAACAATAACATTAAAAATTATTGTAAAATAAAATAATAGATGATTATATTTTTTACATCATCTCTCTTTTTCTTTTATTTCAATCCTCTTCTTCAAAACAATCATAATTACTAATAATAATGGACATTTCATCACCCCTTCTTTATATTTCTCTATATATCATTTCTCGTGAGTGATGAACTGCTAAACTACTAATTTTGTTCTAATCATACTTTCTGTAGCCATTTTTGTACTTTGGTATGTTTTAGGTTAATTTTTAATATTGTTTATCGTTGTTTTTTATTTTTATGAGAAAATTCAAGTTGTATTATACAATTCTCAAAATCAATTAGGCAATTTTATATCTGATCTTTATCTATAAAATTATTCACATATCTAATTTCCATAAAACTCTTTCAAAACCTTGGATTGGTTTTGGACTTACTTTTTAGAGGATCCTTTTATTATTAATTTTTTTCCCAAAATCAAGTAAAATGGTTTAAAACTATTTTTATTATTTAGAGGAGTGTTTTTCTTTAATTTTTGTTCAAAATTATTTAAAGCAATTTTTTTTTTAAATAACAATATTGTGTTAAATGCTCAATAGAAGAAGGTACAAATATTTTGATTCTGTCTTTGAAGGTATAAGACACAAAAATATATATTTTTTAATTTTATATATGAAATGAACAGAACTGGAGAAGGGGGGTTGACAATAACATGTCAGAAATGAGAGAGAAAATTGAGACTTTTGCAACAGTAAAAAAAGACATGTTTGAACACCACAATAAAAATAAAATCTAATAAAAATTTAATATATATATGTGTGTGGGTGTTTGAAGGGTTTTACAATATATATATTTTATTATAAAGTGTAAATATATTGCCTATATTTTACAAGCATATATGACAGCGAGGCTTGTGGTTTATTTATGTTTGAATAAACTCTGGCATTCCGCTAGCTTTGTTACAAAGTTCTAATATGCTATTGTGGTAGTAGAGTCGAACACTGCGGATATCAAGGAATGTTATCAAAGATAGACAAAGGTTTTAGTCAGAAAAAACACTGATACAATGCTTCTCTTTATATTTGAAGAACATTTTTTGATAAAAAAAAAAGGTTCGTAAATAAACGCCCGATCAAGAGCTATGCTTGAAAGCTAACGTTAATACTTTGATAAAATCCTTAAATAAGAAGTGAACTTCAGTCATTATATAATCAATATTCGGCAAAATAACAAACTAGGGAATACTATTCTGTTTATTCATCAACGTGTTACTATCCTATGTAAGATATTTCTTTTTAAAAAATAAACACTTCGGCCAATTAAAGTTTTATTCTCTCAACGTTTCAACAAAAGTATTTTGTCTTGTCAGGAGAAATAAATAAAAAATGAGGCCTTTGGCAAAGCGTTAAAGATTGTTCTGAAGTGGTAAGGACGTTCTCAGGCGATTTTTTAAATTTAGTACAACATGTAAGATAATTATTGTATTTTATAAATTGTAACTAACTGTGGCAGAGGCTAATCCAAGTGAATTTTGACTAGGAGGTTGGGTTATATTTACAGAGGTAACAGGTTATTCCAAGTTATTTTTGATCGTTGGCAAACCCCCTGATCTCCAGGCTTGGATCTTCGGGACTGGCCTGGTTGAGGACGAGCTGGCCATCCTCGCATCGGCGAAATCAAGAATCAACCGGTACTTTGTCCAGGTCGGACTGGGCCAGACCATCGAGGACCCCGTCATCGCTTGGAGGAGGACACTATCGCGATGGACAAGAACACCTGGCTGAAGGTATATAATTCTCTCGATCTTTTTCATGTAAATATTGACTAAGAAGTCAATAAAAGTGTTCTAATTGTCAATTGTCAAGTTATTTTTGATGTGAAAAAGAAGGTATCTAAAGTTGTAGCCAGTCTAACTCAACTATACTTTGGAGGGTAGAATGGAAGGTACTTGTGAATGTAGGTGAACTCGAGATACTGAAGGATAGTTAAACGATCTGTTAGTCAAGTATTAAATCGTCTCCTGTTCTACACTATATCCCGAGTAGTTTATTTGTCAATATTTGACTGCCTCTCTTTGCCCATTCTGTCTTATTTCACATGTAGAATACAAATATAGATAGTAACAAATCTAGACATTGATTAAGCACAAAATGAATTTGTATCTTTTATTTTTTATCGCGCCTTCGTCCCCCTTCTGACTAAATCCTGTTGAGATCGTGCTCTTGTCAATCCCAATACATTACAAATAAATATGTTGGGGTACCATGACAAAGTTTGGCGTTCAACCAACCAAAATATTTGTAAAATCATTTTTTAATCCAATCTATGCTTTTTAATATATTATAGTATATACTGGGGATTGGCATCTTGATTTTTCAATATTTATTTCCTAAATATTTAAACATGTGAAATAAGTACATTACAGTAATACATGCACACAGTCCTCTACTCACCTACCATTATTACACATAGACCTGAGTATAAATAACTGGTATTACAATTAATTATGAAAAAAAGCGAAATAAAAATAATTTAAAAATCACAATCCTTTAAATCGTATAGTCGCTATCACATCTCTATAATTATTTATCTCCTTATTTTAATTAATTTATAACAAATTTCAACAATCACTAAACACAAGATGAAAATAAATAAACATTCTTCCCTGATTTATAATATTATAAAATAAATAAAGCATATAGGGTTAAGTTTCTTGTTCAAATTAATAATATATCAAATATATATATTTTATCCCCTTTCAATATCATTAATATTTAAATATGTAAAAATTAATTTGTATATAAAATAGTATATAACATCTATTTTTATCGTGATAATCCTGTTGAAGGACTGACAAGTCCGAAATTTGAAAATAAAAATTTGAACAAGAAACTTAACCCTAGAAGCTTTCTTTATTTCATAACAAGATGAAAACATGTTCACCTATTCGTTCATAGGTTACGAAAAACTGTTTTTCAAAATTAATAATTATAAAAATATTTTAATACAAAAAGAGTAGCGTTGATAAATATGATGCTTACTTCACATTTTTACAGATAGATGGCGCCGATTGTTGAGCTCAATTAGATAATATTAATTCGTCATAAGTGGTACATAGCGATAAGGAGACTTCTGAGCGTAATATTGAGTGCACGTTAGAAAGATAAATATACGAACGTTTAAATTTATTGATTTATAATATATCATTATAAATACTA
>CP092886.1:138880821-138992963 GCA_030710605.1 Cordylochernes scorpioides
ACATTGTACTGGGATAAGGTGCATAAATTAAGAAAAAGGCATCTCCTTATCGTGCAACTGAAAGTTGCTTATGGCTGGCGCCATCTATCGGAATAAATATCAACTATTATCATTGATTTTTAATTATTCCAGAACCATTATATATTAGTAAATTAAATTTTATTGCCCTCTATCGTTAAAATTTTACACAAATAAATTTACTGGCAATGCGTTTCTTTTTTAAATCTCTACAGACCTTACTGCAATGATATAATTTAATGAATGAGAGGGCTTGGCTCATCAGTAGTGAACCCTCTCAGCGGTTTCGCCAAATTAATCTCTAGACCGCTCTACTATTGTATTGGACTGGTTTTGTTATATACCCTGCATTTTCTATGGAAGGCAGCTAAATGGTGTTTAGTGAACTATGGACATAAGCTTATAGAGGTCTGTAGAGGTACATACATATAACCACGGACGCGTTTCGGGCTGTTGGCCCTCATCAGCGTGGTGCAAGCTGTACCTCAACGACCAAAAAAATTGGTCATTAAGGCATCCTGAAAAATCATGAAATAAGGCCAGAATTGCGTGAGGACGCTACACAATGTGAAAAAATAGTACAAATGTAACATTGTACTGGGATAAGGTGCATAAATTAAGAAAAAGGCATCTCCTTATCGTGCAACTGAAAGTTGCTGATGGCTGGCGCCATCTATCGGAATAAATATCAACTATTCTCGTTGATTTTTAAATATTCCAGAATTGGCTAAATACCCATTCAGGATTTTCAGGATGCCTTAAAGACCAATTGTTTTGGTCGTTGAGGTACAGCTTGCACCACGCTGATGAGGGCAAACAGCCCGAAACGCGTCCGTGGTTAGCTTTTCTTGATTAATCAAGAATGGGTATTTGGCCAATTCTGGAATAATTAAAAATCAACGAGAATAGTTGATATTTATTCCGATAGATGGTGCCAGCCATCAGCAACTTTCAGTTGCACGATAAGGAGATGCCTTTTTCTTAATTTATGCACCTTATCCCAGTACAATGTTACATTTGTACTATTTTTTCACATTGTGTAGCGTCCTCACGCAATTCTGGCCTTAACTACCCGTTTCATGATTTTTCAGGATGCCTTAATGACCAATTTTTTTGGTCGTTGAGGTACAGCTTGCACCACGCTGATGAGGGCCAACAGCCCGAAACGCGTCCGTGGTTAGCTTTTCTTGATGGCGCCAGCCATCAGCAACTTTCAGTTGCACGATAAGGAGATGCCTTTTTCTTAATTTATGCACCTTATCCCAGTACAATGTTACATTTGTACTATTTTTTCACATTGTGTAGCGTCCTCACGCAATTCTGGCCTTAACTACCCGTTTCATGATTTTTCAGGATGCCTTAATGACCAATTTTTTTGTTCGTTGAGGTACAGCTTGCACCACGCTGATGAGGGCCAACAGCCCGAAACGCGTCCGTGGTTAGCTTTTCTTGATGGCGCCAGCCATCAGCAACTTTCAGTTGCACGATAAGGAGATGCCTTTTTCTTAATTTATGCACCTTATCCCAGTACAATGTTACATTTGTACTATTTTTTCACATTGTGTAGCGTCCTCACGCAATTCTGGCCTTAACTACCCGTTTCATGATTTTTCAGGATGCCTTAATGACCAATTTTTTTGGTCGTTGAGGTACAGCTTGCACCACGCTGATGAGGGCCAACAGCCCGAAACGCGTCCGTGGTTAGCTTTTCTTGATTAATCAATAATGGGTATTTGGCCAATTCTGGAATAATTAAAAATCAACGAGAATAGTTGATATTTATTCCGATAGATGGCGCCAGCCATCAGCAACTTTCAGTTGCACGATAAGGAGATGCCTTTTTCTTAATTTATGCACCTTATCCCAGTACAATGTCACATTTGTACTATTTTTTCACATAATAGTATATATATGACTCAATTTTATCTTCCTCATATATAATTTAATATATAATTTAAAAGTAATTGTAGAGAACATTATAAATGTTTATCATAGAATCTTAAGTTTGTTATAAAATAGTTTTATCATTTTCGATAAAATATTTTGATATTAGGAATTCAGATGGAAAACACACAATAATTGAATTCATAAATAAAAATATAAAATACTTGTAAATATATATTATATATTAAATTTAATTGCCATCTATCGTTAATATTTTGCGCATACAAATTTACTGGCAATGTGCTTCTTTTAAATATCATCTAATATTATCTCTAGAGATAATAAAAACTGTAGAGATAATATTAGATGATATTTAAAAGAAGCACATTGCCAGTAAATAAAATACTTGTGTTTTATTTATGATGTCTTACTTATGGTTCTCAGTATGGCTTACAATAAAAATAAAACGTTAGTAAAAATATATCGAAGTTTATCTTCAATCTTCCAAGTTTATATATAAGGACTAGTCCACACAATCTCCTGTCTCAAATGATGTTAGCTTTTCTAACACTCTACAAATATAAAGACATATATAGAGTTTAACTTCCCAGTTTTTATTTCTTTCCTTTGTTTCTTTTTATTTCCTTGACCACAATCTAATTGGTGTCGACTCTAAATTAAATGTTACTGAAATGTTGGAGCGTTTATTTGCCGGATGATATATAAATCGCTTTATAATGGCGAGATCGTCTGAATTACAATTGTAGATATATTGGTTTGTAGATTTTTTATCAACTAAAACGGATATAAATTAAACCAGATACATTAACGCGCCTCTGATCTACTTCTTATGTGATGGTAAATTTTAATGTTATTGCATCTGAACATTTTGAGTTTTGAAAATTATAAACATACGTTAACGCTACTTTTATTTTAAATTATAAATAATAAAAAATATTTATACAGACTTTATTCTGCTATGATTAATTTTGAATTAAAATATATTTAGGATTTTCATCGATAGACGGCGTTAAGTTAATGATGGTATTTTAAGGCTTACAAATGGTCCGTCGCATGTGTGACGTGCTAATGCTTTATAAATTCAACATTAATATATTATTGTATTGTGTGGAAGGAATTATTTATCAAACCGTTTCTAAAAAGGCTTTCTAAGGACTGCTACATTTCACCAAATATAATTGAAAAAAATATATATATATATATAAAAGTATAAAGGTGAAATTTTTCGGAATCAGATTGAATAATTTAAAGAAAAGCATACACTGATCGTGAAACTGAGGGTTTCTTATGTCGTGCGCCATCTATCAGAATAAATATTAACAAACCGCTGATTTTTAATTATGAATATTTAAACATATCAACTATTACTGGATAGTTATTCCGACAGAAGGCGTAAGCCATCAGAAAATTACAAATTCAAGATAAATGTGTTTTTAAAAATATATATATAACTTTAAAATGCCGGCTTATATATATGTTTGTTCTGCATAGGTTTCCATGCATACAAAACGAACTCCTGCACTGATGAACGTTACGGTCCGAAGGAAACCATGGTATATTGGAATGTGTTTGTATGAATAAAAAAGCAAAGCTGATGTTGTGGCTTTTTATCCAGTCTTAATCTGATTGTTCTGCTCAACGAAGATCAAAATGTGGATTGTTTCAATGCATTTGATTAAAATACATTTTAGGTATACATTATACAGTTACGAGCGTCATGCGTTCTTAATTCTTCATCTCTGTCACCGTTTGCTTTTTTTTTTTTTTGGAATGGCGCTCTCCTATTGGTTGGCTACGATCACGCCACCTTTGCCCCCCCCCCCCCCCCCCCATCATGCCCCCCCACTCGCTTCTTCGTTTTTGTAACTATTGTGTTGGAGCGGGTCGCTCTTTAAATAAATGCATATATTAGTTAATAACTAAATGGAATCCTCTCTTTCTTTTTCCCAGTAAGAGACGCCTACGGAAGCCAACAGTACATAGACAGATAAAGCACATAGGCTATAGTTATTAACTAATATATGCATTTAAGGCGCCAATTTATAATTGTAACAAATATTATTTGAATAAAAACATTCAATCGGGTAAAACACGGGCGTTGCCCGGGTCATTCGGCTAGTTTATTATAAGGTAGAGATATCTCTCTCTCTCTCTTTTTGAAAAATAATATATATATGAATATTTATTTTCAATATAAATGTAGAAAAGGCTTTGAATAAAATCATAGAGGTCATTAAATTTTATATTCAAATATTCTAAAACTTTACAGGAGGTAATAAAGGCGGATTGTTGACACGATGGGAAAAAAACACATTTTGGGCAATTAACTGTTATAACAATTTCGCTGGCAGACAAACTTAAATGAAACCCATTATTTACAGAAAAAATACCATTAGCTCAGGCTCACCCATTTTCAATTAGTTTGGTGGAATGTACTTTTTGCTGTTCCAAGAAGCGACGTACGTTGCCTTCCAAAATGTAAATTCGCTCTTATTAAGGCTCCACAAGATAATCGCCATTAATTAGATTCGCGAGGACCATCATCGTAAAAATGACATTTCAATTAACTTTAATCCTAATTAGTATTCTCTCTAAGTGAATTTGTTAATTGCCCATAGACTTTAATTTTTGTACATTCCATTTACTTGGTAAAATTCCATAAATACTAAAAGAACAGGAAAACAGACTTTAACGTAATCGTTGTTATAACGTTATTGCTTCTGTGAGGCATTAGCTAGCGACCTGACCATTTAAATATGGTTATGATGACCTAGGGCTACTAGGGATCTAATAGAATATAGTTACAATGACGCAGAAATATGCACTGAAGTACAATATCAGATGTATTTCTTGAAAATGAAGATAGTTCGGCCAGTAAATATTTTTATTACCTCGACGTTTCGACAAAAATCTTTTGTCCTCGTCAGGATGAAAATGAAGATACTTCGGCCAGTAAATCTTTTTATTACCTCGACGTTTCGACAAAAATCTTTTGTCCTCTTTGACGAGGACAAAAGATTTTTGTCGAAACGTCGAGGTAATAAAAAGATTTACTGGCCGAAGTATCTTCATTTTCAAGAAATATGAATGCCGGCCAGGCAGCCTCAATATTTACGATAATATCAGATGTGTTACTGTTTTATCGATTGATTTCTAATAAATAATAATCCTCTGTGCTTAATTTTAAAAATTCGAAGATTTTTCAACACACATCTTATTCCATAACATAATCTTCAAAACCATAACAGCATAAACAGAAGAATTGATTTACCTCGGCATTTCTAGCATATTCAGCACAGATAATGCCATAGAGATTTATCCCTAGTACTCTACAATTATAAGACAATCTGTGTGCACATTTATTTTTAGTTTTATTTTAAGTTTATTTTGTGAATATATATATATATGTTGCACGCCCCTTTGCGGCGACAACAAGCGACCGCGTGAAACGCAACCGCATGAAAGTTTGCCCACTCCCCCCTTTTGAATAAAAAGAAACACATTGTAAATATTTTATTTTTTTATTCAAAAATAACATTTATGTCTACGTTGCTCAATTTAACAACTGAGGTTTTGAAACACTGCACTCTAATTGGATGATTAAGTTCACGTGATAGTTGAGAATCAACCAGTGAGCGCATAAAGTGAAGCTCTATACCATATATATATACATATAAACATAGATGTGAAGATTTCTATAACAAAAATATAATTTTTCAGGCAATGGAACACCTACACATTAACCAGATGTTTGAATATAACCAGCTGAGATATAAAAAGACAATGCTCACAAAGGAGAGAATCATACGTTATTTGTGCCGATAGAGTTAAGCCCACTTTTGTTAGAGTTTTATTTATTGTTTCATCTGAGGTTAAATATCGTTTATTGATGGCATTTTTGGTTTATCTATCGTGAAGGATTATTTAAAATCGATTAGGAAGCCTATCTTTTATATTTTTTTAAAGCAATCAAGTTATAAAGAATAGGAGATTGATTTAAAAGACAGAAAATAGGTGTTACAGATATAATTTGTTTCTTTAACTATTTATATCGTTTATATCGTTGCGCGCGATAATGCAGCTGAGAAAACGATATGATGTGTTGGCGGTGAACCAGAAAGACCTTGAACACGATGAGACTACTCTCATGGAATCTAACCTTGCTAATTCAGATAATTTGACAGAAGATATTTCTCTAAATCTACTAAAAAGTTCAACATTGAACAAGCAGTAAAATCGCGGACATTGAAATCAGGCCGCGGTAAAAATTCAAACTAATGTAAATTGGGCAGAAAGGTTAGAAGCATCCGATAAGGATTCGGCCTATCAGGAATTTAAAAGGTCTAAATCGTCCAAAAGAAAAGGCCGGGAATTTCCGACCAATCCTGCAAAAAAAGGCAAAGGGTAAATCCATCGCAGCCAGGCTACCCCTGCAACCGAGGAAGGAAAGAAAAGTTGTTGTCACACAGATAAGAAGCAGCAGGAAACAACAGGAACTAGTCAAGTCTAGGTCGGCAGTGGCAAGATTCGATCATTCTTGATTTGTCGAGTGGAATCCGGACTTCCATAAAGTCCAGTATATGAAAGCGCTGGGCGAATCTTTAGTGCACCAACTTATGAAAATGTCCGGCCATGCTCTGGTAGGACTGTGAAGCATCCTCTAAGAGCCTTCCCAAATATGAAGAGAAAGCCAAGATTATTATAGTAAAATCTTACTAGCGCCGTCAAAGATGAAGACAGCATTGCGGCGCTAAGGTGCTCAGTGGAAAAGGCTAAATGATCTCAATGGCTAACTAAGTGTTAACCTGCGAAGGTTACTCCTGGACCACAGGCAGCGAGGAAGTGTTAATAATCATGAATGAAGGCCTTAAGATCCACCATCTCCCAGTAAATTTGAAAATCAAGTCCAGGAGTGAAATGATATCCGCATGCATCACCTACGGCATAAAATGTAGCATGTGTCACCTCCAAGGACATCAGCGTATCGGAGTACCGCTCCACTCAACAACCTACCTCCCAGCACGGACCTATCCCTCCTTTCATCATCTGCCAACGCAAACAATGGCGCCGAAATTCCACCAGAGGCGGCAAAAGAGACCACATCGAGTAAAGTGAGCCTGCCCAACACCATATCTCCGATCTTAACTCTGCCCGCTAGATCGCAGGTTTAGGAAAAAACACTTTTTAGAAAATCAGGAGTCAGGAGGAAGAGGAAGAATCAACTGGGACAAATTATATAGTTCTCAAACAGCCAGAAACGGTCCTTATGCCCCTCCCCGATACCTTTTCCATGGATACCTAAGTAGCGGGTATGGAGATGGAAAAGATCTCCCAAAACACCGCTATGTAGAAGTTTTTTATTGGCCTGAATCGAGAGAAATTGGCATACCTGATAACCCACCTCAAAAATATTAGCCTGCACCCTCTACAAGAGGCTCACCAGCATCAGAGCTGCAGCATTTAGAAGGAGGTTATGAGCTTTCACATGGCGTGCCTTAATGTGCGCGAAATTTTCGTTCACGCTAGGAGTGTGGAGATGTGCTTCTTCTTGAACTGCATGGCATCGCAGAAGAATCCATCAGGGAAGATGCGTAGGCTCTTGACGACTTGAACGATTACGAGGAATCTTCGAGCGACATCGGTTCTTGAGCCGTGGAAGTCTTCGCGGAACACCTGGACTGGACCGCCCTCGTCAACATCGTCACAATCTCCGATGATGAGAATTTGCCTACAAGAGTTTCTAGCTACGGAATCCTGGTACACGCTGTTAGTTTGGATATAGATCTAATGCCATCAAGTCTCTCCTGTGACGCGTAACCCGTTACTGGGCCCTCAAATACCGATTTTCGGATTACCGTGTCATCCTTCTCTAAACTTGCCTGGAGACATCATAAAAATAACGAGGATCTTTCTTAGTTAGAAATTTCATAGTGAAGGTTAAAGATGTCTTGTGGACTTAAAGAAAAATACTAGCCGGGGTCCCCCAGAGTTCAGACATCTATCCCACTTCCAAAATCACTTTAATAATCGAATAAACCTTGCAAAGTCAGCATAGAACAGGCTAGCGCTGCTAATAGAAAACAAATTAAGTTGTCTTTACATTGCATTAGCGATAAATCTACGCAGCTATTATATGAACAATTCTTTCTTATGGTCACCCACCCTTCATAACTACAAATAAAACTATGTTAAAAAATATTCAAAGCTTTGAAAACCAGATCATCAAAAAATAGAAGGAGCGCCTTTGTTTATCAGGAGAAGCGTCGTTAGAAAAGACCTCTATATAAAACCATGAACGACTTCATAAAAATAAATGTTGTATTCCAATTGATTACACACAGCGCTCAACGTTAATTATACTTTAATTAACTATAAGGTAAAGGGAATATATATAGATTAAATGGTAAACACACATGGAGAGAAGGAACATGGCGATGGCAACGCCGCAGGTAGGGTTACATCAACAGGAAGTGTGACGTCAGCTCAGTGTTGCCGGAGCCAACCGTCGCTGCCATGATCCAGCAAACTCCTCCCTCGAAGTGACCTCCTATTCATGGATCACTTCGCCGCTTAAGAGTCTCGAACGATGAAGTTCGTGTGGGTTTCTCCCCAGTGGCTTGGTCAAAATGTCCGCTAGGTTTCTTCCACTTGAAACATAGTCCAGTTTAATCACACCGTCATCCACCTTCTCTCTGACAAAGTGATATCTGATGGCGATGTGTCTGGTCTTGGATCGGCTGATGTAGCTCTTGGCGTGTGCTATAGCCGCTTGGTTATCGCACCACACCGGAGTTGGCTCAACCATATTATGTGATATATCCAAATGTTTCAGGAACTCCCTGATCCATGTCACTTCCCTGACTGACGATGATAGGGAAATGTATTCCGCCTCCATTGTGCTGAGGGCGGTGACAGTTTGCTTTGAACTTCGCCATAGGATTGGAGCGCCTGCAAACATCACTACGTAACCCGATGTACTCTTTCTGTCTTCCAGGTTGGTTCCCCAATCTGCATCCGAATAGGCACACAGTTGTTCCCCAGTCCGTCTATAGGTGATGCCTAGATGCTCTGAAGATTTTAAGTATCTTAAAATTCGTTTCGCAGCAACCCAGTGTTTTCTAGTGTACTTTGAACAATAGCGAGCCAATTGACTTACTGCATAGGTAATGTCTGGCCTTGTCCGCTGCGAAATGTAGAGCAGTCCACCAATTAGTTCACGGTAGGGAAGGTCTTGGCAGTTTTCTTCATCTTCTTCCTCATGAAGTTCTGGTCTGGTTTCCATCGGCGTTGAGACTTCTCTTCCTTCCTGAAGATTGAACCGTTCCTGTAGACTTTTTATATAGGCTCTTTGTGTTAGAGTTACGCATCCACCCTTTGATCGAGTGAAGTTGACACCAAGCAGGTAGGATACTGGTCCGATGTACTTTGTTTCGAAGTGACCTCTCAGCAGTTCAATGCACTTTTCTCTCACTTCTTGATTCTCCGTCAGAGTAAGAATATCATCCACGTATAATGATAAGATTATCATTCCTTCGTTCAGCTTGAGCTTGTAGACACAAGGGTCAACTGGATTCCTCACAAATCCCTTTTTCTTCAACCACTTATCAAGGCACTTGTTCCAACATCTGCCGCTTTGCTTCAGTCCGTACAGAGACCTTTTGAGTTGGCAGTAAAGATGTTCCTCACCAGGTTTAACAAAGCCTTCTGGTTGTTCCATGTAGATCACTCTGTCAAGCTTGCCGTAGAGATAAGCACTTTTCACGTCATACTGGTCTATGAACCAGTTATTTTCAACACCTATTGCTGTGAGCAGTCTTGTCGTTTCAAAACTAGAAACAGGTGAGTAAATCTCATCATAATCGATTCCCTTTTGTTGAGTGAAACCCTTTGCCACAAGTCGGGCCTTGTATCTTACTACTTGACCCTAGGCGTTGGTCTTCTTGTGTAGTACCCACTTACAAGCAATTGGGGCAGAGTCTTTTGGTAGTTCTGTTAGTTCCCAAACATTGTGCTTTCTCAAGGATTCCAATTCTTCTTCGATTGCTTCAAGCCAATGCTCAGCTTCAGGACCTTGGATAGCTTCTTTATACGAAGTAGGATCTCCTTATTTACTTCAGTACTGAGAAGTTCAATTGAGTTCTGAGCATCTCTCTGGTTCCTTAGGATCATTGGATGAGATCGAGTAGGAGAAGGCTTCACAGTATCTTCATTATGGCTGTCCTCTTCTGTAGGTATCACGTCTTCTTGATCTAATAAAGACACTGGATTCTCTTCAATCTCCCGTTGAGTCCCATAGCTGTAGTGTTCAACTGATGGAAGCACCTCCCGGTTGCTGTCGTTCCTCGATACATCACTCTCTTTGAAGACACAGTCCCGAGATTCCACCACTTTCTTCATCTCAGGAATCCACACTCTGTAGCCACGTCCTCTAAGTGCATATCCAACAAGGTTACCTTTGACAGCTCTCCTTTCGAGTTTGGATTTACGGACTTGTCTTGGAATATGGACAAATACTTGACAGCCAATAGCTCTTAGGTGTTTAAGACTAGGCTTGTTCCCTGTCCACAGTTCATATGGCGTGCTTTCACCATTGTGATTGTTGAGAACTCTGTTTCTGACATAGGCTGCGGTGTAAGTCAGCTCCGCCCAGGAAGCCTTTGGCAGACCACTTCCAGATATAGTGCTCCTGACAAGATCTAGGAGTGTCCTATTCATTCTTTCTGCCACACCATTCTGTTGAGGTGTATACGTCATAGTGTGTTCATGAACTATTCCAACGCTCTTGCAGAAAGTGTCCCATTCTTTGGAACAAAATTCCAAGCCATTATCCGTACGTATTCGTTTTAGTTTCCGGCTGGTTTGTTTCTCAGATTCTTGAATCCACTCTTTGACTTTTCCCAGGGTTCCGCCTTTGTTTTTCAGAAAAAATACACTTGTATGTCTCGTAGATTCATCAATGATGGTTAAGACGTACTTGGCTCCTCCCCAGCTCAATACGTCGAGTGGACCCATCAAGTCCGCATGCACCAAGTCCAACGGCATGATTTCTTTTTCCTCCTTGTGTGAGTGTTGAAGGAATGGCAGACGGTAAGACTTGCCGATCAAGCAGTCTTCGCACTTTTCTGGCTTTGCCGGGCTGCAGTCTTCGCACTTTTCTGGCTTTGCCGGGCTGCAAACAAGTCCTCTTACGCTTTGGTTCTTGGCCATCTTTGCTATCGTATATGCATTTACATGCATCAGCCTTTTGTGCCAAAGTTCCAGTGTAAGCTCTTCCTTGCATTCAGATGCAAGAGAAACACGATCATTCTGATCTATCGGAGAGGATGGAGTAGTCTGGACGTAGTAAAGTCTACCCAACTTCTTTCCCTCTATCAAGAGTTTACCTTTCATGTCCATAATGTGGCAACCATTCTTATTGAAGACAACTTTTCTACCGTTTTCTATCATTTGGAGCACAGACAGAACACTGTGACGCATATCTGGAACATACAAGGTGTTCTGGGCAACCATTTTGCTGGCATCTCCCTTGTGTCCAACAATATTGGCACTGACAGTACCGATACCACATGCTTCTATAGAAGAGCCATTCGCAATAGTGATGGAACTCATATTGCTTGTACACTCTTTCAGACATGTGAAGTAATCTCTCTTGGGAGTCATATGGTGCGTCGCTCCAGAATCTATGATCCAGGTCTCGGCGGTAGCTCCAAACAAAGTGTTGCACATTGCCGACATATTTACGCCTTTGTTTTGGTCAAACCTCTTTGGTCTTTGTTCATTCTTTCCTTTCTTCCTGCATTCCCTTGCATAATGGCCTTTACCTCCACATTTGAAACAAGCAACCTTTGCTTTAAATTGTTTTTCTGTTTCAATGGGCTTCGAAGAGGCATTAACGACCATGGCACCCACATCTTTTGGTAGATTAGACGAACGCCTTTCTGCTTCTGCCAACAGCCGTCTTTTAACTGTGGCGGTCGTGAAGTCTGAATCAGGCAAGTTACATATGGTTGAGACAACGATGTCCCAATCCTCTGGTAATCCACCCAAAAGAACCATAGCCAAATCGCCATCATCAATTTTGTCGCCAATTTGGGCCAGTTCATTTACAATGTAGTTTATCTTCCCCATATACCCTTCCATATTGCTGTGCTGAGTCAACCTTTCGCCATATAACTGCCTTCTTAGTTGTACGGCTCGATATCTACTATCCTTTGGTGCGTATAATTTTTCCAGTTCCTCCCAGACCTCTTTCGGAGTATTCAAATGTTGAACATGCAATTGTTGTTCATCATTAATCCAGAGGCAAATTTTTGCAAACGCCTTACCCTCCCGCGACAAAAAAAGTTTTGTTGCAACAGGGTCACTAGGGTCAGGCTTAGCCTCTCCTGGATTGATCAAACTCCACAAATCGTTTTCGATTAGAACGAGTTTCATCTGGAAGCTCCAGCTGGAGTAATTAGCACCATTTAATTTTGTAATCGTCGTGTTTGCCATTTTACAAAATATTTGGTAAGTAGAAAAAGGATAGTCCAAGTAATCAAAGGAAATTTGGTTACTCACGTTTTAGGCTTCGCGCTTCTTCAGTCTGACGTTTTAATCCTTGCGCTTCTTCAGTCTGACGTTTTAATCCTTGGGCTTCTTCAGTTTCACGTTTTTAGGCCTTGCGCGTCTTCAGTCTCATAATCTTTGTTGTATTCCAATTGATTACACACAGCGCTCAACGTTAATTATACTTTAATTAACTATAAGGTAAAGGGAATATATATAGATTAAATGGTAAACACACATGGAGAGAAGGAACATGGCGATGGCAACGCCGCAGGTAGGGTTACATCAACAGGAAGTGTGACGTCAGCTCAGTGTTGCCGGAGCCAACCGTCGCTGCCATGATCCAGCAATAAATATGATAATTATTCGACTTCTCTCTCTACGAAATATCAGAAAAACTTGAAAATATAACCATCTAAGAAGCTTACAATTACAAACAATAAACAAAGAAAAGGAATCCCAAACCAAGTCAATAGCTCTATCAACTGAGAAAAATAAAGTGGTAAAAAAGTCAGTCAGAACGAAATAAACGAGAAAAAACAGCCCAACTTTGAAGAAGGTTTTTCTAGAATCCAAGATCCCCCACCGCAAGGCACTAAACTTGTAAATTGCATGAAGACACTACAAATGAGATGAACGTAATTGCAAATATTATGACCTGGGTTACTCGTTTGAGTGGTACTTGATAAAGTTATTTTTAATCTCTCTATCTCTCTTTGGAACTGGAAAATTATATATAATTTTAACATGATGCAACAGCGCGATACCTGTACTGAATATAAGCTCTTGATAACGCGCTGGCTTCTTTATAAAATAAAGTTAATAAAACAAATTTCTACTTCCTTGGCTGCAATGATATAAATTTACCACAGATAAGTCAGGGTTCATCTCAATACTTCATCATTCCAGTAAAACCAATAGAAAATTGTTTTATCTATTTATTTTAAAAAAAGGCGGGAAGGGACGTTATAAATACATATTTTCATACACACACACACACACACACAAAGTCTTTATTAAGACGTTAGTCTTATACAGATTCTCCGTACAAGGTGCAATAACAGGAAAAGAGCAGCACAGGAAACCTGTAGTTCCGGAACTATATGCAATTATTAGTAATAAGGAAAAGTAAGATTTAATATGAAAGGTCGACGCCATCGCCTCAAGTCTTCAATTCCATAAGCGCGGAGCAGAAATAGGGACTAAGTTATTTAGTTCGCCATAAATATAGCATCCAGACACAAAAAGGAGGTTTACTCCAGCACAGCCATCCATATAAATACATATTTTCAAATAAGTCATATATCTATATAAAAAATCGACTAAAATAAACTCTTCAAGTTAAAATAGAAAATAAAACAGAGATTGAAGAGGAGTATCTTGTGCGAATTATATTAGCAAGCTTTCGGACGTCCTTCTACAGGCTTTTACGATAACTAAACAAAAGAACGAGATGAGTTTATATAAGACAAGATATTTTTGCATACGAGAGAAAAAATATAGCATTTATAAATATAAATAAAGAGAAAAGTGAAAACGTAAATTTCGTATGTACAACATTGATATGCAAAATTTGTGCTAAGGACGTTAAATTTATGAAATAAAAACTTTTTACTATTGTGTGTGACTTCAATACGATAAAGGTAATGGCAAATAAACAATGAGGATGAACCTATAAATAATATAAAAAATCACATTGTAAATGATAAGGAAATGAGAAAATAATGAAGGATTTTAACATTCTCCCAATGCTATGATTGAATACATGTATCATTAGTGTGAAGCTGCAGTATGCGGTGAGCGGGTGTTATTAGAGAAGTCACATGTAGAGTGAGAGATAAGTCTGCAGAAAATAACTTGAATCCAATCGATGCTGATGATGCGGCATATATTGGAAATCTATGTTCAGGAATTGATTATATACAAGTGGATTAAGTAATTTTAAGTTTCTAACATTTTTTGCGAACACATTTCTTCTTGTTCATTCAAATTGATTTTATATTTAATATTCACTTTTTTAGAATCTTCTGATATATCGAGATAATTTAACTTTGGCGCCTCTTTTCTTTTCCTTTAAATATTTTCTAACAAAAAAAACGAGGGTACATGAATTACTTATTTTCTAATTTCAAATGATCGATATGTGACATGGCATACTTTCATCCAATGAAATTGAAGTAATACGAATGGCTATATCAATAGAGGAATTAATTATTTAAATAATATTGATTGGTGATTTTTTGGTAGAGAGAGATTCTATACATAGGAATTCTCCCTTTGCCGTCGATGAAGATTTTAAAGAAATATTTAAATATATATATATATATATATTAAAAATAAATAAGGCATTTCCTGACCACGTTATTTTTTTAATATCAACACCTCTGACCCACTTATCTTTTATTTTTTTCTATTGTTTTTCCATATATATATATATATTTGTTATTCTATATAAAATTATTTATGATTCCTTTTCATGGATAAATAATTTTGGAGCAATGGTCTAGTTTAAATTTAATATTCCTTATTCCCGTTATTCCAATATTGCCATTCAATATAAAATAACATTATTACAGCCTGAAGCATTTGATAAACTTGAACTGTGAAATTGTATTTTTATGTATTCCAACAATATTTTCAAAATATTTTCTAATATCATCATTTTCTTCAAATTTACTTGCTATATCAAATACATATACTCGTAATAGGCTGTTCTCTACTTCTTCCTGTGTGGTACATGCCAACTTTTTGTTTGGTTTGTAAGACATCAAACAATTTTCCAAAAACACTTTCTCTCATAAATTCTTCTTTAAAAGTTTTCATCGTAATGTCATCAAAAATGTCAGCATGTGTCCCTCTTGTCCGCTTAAATGAGTATCCCACCTAAGCCATGTGGGGAGGTTATATTTGAGGTATTTACAGTGTTTTATAGTGCTTCATTTTTTTTCCTCAAAAACAAACAAAACCTATTTATAAATAAATAATAATATTTGAGCTATTTTTTTTTATTTCACAAATATAATATTCCATGTGTATGACATAGTGACATTTTCACGTACACCATAATTTATATATGGTTATATATTGATGGTAGGCTTGATATAATCGACAGTTTTGACAATTCCTCTTTGTTCATAGCTAAAGTAGGTGTTACTTGTGAACAATATATTAGGATTGACATTGATATATTAGTTTTGAGTTACTATATCGGTTTGTTGAAGACAGATGTTTTTGAAGATGGCTATGGTTTTTTAAATCGCTGTGGTTTGTTGAAGATGGCTATGGTTTGTTGAAGAAGGATATAATTGTTTGAAGATGGCAATGATTGGTTGAAGATGGCTATGATTTGTTGAAGAAGGCTCTTGTTGGTTCAAGATGGTTATAGTTCGTTAAATATAAGTAAGGTTTTTTGAAAATGGCTATAGTTAGTTGAAAATGGCTATGGTTGGTTGAAGATGGCTTTAGTTTGTTGAAAAACTTTAGCCAAGAAATAATTTTTAAATTATGGCCATCCTATTTTGGTAAATCAAATGTAAATGTGGTTGACACTTTAGATTTTTCATTAAGCCTTTCTATTTTTGTTACGTCTTAAATATAATGAATGACAAATTACTAGAAGGTCTATCCTGTCGGCTGTTACGATTTTTGTAAAAAGGAAATGATTTCTTGGATGGTTTCTTGATAAAAGCAGTCGTTTTATAAAAAATTGAAAATACAATCTATACCAAAAATAATCTAAGTACGAAGAAGAATTTGTCCGATTTATATGAAAATATGTATACAAAGACGTTTCGACTAAACATGCGAATAATTGAAATTTGGTGGCTGATGAAGCAAGAGCTCCAGCGCATCTGAACTGCGCATCCAACACGAATATACTTAACTCCATATTCGGCGCGGCACGAGCTGAAGAGGTCGTGCCATTTGATTGAAATAAGCTGGCTGGTCAAATCGTCTAATCGCGCGACATGTGTGTCGAAGTGATGCGGCTATTAGACGATGTTGTCAAGAATAGGTCAATAACGGAAGAATGTCAGAACAGCAGCAGTGGACTAAGAGACACAACAGAACGGGAGGGCAGTGCGATTGTCAGAACGGCTGTCGCAGCAACGGACTCGACGTTATATACCGTCCAACGTTTACAAGTGTCCAAAATGGTTATCTACAGACGAATGAGAGAGCGGAATGTAAGAGCTCTCCGACCGTTACGATGCCTATCCCTCACATCCGTACATCGACAAGTCCGACTACATTGGTGTCGGTAGCCATCAACTTGGAACTGCGCTGACTGGGGACGTATAGTCTTTATTGACGACTCCCGTTTCTTACTGTGTCCTGACGACTGTCGCAAACGTGTCTGGAAACGTCCTAAGCAGCGTGTGGATCTTGGTCTCATTTTCGAACACCATACAGGTCTTTATCACTCCATGACACGCCGGGTGTCAGCCTGCATCCAGGCTTGGGAGTCCAACGACATATTGACTCTTTCAATTTGTGACGATCAAACTCTGGAATAAAACAATAAAACATGCTGTTTTTAAGAACTAACACAAAAATAATAAAATATTAAATAAAAATATTACAAATGTTTTCTTAAAAATAATATATAAAATGTTTAAATATATAATTAAAAATAAATAAAATAATATATAGAATTTAATTTTTTTTTCATTATTAATTATAATATTTTGACCATAATTTTAAAACGCATTATTTTTAGAAAATTAATGTGTGTTTCTTTTAGTTAGCTCTTGAAATTAATATATGTAAATGATGTCCATATATATTTATCACTCGCAATATAGGATTAACACATCAAATTCCATGTTAACTGTGAGTTATTGTGTATTTTATACTCAAGAGGAAAAAATACTCTTATGATAATAAATAGTTTTCAATTTTTTTACCAAACGACTGCACTTAGTAAGAAACCTTCCTATAAACCAATCCTTTTTATGAATATCTCGTAAATAAAATATAAATAAACTCGAAAATTGGTTAAATTATTTTTGAAAAATATCTGAATATTTTCATATATAATCGTATTATAAGATAAAATTGTTTAAGATTTTATTAAAATATATTGCAATGTTTATAAAAGGTTGCAATATGTATTTTCATTGTTTCTAGTGTAAAAATGCTTTAAATGGTATCCTTTAAAACATACCATGAAGGAGGAAAAGAGAGTTGTGGAGAAAAAAAAAGCGGGCCGTTGACAGGTACAATTGTTGGAGCGACGCTGTGGGCAATCTCGGACAGGTTAGCAGAGCGGGTGGCGAAAGACTAAAAAAGAAGGATGAGAGATTGAAAGAGATTTGTGCTCGAACAAAGCCCGAGGCGGCTATGATGGATGGCCAACGGCGGCAATAGATCTCGCCAACCAATTATAACCGCGCGTACAATTTGAACTTCAAATTGAGATGCCAAGCTATAAAAGCGCGCGTATAGTGCAGGCATCTCTTTCAAGGAATTTTTAAAATATTCTATAAAATAGAGATAGTTTTTGTTGATGTTGAAATATTTCATGCATGGCATATTTTTATCGGTTGGCTTTCATGCTAATAAATAGTCCTATAAATATATTTATCGTATATATGATAATATATAATTAGAGAGCGAAAAAAATTATTCTAATCTATTCGGCTATAAATATAATAATTCATAATATATTATTCATTTCTATCAAAAATTGGCATCGATATCAAGACGCTTAAGGGTATATTTAGATGATGCCTAAAATGGTATCTATATCCCTACAACATATGGGTGTACAAAGAGGAGCACCTCTCCCGTTTATAAATGCATCACACCAATGCATTCTGTCCATCATATCTGTGTATGACGTACATATTCTGGTGAAGGATTATGTGTGCGACAACACCAATGAAAGGTTTAGCAAATTTACAATATATAAATATATTATTGACATATATGGCGAAAGGGCGCAAACTGCAATTAGAAATATACGCTATATTTAGCGTGATTGATTATTTTCCAAAATAAAGGGTTTTCTACTGCTCTTGCCGCGATGAGAAATTGGAATCAAAAGCCAACAGCATGTATACCATGGTTTCGGGCTATGGCCCTCATCAGTAAAAGAACGGCTTTGATTTCATCACATCCTATGAGAGAAGTTATGAATTGGGCGAAATTGCCAAAAAGAGGGCTTAAGCTGGTGAAGTAGCAGGGCCTGTATTTTGTATTATATATTATATATAATATATATATTTTGTAAATATATTCATGATTTTCTTTCAAACCTGAAAGGTTCGGGTTCCTAATATATATATATTTTTTTCTCTTTTTATTTCGATTACTTTTTTTTTTGTAAAAATTTTATGACTGTTTCTGTTTAAAAAATGTAAATAGACGCAATTATCCCTAGCCGGGATATCGCGTTTGTATGTTGAAATAAATAAATAAATAAAGCAGGGCCGGTTTTCAGGCAAAATACAATATAGAGTTGCGGGAGGATAGTATCCTGTTAGAAATGCATTAAAACAATGGATTTTACTTCATCACTCCAATCTGGACAAATGTCCAACACCAATTTTGGAACAATTTTCATCACCAGCATAACCTTCAGTACTGAGGTAATGAACCAAAATGTCTAACGGGAGATGAGCTTATATATATTATGGGTTGGCCAAATATCTTCGGAACAAGCTGAATTAGCGTTTTGTTGATTTTTATTCCACTAGATGGCGCTCTGCCATCTAAAATGCTCGTGTGAAAACTCAGGAAATGCCAATTTTGTTTTTTTAATATTAACACCTGACCTGTTTTTATAAATATTTTCTTTTTTTTTTTCATATATATATATTATACAAATATATATGCCATATATATACGACCAATAACGAGGCCTATTTTGGATTTGATCTCGAGAAAAGTTTATTTTAAACAAAAATAAACCGATATTTCTAGAGTCCGAACGTTTTTCCTTTTGGACAATTTCTACGAGTTAGAAGCGCGACTGAACAACAACTTGAAAAAGAGAGACGCTCGTTCTCTCGAAATATCGTTTTTTTTGTTTGTTTTAAAAATAAATTAATCGATTATATCCAGAATAAGGCCACGTTATTGTTAATATTCTTATCTATGCATTGTGTACTATATTCTTCAACACATATCAATATTATGGAAAATAGTACAAAGGTGAATTTGTAATTAGATCAGGTGGATAAATTGAGAAAAAGGGCATTTCCTGATCGTGAAACTAAAAGTTGCTGATGGCTTGCGTCATCTATCGGATGATTAATCTTGATTAATCAAGAAATGGTATTTGTCAAAATCTGGAATAATTAAAGATCAGCGATTAGTTGATATTTATTCCGATAGATGACGCAAGCCATCAGCAACTTTCAGTTGCACGATCAGGAAATTCCCTTTTTCTCATATCAATATCATACAAACAAAGGTCACCTCTCTCGTCAAATTAGACGACGCGTAGTTCTGCGTCTATTTTGACGACAGAGGCGATCTTTGTTTTTATGTAGATTAATATCCTCTAGGCAAAATATTTTTCCTTAGTATCAATATATATATATATATACGCTAAAGTTTGTAATTGCAATTATATGTTCGTGATATAGTGACGCGACAGTGGGGTAAAAAACTATTTTCACCAAGTAATCAGAGATCACCTCATGAAAACTAATTTTAAAATAATTCCACATAACTCTAAATCATAAAAATATTTTACGAGTACTCTAATACAAAATAAAAGTTGATTTGTAAAAAGAAATGCTCAATCTTCTAAGCCAATTTATAATGACTTTTGAATTAAAATGAATCTTACACACACTTCAAGTCTAGCAAGCAGACTTGTTCAGTTAACTTCTTTTCGCTGGTTTGAGTAAGTCACTCCTAAACTTTAAACTCGAAGTATAGTTGGCGAGCGAGTTTTCCCTATGGATGTAGCGGGCTTTCCAAGTTATAAATAACCACCCTTTAGCACTGGTCTTACAACTAACACAAACTTTATTTCCCAGTCATAATATATGTACAGTCAAATACACATGTGACCATATATTCTTGGTCAAATATTATACAATATATATACATAGTTATTAAAATAATAAAAAGCTCTAACAAGACTACTAGATAAAGTTTCAGAAAATTGCTTTCCTGCCACTCTCTCTGCCTTACTTATAACATTTTTCTCCGTATGATTTGTGTTCCTCTCTCGACTACCCAGCAGACGCGCTGTCAATGTAGTTCTACCTATCTCAAAAATCAAGAACCTAGCTCTATAATTGGCTACAAGCCAGACAAGAACGTTAACAATCTCGCGCTTGAGCGCGCTCTCCCCGGCCTGATAAAATTAATTTATCCTGACAAAGAACTCGTCCCCCAGAAGAAACAATAAAAAAACAAAGATCACTCCGGGCTTATTGCATCGTTAGAAGCGGCATTATAAAAAATCCATCAGCTGCTAATAGAAAACTGCTGGCACCTCGCCACCACCGCTGAATAATTTACACGAGCAGCCTCGTTTAATCCATTTATTTATTTATTTATTAACGAGGGAAGGTGTGAAAATGTGTCAACCTTTCGTTAAATATATTACAGCTGCCATTAATCACCGCGTCGTCATCAAACTGCTTGTTCATTATCTCTCCCTCCATTCTCCAGCGGATCAAAAAAATGAATCAGACGGATTCTTCAATATTCATTGAAAATTTGATGTTAAGGAGATATTTCTTTTTGAATCATTTTTTAAAACTTTATTGCAAGGGCTGAAAGAGGCTCAATAAACTATGAGATTTATTAGATTATGCAAGTTAATAAGTTCATTTTTATTTTTAAATAAAATAGCAGTTATATGTAAAATATCATAGTCTATGTGGGTTATACTCATTGGTTAGATGACTGGTGATTAATGATGGCTGTTTAATACAATCAGTGATCACATTGGATGCATCATTACATACAACACAAGGGAGGTTTCTTTGCTTGATTTGAATAAACTATGAGAAGATTTATGGTTTGAACACTCAACAAAACGCTGAGCTCGCACCCCGCGTGGCCGCACGGCCGAGAGAGGATGCCCATTCTACGAACAGACCTAGAACGGCGGCTAATCCTGAGCCTTACTGATGTGTAACCAGACAATGTTTTTATCGTTCTCATTATTTACTTCAGACCTACGGACAAGCAGATGGGTTAAGAGAGACTACTATATAATAGAATTAATTAAGTTTCTTTTTGAATTTACATATTTACTTAATTAAAATATACATCGGAATTATTCTTCTTAAATTTAAATAGCTTTTACTTTTTTTTTACTTTTTTCCAGACTCCGTACCGGATAGTTAGCGACGTCTTTACGCTCCAGGGTAATCACAGATAATTGCATTCTCCGTGGTGAGTTCATGTATATACACTTATGGACAAAACTTGAGAAAGTGGAAAGTGTTTGATGTAACCGATGTCTGTTTCTTTCAAGAAGACAGGCAAATTTGTTCTCATTTGGTTATCTAGTATGTCTTCAATAAAGAGAGGTAACTGTGTTTCAAATTTATTTCAGAGTTATTGTCTGAATCTTGATATACATGCTAAAAGGTACAACTTCCTTATGTTTTGTTGAATGATGCTGACCCACCGGTACTGGTCCTGCCGCTGCGTCAAGCCTCTCATCCGGTAGACATTCACCATCATCTAACACCTACAGGACTGGGTCTTCGCGCGAGGCCAATACGACGACGCCCTAGCCATCCTGTCAAGGCATGCTTCTATAGGTACTTCTCCCGGGTAGATCTGTGATGTGTTTAAGCAGACCCTCTCTCTGTTTAGAGAAAGGTTCTCTCAAGGTGGAGGAGCCCCCCCTCGGTGAGAAAAATTGCAAATATATAGTACCGTTATGAGAATTTCAAGATTTATAAAATTTGTTATTTATTTTAAACATGTGAGGTTTGTTTATATTAAAATATAGTTTTTTATTAAAAACAAACCACATGTTTAAACTAAATAACAAATTTCATAAATCTTTAAATTCTCATAACGGTACTATTTGATACAGAATTAGCTTGTGGTTCTGACTCAAAATTAATTCAAAATCTGTAGTTCTTAATATATTTTACTTTTCCCCTTTTTTCCAAAAAAAATACTATTAATAATAATATATATATCATCAGACTATTGTATATATTATCACACATACTTTGCTTTTTTTATTTATTTAACTATTGACTAAGTATATAAATAGAGGGATTTTCAATTGTCAAATTGTCCTCATACTTGTATATAGATCACCCTTTAGCCCCACTTTCTGAAATAGTTTTTATTATTTAACGAACCATTCAAATTTCCATCAATGCTAGTTCAAGAGATCGGTGAATGCTATAAGTGAAGAACATCTGTTAATGGAGAAATGAAAACCCATCTCCAATTCATGTTGCGTTTATAATATAGGAAGAAGTTTTGGAATCAATAAATGTTTTAATTCGCGGAAGGTTAATATTTAAGTATAAAAGTTAATCGATTTTCTCTCTCTGTTAAAAATTCAACTTGAAGATAATTTTGAATATATCGTCATTATTTGCCTTAATATTATTTAGTGTTATATTTCATTTATATATATATTTTTTTAAGAAAAATTCCAAAAACCTCGAAACAAGCAGATGAAAAAGCACATATTTTATTATACAATATAATGCGTCCCTGGACACTTTATTTTCCGTTTATCATTACTCTTCACATTTCATACTTCATCTCTAAGGTTAGAAATAATCGTTATTTCTCCTTAAAAATAAATTTGATTTTTCGTTCAAGAGAAGCACATGCGGAATGATTTTCAAATGTCATTTTACATATTTTATTAATATATATAGATAAAAATACACATTATTGTTACACAAGATGTTTTTTTTTTTCAAAATTCAAGGCACATTTCGACTAAATATAATTCAAAAATAATGTACATTTAGAGATGATACAACTTTCCCCAATATATCAGTAAAATATTTTGGAGAAAAACACGAGAGTAAAGAAAATTAAAATATCCTTTACACCAGATTTCTTACAATATAAACACAGCAAATGGAATTTTAATGCGATATGAGAGTAATTTGTATCTGTATTTACATAATGTAAAAATTAAATAGATATCATTTTATATATTTTTCCATTTGAAATGCAAATACATTTTTACTTAAAATAAAAATTTGAATTTGTTTTTTGAAAATATCTTATTTTATTACCTTTTCAATAAAATATGTCTTTGTACTTTATTTGATAAAAAGATAATTTGATCTCTCTATTTCTTCAAATAAAAGACACTTCGGCCAGAAAATCTTTTAATTTTATAATTAATAAAAAGATTTACTGGCCGAAGTGTCTTTTATTTGAAGAAATATGAATGCCGGCCAGGCAGCCTCTATCTTTACGATAATTGACCTCTCTGGTTTGCTCGTTGTGACGCAGAAAGGTTGTAACAGTCATTGACAATAGTAAATGCATTTTTTAAATTTATAAAATTTTTATAACAAAACATTTTTTTTTAATCAATTGAAAATTGCTTTTTGTTCATATAATGTCAGTTTATCAAGCTAAAAACTGAAAAATTAAATTAAAATATTTAAAAATTGTATAGTAATTCTCTTTGTGTGTTTAGATAATTTATAAGTAACGTTAAAAATGAAAACTTTGAAATGCGGAAAAAAAGGGGGGAAGAGATTAGCTAAGGAAATATATATATAATTTAAATTATTATTTTATCTTTTATTACTTTTATATGAAAAAATATATAAATATATGTTATATAAAGGTATTATTTAAAATGTTATTTTATTTTAAATATATTTCATAGATTCAAATATTATGTTAAGTTGACCGCCAGATGTCGCGCTTTATGTTTATATAACCATTTGTTGTTGTTTCTAGATGGCCGGCTCAAACCGTTTGTAAATTATGTAGATACGTTTATTTTTTTATTCTTAGGCCTTAACCCAAGCAGTACCTTTATCAAATTATGTTTTTTTTTTATATATTCCTTCATCTAAATTAAAGCAATATTGATAAAAAAAGAAAATCTTTTTATTTATAGCATATATATGAAAGATTAGGGAGGGGATATATAAAAGGTCAGGCGTTGATGTTAAAAACAAAATTGTCATTTCCTGACCACTCACATGAACCTCTGGGACCATACATTTGGTCATAGAGGTACAGTCTGCACCACGCTGACGAGGACCAACAGCCCCAAACGTTTACGTGGGTGACCTTTCTTAATTTATCAAGAAATTAGGTTGGCCAAATATCTTTGGAACAAGCTGAATCAACGTTTAGTTGATATTTGTTCCACTAGATGGCGCTCTGCTATATTGGCAAATAAATATTTTATTCAATCCAATTATATACCTTTTTATTACCTAAATAAACATATATAACGGGCCATTATAAATACACCCATTTCCTAAATTACAAAGCGTTATAATTCTCTACATTCAATCGTTTACGTGCAATCTGCACAACATTGACAAGTGTCAACAGCCCGTAACGCTTTAACATAGTTGGATTTTTGTTTATTCAAAGAAGGCTAATGGTAAAATTTCTGAAAAAAAGAACAATTATCTTTCAGTTGAAATATTGTTGGTAGATAGCGCTCTACCAAAAGTAGCGTTTAGTTGTGAAATCAGGAGGTGATATTCCGCTAGATATTCTCTCAACCGCAGCGAATCCGTGGACAATACTTCCAGTTCTTTTCTTTAGTATTGTAAAAGCTTTTCCACTGATTCTCTGCGGTTAATATAGCCTCCTCCCAACTCAATCAAATTGATAAAATAATATTAATATTCAAAATAATACAATTTATAATAATGAATAAATATGGATATAAAGTAAATAATGAATAAATAATAAAGAAAATTAATGGTAATTTCGTCCACTGATTGCTGTTAATATAGCCTTTTACCAAGTCAATCAATCAAATTTGTAAAATAATAATAAAATTTATAATAATAAATAAATATCAATAAAAATAGTAAATAATAAATGAACAATAAAGAAAATTGATGGTAGATTTCGTTCACTGATTCACTGAGGTTAATATAGCTTCCTCTCAACTCAATTTACCACAATTTATTTTCTTGTTGACATTTATAGATGGCAATATATTATTCTCGGCAATATCCCATACTTTATATTTTCGTCGCTGTTGAAAAATAAATCGCCGTTACTGTAGACTATATTCCAACATTAGTCGAGAAATTGTGAAGATCTCGAATATTGCCGGGGACGTATTATGTTCCCTCTAAATATCATACTACCTCAGTGGACCGCTATTAGCTATTTTTGTAATTGATATAGAAATATAGCCTCATCTTGAACAACCTTTCATGCCTATGAAAGAAGAACTTCATTATTTTTATGTTCTGAAAAGACATTGTTGTCAGAAACTAAAACTACCGGTTAGAGAATTCCAATCTATATTAATCAATAAATTACCTTATTACTAGACCTCTATAAAAATAAAACATTATTGAAAGTAGAATAGATTATCATGCTCCAAGTAGAGAAAATACCAGAATTAAAATATTGCGTAGAAAAATAAAAAGAAATCAAGAAAGGTCAACCACGTATGCGTTTCGGGCTTTTGGCCTTCGTCAGCGTGGTGCAAATTGTATTTTGGTCGTATAGGTACAGTCTGCACCACGCTGACGACGGCCAACAGCCCGAAACGCTTACGCGGTTTACTTTTCTTGATTAATCAAGATATTGGGTTGACCAAATATCAAGGAACATGTTAAATCAACGTTTAGTTGGTTTCTCTTCCACTATATGGCGCTCTGCCATCTAGATACCCGGCGAATTCAGAGGCCTTCCATTTCCTTAAGTTCTGTCCATGCATGTATATATAAGTTTTATGGATAAGTATTGGAATTGAGCAAAAAATAGTAAATATATTGTGAATGAATAACTAGCGAGTGATCTCGGTAAAATGGTAGCGGGTGATTTATGGAAGGTGTTGGGCAACGCTGCCACCTGCCGGCCTCGCACAGCCTCATTCTACCGCGCGCAGCCGCCGCTCTTTCTTGTGTTTTATTCCGTCTACTGCTGGGCATCGGAACTTCTTTACATCCTGGGTTTCATTTCTAGTGTTTTAGTCCGTCTACTGCTGGGCATCGGAACTTCTTTACATCCTGGGTTTCCTTTCTAGTGTTTTAGTCCGTCTACTGCTGGGCATCGGAACTTCTTTACATCCTGGGTTTCCTTTCTAGTGTTTTACTCCGTCTACTGCTGGGCATCGGAACTTCTTTACATCCTGGATTTCCTTTCTAGTGTTTTACTCCGTCTACTGCTGGGCATCATGATTTCTCTACATCCTGGGTTTCTTTTCTAGTGTTTTACTCTGTCTACTGCTGGGCATCGGAACTTCTTTACATCCTGGGTTTCCTTTCTAGTGTTTTACTCTGTCTACTGCTGGGCATCGGAACTTCTTTACATCCTGGGTTTCCTTTCTGGGGTTTTACTCCATCTACTGCTGGGCATCGGAACTTCTTTACATCCTGGGTTTCCTTTCTAGTGTTTTACTCTGTCTACTGCTGGGCATCGGAACTTCTTTACATCCTGGGTTTCCTTTCTAGTGTTTTACTCTGTCTACTGCTGGGCATCGGAACTTCTTTACATCCTGGGTTTCCTTTCTGGGGTTTTACTCCATCTACTGCTGGGCATCGGAACTTCTTTACATCCTGGGTTTCCTTTCTAGTGTTTTACTCCGTCTACTGTTGGGCATCGAAACTTCTTTACATCTGGGTTTCCTTTCTAGTGTTTCACTCCGTCTACTGCTGGGCATCATGATTTCTCTACATCCTGGGTTTCTTTTCTAGTGTTTTACTCTGTCTACTGCTGGGCATCGGAACTTCTTTACATCCTGGGTTTCCTTTCTAGTGTTTTACTCTGTCTACTGCTGGGCATCGGAACTTCTTTACATCCTGGGTTTCCTTTCTAGTGTTTTACTCTGTCTACTGCTGGGCATCGGAACTTCTTTACATCCTGGGTTTCCTTTCTAGTGTTTTAATCTGTTTTCTGCTACTCCTGCACATCCGGCCTCTTTCCAGTAATTCCGCGTTGACTGAGGCTCCGGTAATCTGTCGCTGGTCCACCGGTACTGGTCATGGCGCTATGTCAGACCTCTCGTCCGGGATTCAGCGGCCACCCGACCTGCAGGGTAGGCTCTTCTGACAAGGGATGCATGAGGACGCCAACTCCATTTTCGTGTCAAAAAAAAAGGCTTCAAATTACAATTTCTTTCTGAACCTTGAGTTAAGAGGAGAAATGAAGACTCCCTAATCATCTAGATGAGGGCTCTTCGGAGGTGTGGAAGCTTCCTATATCTATATCTATAAGCTCAATGTGTATGATATTTTATCGACTTAGGTCAATAAAATTGTTTCAAAACATAAAATCTATTTACTGCTGGGTTTTATAATATCGACATTTTTTCACATCCTTAATTTAGTTTCTAGTGTTTTACTCTATCTACTGCAGGTTTTGATAACATCTTTACATCTTGGATTTCATTTCAGTGTTTTACTCTATCTCTCTACTGCAGGTTTTGATAACATCTTTACATCTTTGATTTCATTTCAGTGTTTTACTCTATCTACTGCAGGTTTTGATAGCATCTTTACATCTTTGATTTCATTTCAGTGTTTTACTATATCTACTGCAGGTTTTGATAACATCTTTACATCTTGGATTTCGTTTCAGTGTTTTACTCTATCTACTGCAGTTTTGAACATTTATATATATTTACATCTTGGATTTCGTTTCTAGTGTTTTTTCTCTATGCTGCAGTTTCTATAACAACGACTTTTCTATACATCCTATTTTATTACATAGCAGTTTTTATTACGCATAATTTTATTTTGAAGATTGAGCAATCCATAATTAAAATTATATTTTAAAAATATGCATATATTGGATTTATAATGTTTTTATTATTCCAATATTTCGAGGGGCAACTCGCCTCTCTTTATTTATTATTCCGCACAATGTGTGGACAAAATAATAATAATGGTATTGATCTGTAATATTATATATAATTGTTAGCTGTATATATACTGAATGTAATATTTAAGTAAAAATACAATTATTTCATTGGCTTTATAGAACGAGAGTGGTGTACGCGTGCGCGCATGTTTTAATAAAAAACACAAACATCCTCGATAAAGAGAGGCGAGTTGCCCCTCGAAATATTGGAACAATAAAACATTATAAATCCAATATATGCATCTTTTAAAACATAATTTTATATTTATAATCATATTCTCTTAATAAAAAGTTTTGAAAATACATCACAATATTTCAAAGTCTTGTTATAAAATGGACATGCGTTTTTCAATGTCATAGAAGGTTAGTTACTTCAGCGAAAAATAAAAATATAAAAAATATCCAAAGATTTAAAATAATTTGCTTTTGACAATAAATGTCAAGCAAGTAAGCATAAAAGAGAAACATTGCTATAATGGTCAAATAATGTTTTAAGCAGAACACTGAGCAAAATTAGATATATATCAATATTACTAGAGAGATGTTTAGAAAAGTTATATTTCTCATTATCCTACTCTTTTTAAACTTTCAGTATCACTCATATTTTAAGATAGGTAAGTGAATAATTTACGAAATCTTGCAAAAATATGAATACATGTGTAACGTATAGGTATCTGTCATAGTGTACTCTTTTTTTTTAAACAAATATAGTCAATGATAATAGTGATTACAAAATATAGTAATGAATTCAAAATAACACTTCAACTTTCCAATTCATTTCTAGATCTTTCAAAACAATTATGATGAAAATAACAATAATGAAAGCTAATCACCACCATTTTCTCTATATTTTCCTTCGAATTGATTATGGTGTTTAATGATGATGATTTCTTATATATAATAACATTTTTTATTTATCTCTCTATAAGATAGATCCTTTCTGTGAAGGACACCTAATTGCAGAACCAAAGTGTCCTAAAGGAGAGGGGTTTCCACTTACCGGATAGTTTATAATTAGTAAAAATGGTCATTTTGACGATGAAAACTGTCTTTTATAGAGTGTCCTCTCTACTGTAAATAATATATCAGAATTTCTTAGCCTGTATATATTTTTTGCAAAATATTCTAAGCCTCTTAAACAATTCGTGACAATTTTTTCTATGTGACCTTTTGAAGCTTTGGATGGCTTAGGTATGTTAATTTATTAATCTTTAGTTAAGGGGTTTTATTTCCAAAAATTCTAATTAATATACGAAAAACCTATATCATTATGCCAAAATGTAGTTTTTATTTCTCTCTCGTATTAATGACAAAAGATAGAAAAAAGCAATGCTGCGTTGGAGCATTGATTAAAATAATAAATTCTGTCTTAATAAGTTTTTTATAAGACGTATAAGATGTAAGAATATAGATGGAAAGAATAATAACATTAAGTTGAATTTGAAAATTTAAAATGTGCAAGTATTGTTCAGATCAGAACTGAATGTATATATACCTTTACAGCTGTTAAAATGGCACATGTTTAGGCAGAACAATAAGAAATATATATAAGTATATATATTATTAAAGATATTGATAATATTTTATTTTACCATCCTTCATGATGAATCATCAATATAACCCATATTCAACATTCGCGTATAGATAATGCAATGAAAGTTTCACGAAAAGATGCATATATTTGAGACCTGTAAATGTTGTTTTAATAATTATTTTTTGAAACAATGATGATGATTATGATTAACAATAACATTAAAAATTATTATAAAATAAAATAAAAGATGATTATATATTTTTTTTACATCATCTCTCTTTTTCTTTTATTTCTATCCTCTTCTTCAAAACGATCATAATTACTAATAATAATGGACATTTCATCACCCTTCCTTTATATTTCTCTATTCTTTCTCTATATATCATTTATCGCGAGTGATGGACTGCTAAACTACTAATTCTGTTCTAATCATACTTTCTGTAGCCCTTTTGTACCTTGGTATGTTTTAGGCTAATTTTTAATATTGTTTATCGTTGTTTTTTATTTTTTATGAGAAAATTCAAGTTGTATTATACAATTCTCAAATCAATTAGGCAATTTTATATCTGATCTTTATCTATAAAATTTTTCACATATCTAATTTCCATAAAACTCTTTCAAAACCTTGGATTGGTTTTGGACCTACTTTTTAGAGGATCCTTTTATTATCAATTTTTTTCCCAAAATCAAGTAAAATGATTTAAAACTATTTTTATTATTTAGAGGAGTGGTTTTCTTTAATTTTTGTTCAAAATTATTTAAAGCAATATTTTTTTAAAATAACAATATTGTGTTAAATGCTCAATAGAAGAAGGTACAAATATTTTAATTCTGTCTTAGAAGGTATAAGACACAAAAATAAAAATTTCAAATTTTATATATGAAATGAACAGAACTGGAGAATAGGGGTTGACAATAACATGTCAGAAATGAGACAGAAAATTGAGACTTTTGCAACAGTAAAAAAAGACATGTTTGAACACCACAATAAAAATAAAATCTAATAAATGTTTAATATATATGTGTGTGGGTGTTTGAAGGGTTTTACAATATATATTTTATTATAAAGTGTCAATATATTGCCTATATTTTACAAGAATATATGACAGCGGGGCTTGTGGTTTATTTATGTTTGAATAAACTCTGGCATTCCGCTAGCTTTGTTACAAAATTCTAATATGCTATTGTGGTAGTAGAGTCGAACACTGCGGATATCAAGGAATGTTATCAAAGATAGACAAAGGTTTTAGTCAGAAAAAACACTGATACAATGCTTCTCTTTATATTTTGAAGCCGATTTTTTGACAAAAAAAGGTTCGTAAATAAACGCCTAATCAAGAGCTATGCTTGAAAGCTAACGTTGATACTTTGATAAAATCCTTTAATAAGAAGTGAACTTCAGTCACTATATAATCAAAATTCGGCAAAATAACAAACTAGGGAATACTATTCTGTTTATTCATCAATGTGTTACTATCCTATGTAAGATATTTCTTTTTAAAAAATAAACACTTCGGCCAATTAAAGTTTTATTCTCTCAACGTTTCAACAAAAGTATTTTGTCTTGTCAGGAGAAATAAATAAAAAATGAGGCCTTTGGCAAAGCGTTAAAGATTGTTCTGAAGTGGTAAGGACGTTCTCAGGCGATTTTTTAAAATTTAGTACAACATGTAAGATAATTATTGTATTTTATAAATTGTAACTAACTGTGGCAGAGGCTAATCCAAGTGAATTTTGACTAGGAGGTTGGGTTATATCTACAGAGGTAACAGGTTAATCCAAATTATTTTTGATCGTTGGCAGACCCCCTGATCTCCAGGCTTGAATCTTCCGAACTGGCCTGGTTGAGGACGAGCTGGCCATCCTCGCATCGGCGAAATCAAGACTGGGCCAGACCATCGAGGACCCCGTCATCGCCTGGAGGAGGACACTATCGCGATGGACAAGAACACCTGGCTGAAGGTATATAATTCTCTCGATCTTTTTCATGTAAATATTGACTAAGAAGTCAATAAAATGTTCTAATTGTCAATTGTCAAGTTATTTTTGATGTGAAAAAGAAGGTACCTAAAGTTGTAGCCAATCTAACTCAACTATACTTTGGAGGGTAGAATGGAAGGTACTTGTGAATGTAGGTGAACTCGAGATACTGAAGGATAGTTAAACGATCTGTTAGTCAAGTATTAACTCGTCTCCTGTGCTACACTATATCCCGAGTAGTTTATTTCAATATTTGACTGCCTCTCATTGCCCATTCCGTCTTATTTCACATATAGAATACAAATAGAGATTGTAACAAATCTAGACATTGATTAAGCACAAAATGAATTTGTATCTTTTATTTTTTATCGCGCCTTCGTCCCCCTTCTGACTAAATCCTGTTGAGATCGTGCTCTTGTCAATCCCAATATATTACAAATAAATATGTTGGGGTACCATGACAAAGTTTGACGTTCAACCAACCAAAATATTTGTAAAATCATTTTTTAATCCAATCTATGCCTTTTAATATATTATAGTATATACTGGGGATTGACATCTTTATTTTTCAATATTTATTTCCTAAATATTTAAACATGTGAAATAAGTACATTACAGTAATACATGCACACAGTCCTCTACTCACCTACCATTATTGCACATAGACCTGAGTATAAATAACTGGTATTACAATTAATTATGAAAAAAAGCGGAATAATAATAATTTAAAAATCACAATCCTTTAAATCGTATAGTCGCTATCACATCTCTATAATTATTTATCTCCTTATTTTTAAATTAATTTATAACAAATTTCAACAATCACTAAACACAAGATGAAAATAAATAAACATTCTCTCTCTTCCCTGATTTATAATATTATAAAATAAATAAACATATAGGGTTAAGTTTCTTTTCAAAATAATAATATATCAAAATATATATATATATTCTCCCCTTTAAATATCATTAATATTTAAATATGTAAAAATTAATTTGTATATAAAATAGTATATAACATCTATTTTTATCGTGATAATCCTGTTGAAGGACTGACAAGTCCGAAAGTTTGAAAATAAAAATTTGAACAAGAAACTTAACCCTAGAAGCTTTCTTTATTTCATAACAAAATGAAAACATGTTCACCTATTCTTTCATAGGTTACGAAAAACTGTTTTCCAAAATTAATAATTATAAAAATATTTTAATACAAAAAGAGTAGCGTTGATAAATATGATGCTCACTTCACATTTTTACAGATAGATGGCGCCGATTGTTGAGCTCAATTAGATAATATTAATTCGTCATAAGTATTACATAGCGATAATGAGACTTCTGAGCGTAATATTGAGTGCACGTTAGAAAGATAAATATACGAACGTTTAAATTTATTGATTTATAATATATCATTATATATACTATACCCTTATGAATATAATTTTCTATGATCATTTATTTAGAGGGGAAATATATATTTATAACATAATTTTAAAAAGGTGTTTTAGCAATCGATAAAGCTTCTTTTTACACGATTGAAAAACAATTATTTAAAGCTTTTCATTAAATCAAGAGCTAACTTTGATTTTTGAAATGGCGTGAAAACTGGAGTCGAATATTAATGTTCCTTCAGGAGATTATATTAGTCTTAAGGAAAATATGTGCGAATAGAAATCTGAAGAAGAGATTGAGTGGGGAATTGTTTACTTCTGTTCAGAGATCTGAGTACGAATAGGTTGGAGATTGGAGATAAGAAGCGTTATCAAGATGAGGTTCTATTCTGAGTTTCTTTATTTCCCAGAACTTTGACGACTAGCTTTGTTTAGATAGCACAAAGAACTAACATAGGTATTGTCATTAATCGTTTGTTGCTCTGAAAACGTTTCAATATCTAGATTAATATTTGAAAGGTGTACCTTCAAGGTTTTAGTTTCATTAGAAAAAAAACTAGAGATCATTTTAGTCTTCAAAGAATGCGCTGTAATTATTCAATCAAGGATACTCTTCAATGATATTTACCTTTGGATACGCTCAGGTGAACGCCTAAATGCTATTTTATGAATTTGCTTTATTTCTATTGTGATGTTCTCTCTATATTTCAAAGCGAACCTCAAAACAAAATGTTTAATGGGCATTACTCTGCTCCGTAAAACGAAAGAACGGTGTGAATGTTATTAGGATATTTAAATAAAATGCATTATCGCGCGTGATTGAAAGGTCGCACAAAGGTGCTTATATGATTTGAAGTTTAGTTCTTGATTTTAAGTGTGAGATATCCAGTCCTTAAATTTAAATTAAACAAAATGCAAAAGGTGTGTGTGTTTTTGAGAGTTAATATAATTGATATATGAATTTAAAATAAAATTTATACCAGAAACAATTCTACATTATTTTTTAAATTCTTTTTTTTTTATTTGGGCTCCCCACTAAAATCTGTATTACTCTACCGTTATATATAATGTTAGACTCTATCTCGCTGGGTGGTGTGTAGATTCGGATAATTTACAAAGTTAGATTGAAATTATACGCAGAAGCAATTAGCAAAAATAGTTCACGGAGATAAATAAAAGTCATACAGGATATAAAGGAGTTTAGTTTTTAATAAAAAGGAGAAGAATAATTTACGATGGTGAAACGAAGTAACGCGTATTATAAAATTAAATTTTTCCAATGCGGTAAGGGCAGTAGATATTATTTAGTTTTTAAAAAAGAATCACAAGCGTCTATAATAGTTTCGACTTTTCATAACAGATGGCGGGCTAATGCATCATAAGAAAGAGGATAGTTTAAGCTGCAAATGCGAAGTAACAAGGATAAATTGGAAGAAGATAGTTTACGGGGGTGGAGCGAAATAAAGCGGATATGGGAAGGCTGGATAACTTATGGAAGTGAAACGACGTAACACGGATAAATGAAAATAGGGTAGAGTTTACGAAGGTACAGCGAAGTGACGCAAATAAATAGAGTGAGAATTGTAAGCTGAGGCGAGGTAACAGAGGTAAATAAGGGAGAATAGTTCGAACACGGGGGTGGGTGGTGCCTTGTAACGCAGATAAATGAATAGAGAATAGTTTACGTAAGTGTTGCGAAGTAACGCACGTAAAAAGATGGCGGGATGTTTACAGAGGTGGTTCGACAGTAATGCTTATAAAGAGGGGAAGATGTTTACGGAGCTGGTGAGTAGTAACACGGATAAATCAAGGGGGATAGTTTAGATAGATGGTGCGAATTAAGGCAGATAAAGGAGTGGATTTTATTTACGGAGGTGCGTAGTAACGCGAATAAAAAGAGACAAAAGAATTTACGAATGTGTTTGTTTAACGTGGATAAAGAGAAGAAAGTTAGTTTACGGAGGGAAAAGGTTCTCCTCGCGGCAGCGCTACTCACCTCTGGTCGGCGTGATGCGCCCACCTGGCTATTGTAGCCCCGTGACCCGCTTCGTGAACTGCCGCGTTGACTGACAGCGTCTCTTCTTCACGTCGCGCTTGTTGGAGTCCTCGTTGTGGACTAGGGCTGAGGCATGGCGCTGCTCGAACTAACTCAAGTCTCGCCGGAAGATGTAGATCGACCATTGACAATCTCAAGCAATAAATCCACAACCATTACTAGAGAGATTAACTGTTCGATGCTATTATAGCACGATGTTATTCATAGCTATATATGTAGAAGATGTCTAAACACAAACATTCAACGATATTTATTTTATCCATAGAAGCGCCCATTGCTTCTATGGATTAATTTCCTCCCGGCAAATTTTCCATCGATATTTATTTTATTATTAATTTTAAAATAATGGGGTGGGGGAGGGGCGAATTTCTACTATTATTGAACTAAATTTGAAAGAATATTGGGAAGATTTGACTCATCAATGGTGAACCTTCCCAACGATTTAGCCAATTTAATCCACCAGATCGCTACAACTATTGTATATCGATTCTGCTTATATAATCTTAACTTGAAGGTTTACTCTTGGTGATGGTGCTTGAAGAAACTATGGAAATATTCTTCTCATAAAAATTGTGAAAAGTTCACATACTTAAACTTCAAGCACAGCTCTTCCGATTAAAAGACAAGACAACAAATGCCTCTTAAGGCAACATAACTAAAGCGGAAGAGCTGTACTCGAAGCTAAAGTATGTGTGTAATTTCTAATTACAGAAGAATATTTCTATCGTTTCCTCATATACCATCACCAAGAGTAAACCTTCAAGTGCAGACTATGTAATCAAAATACAATAGATGCAGCGATCTGGTGGATTAAATTGACGAAATCGTAGGGAAGATTCACCACTGATGAGCCAAACCTTCCCAACTATGTTTATATTCCTTTCAATAATTGTATAAATTCGTCCAATAAATTTAAAAATAAAAATAAAATTTTAAAAAAGAATAGCGTTCAATGTTTACATTTTCCAAATACAAAGTGCGCTATTGTGTATTTTTAGATAGGCATAAATAAGAGAGAGATTTAAGGTATATATAAAACTGTGTGTGAAATGTAAGAAAATTATAAAGTTTATTTATCAATGAATTATTTTCATTTGAAATGCTCTAGATATCAAATAAAAAGAGAAACTTATTGTGAAAAGCTTTAAAATTTTGAATAAGAAAAATAATTTGTCTATATAATTTCACATATTAAATAGTTATTTCAAGTAGAAAATTATGAACACAATATTAATTATCAACTTACGAAACTATTTTGGACGCGTAATATTCTTTTTTAAAATAAAGCAATTTCTACTGCCCTTACTGCAATGGAAAAATTAAAGGGAGGACCTGGCTCATCAGTGGTGAATCTGCCATTAAACTGGCGAAACCGCTGGGTGGGTTCACCACTGATGAGCCAGGCCCTCCCATTAATTTTTTCCATTACAGTAAGGGCAGTAGAAATTGTTTTATTTTAAAAAAGAATATTACGCGTATAAAATAGTTTCGTAATTTGATAACAGATGGCGCGCTAGTGCATCGTAATACAATATTAATTATTATATATAGTAATTATATATAATTGAGTATTTTTTCTCTCTCTCCGTTTTTTTTTTATGTGAAATATTTCAGGCAACATATTTCAGCTTGCCTCACAATAGATATCGACATGTTATAATGTAATTTTGCTTTTAAAATGATTAGTATTTAAATAATTTAAAAAAGAAAATTGTACTTTTAAATCAACAATTTTTGATTCGAACAATTATTTTATTAATATTATTATATATGAAAATACATTATGCAAATATATATTGATGATATCTATCTACGTATACGAGCAGACAGCGTGTCTATTTCACATGTGTTTCCACAATATTTAACCTATACGGATAAAACTTTGAAACAGAAAGGAGATAGATTTGGGTCAGACGGATTCCATTCTAAACTATGCTAATTATCTAAATAAAGGGGTAATTTGAATATTATAATTGTTCGCATACGTTTCCACAATATTTGCCTTTTTCGGATGATTTTTTTACCACGTAATAGGTCTGGAAGAATTCGCCGTCCTAGTTTCAACCCCGGAGCATGCAGATTAGTCTGCTAATGGGTTAATTAGCACAATTCAAGTAGGAAAAATTCATTATGATAATATTCTATTAATGGATTTTATAAATATCTTTACTACTGCTACTAAACCTAGGTTTGTGTGCTATATTTAACTTCACGTATAGCCCGCTGTGTCTTGGGTTCTGCTCGTGGCTTCAAGGCTGAACTAGAGAGAAGGATTCAGCATGTAATCCCATACGTGAGGTGATAGATGCTGTAGTGCAGAGCGCTCGCCAAGGAAGAACCCTAATCAGAGATTAACTAGCAGCTGCCCTGTCGGCCTCAATTTTCGGAAGGCGAACAGCGCTATTTTTCTGGGCGGGCCATTAATATTTAAGCGGCGGCCTAATGTAGCCACTGGTAATTACAGATGGCCTCAATTATAGATACATCGCCTCCGTCTCTAAACTTCCTCTCTCCTCCACTTTCTTCTCTTCGCACAATTCCACTTTCTTTCTTCCACGTCTCTGCATATACTTGGATGTCTGTGGTGGAGATATGTCAGCTCGGGTAGTTGATGATCTATGGAGGCGCTCCAGGAGAGCCTGGGTGTTATCTATATATATTACAACTCTCTCTCTGGAGCGATGTTTATTAAATGGCTTCACTAGAGTGTGTGCTAGTTTGACAGAATGAAATAGAAATTTATATAAGACGTTATCACACGACAAAAATATATTCTGTAATTGTTTGTGTGTGATATCTTTCTTCTCATATAAAAAGTCATTGTCTGTTGTCTGTTTCTCGATAAACTCAAAAACTGCTCAACCAATTGGTATCAAATTTTGCATGTCGCTTTTTATAAACCTGAAGAAATTTTTCAGCTACATTTTGATTAGTATTTTTGGCTTTTTTTTTTTTTTTCATTTGAAAAACTTTTTTACGCGGAGTAAATACGAGGCGAAGTAACAACACCAGGCCAATTAAGTGACCAATGATGGTTCTGCATTTTTTTTCAAGTTGCTTACGCACTTTTTTTTAAATATCTTTTTATACGCGAGTGTTATTTTTTTTTCAAAACTATTAAGTATTGAGAGAGAAATTTATATTACTAAGTTATGGTAACTACACACAATGCAAATTTAAAAAAACTTTACAAAATAGGCGTTACTGTATGTATATAATGGATTTCATATTTTTTATAATTTTTGTTCTGGCCTTTGTTTTTTTATCTTTTTTTTTTAGAAAATAGTTTAAAATGCAGTCGCAGTCATCAGCAAATACATATGTTTGCCTATTTTCCATGCGCTCTTTTATTTTTAACGGAAAAATATTTACATGACAGTAGTTGAAGGTTGGAAGTCAATCCACTTCTGGTTTTGGCGCAGTCCAATCTGTTGAAAAGTAGTTCAGAAGTACCTCTAGGCAGGTTTTCTCTGGAGATAGTGGAATGCTGTCTTTGTGTTTGAGCAAAGGTAGCCCCAGATAACTTCTCCGTATCTTGAGATATATCGGCGTATGAAGCTCCATGTAGCTGAAGAGACAGTGATATATCCAGAATAGATACTTCGCCCACCTTATTACCGATTTGATTTAAATGTGGCAGGTTTTGTGTAGACCTTTGAAGAAGCTCCTGGTGTGAAAGATGGTGTTTTAGATAGCGGAGCGTAGAAAGTTTTTTATTCCACCAAGGTGTTGCTGACCTTGGGAATTTCGACGTCTTATTCATTGATGCATAGCAGGCCTCTTGGAGACAGGTGGTGAGGTGGAGAATCACTTCTTCAATGTCGCCTGGGGTGAGCGTTGTTTGGAGACGAGAGGCTACATGATGGATGGTGTTCCCTAGGAAGGGCTGTAAACGTTGCTTACAGATATGAAGACTCAACCCACAAACTGGTGGGTTCTGAAGGGATCTTGTCATCAAAATTGGTAAGGATTGGGCGATGGTCTGAAAAGGCCATCTCCTGGAGGAAAGTTCTAGTGGCATGAACGATAAGGGAGCTTTATGATAGGGTGACGTCTATGGAAGAGCGCAGCGATCCATTGGACCAGATGTAAGATGTTGGAACCCCCAGAAACTGTAGGCCCATCAGTGAAGCGGAGTACTCCAAACTGGCTCCACGAGCGTCACGGGTGGTTCCATGGCCCCACATTGGAGAGTGGGCATTTATGTCCATGCCTAGAATGCATGGGTAAGGAACTCAATTTGTTGATAGAAAGGTGTTATCTGCTGCACTGTTGTGTCAGTATGCTGAGGTAAAGACGACCGCCTGGCTGCCTAATCGAATTAGCCAGCGACAATGTTAGGGTCAGAAGAGATTTATAAATAACACTTGTTAAACAGATAACCCAGGCTCCTGGAGTGTATCCATAGATCGCCAACACTAGCAGGGAATTAAATAAGCCAAACATTATTCACATTAATAATTATTTATAAAATACATGAAAAACAACAGTGAGTCAAATTCAATTCACCGGAAGATTAATTTATTTAATCAGTGATAATTTATTGTTTAATTAATTACACTTACTAATATGATTAGAAACGCTCCAGAAGCCTGGGTTACCTATATGTTAAATAATAAAATAATATGATTAGAGAGAATTTAGCGATTCATTTATCGAATAATCAGAAAAAGATATATTTGACAATTTTTGAAAAACAATATGAGAAAAAATAAATAGAATAAAGGTTTATAAAAACAATTCAAGCGAGAGATAATTATTGAATGCATATTTTAAAATATAATAGAATTGAAATAAATATGGTAAAATACATATATAAAGTCAAAATTCAAAACTATTTTAAAGGCGTATGATTCTTTTTGATATTAAACAATTTCTACTGCCCTTACTGCAATGTAAAAATTAATGAGAGGGCCTGGCTCATCAGTGGTGAACCCTCTCAGCGGTTTCGCCAGTTTAATCTACCATACCGCTGTTATATTGCATTTTTGGAATTTCCTTTTATAGTGATACTGTTGATTGGGTATTTTGAATGGGTATTTTAGAATAACTATGGACATAAGCTTTGAGAACAGTAGAATTACATACATTTATAAATATATAATATGCTTCGAGCAATCGCTCTTGCGCAAATATCAAATTGTTTCTTTTATTAGAACATTTATGATATGATGCGAATTTGATATTTGCGTAAGAGCGATTGCTCGAAGCATATTATATATTTATAAATGTATGTAATTCTACTGTTCTCAAAGCTAATGTCCATAGTTCTTCTAAAATACCCATTCAAAGAGTCTATCAACAGTATCACTATAAAAGGAAGTTCCAAAAATGCAATATAACAGCGGTATGGTAGATTAAACTGGCGAAACCGCTGAGAGGGTTCACCACTGATGAGCCAGGCCCTCTCATTAATTTTTCCATTGCAGTAAGGGCAGTAGAAATTGTTTATTATCAAAAAGAATCATACACGCCTTTAAAATAATTTTGAATTTTGATAACAGATGGCGCGCTAGTGCATCACATATATAAAGTGTTTCGTTTTTTTTAGAATTGGCTTTGAATTGAGGTGTTTGTGTGTACCATTTCAAAGCTTATGCTACGCTTTAATTTGCATTTACCTATTTCAAATCCATGGTGCTATATAAGATTAACGAGAGCTTTCGCGCCCAGACGTTATTTATAAACACAACTATAAATTATGATGCACTAGCGCGCCATCCGTTATCAAAATTTATACCAATATTTATAAATGCATGTAATTCTGCTGTCCACAAAGCTTATGTCCATATTTCATTTAAAATCGCCATTCAAAGAGTCTAGCATCAGTATCACTATAAAAGGAAGTTCGAAAAATGCAATATAACAGCGGTATGGTAGATTAAACTGGCGAAACCGCTGGGAGGGTTCACCACTGATGAGCCAGGCCCTCCCTTTAATGTTTCCATTGCAGTAAGAGCAGTAGAAATTGTTTAATTTCAAAAAGAATCTTACGCGTTTAAAATACGTAGTTTCGTATTTTAATAAAGAAACCTATCCTCGTTGATTTATATTTGATTAATCTAATTGTATATTTTATAATTAAAATGAAATTTTGAAAATAATCCATAAATTAATCTTTAAATAAAGTGCATATATTGGATCAAAGTATCATTTATTTTACCAATATTTCAGGTGACTGAACGCCAACCTTTATCAAGGTATTAATACATATTAATGTGTGTCAACTGTTGACACAACTAGATAACACACATTAAAATGTTATAATACATTGATAAAGGTTGGCGTTCAGCTAACTGAAATATTGGTAAAATAAATGATATTTTGATCCAAAATGAAATTATCATTAAGATTAAACTTTAAAAATAAGATTTTGGACTGGCCGTAGTACTAGATTCGTTCATAGAACGAACATTTGCTTAGGATCATAATATTTGAGCAAATTTATTCTGGTTCTAAAATACAAAATTAATAAATACTCTCTTAAAACTTTAAAATCTCTATGTTTTACATATTACAGTATTTTTAATAAACATCCAAATATAACATAAAACTTCTATATTTAGATACTTTGAGAAGTTGAAGACAAATTAGGTTTTCAATATATTAGTCATATAGGGCGAATTCCAATGATTACTAAATGGAAAATATAGAAAACAATATTTGGGAAGATGGGATATATTGATAGAGACAGAGAAATATGTGAAAAAAATTAAGCAATTCTCATAATAAACATTCAAAATGTGTGTGAAATCTATATATATAAAATTGAATGTTGTATGTATGTCCGGTATACAAATTCGCAGTAGTTCACTAATTCAAACCAAAATTTCCATACATAGGTAAAAAAAATACGGGGAATACGATAGGCTATTTTAAAAAATATATGAAACAATTATTAAAACTATGATGTACTAGAGCGCCATCTGTTATCAAATTATAAAACTATTTTAGTGGCGTATTATTCTTTTTTTAAAATAAAACAATTTCTACTGTCCTTACTGCGATGAAACTCCCTTTAATTTTTCATCGCAGTAAGGACAGTAGAAATTGTTTTATTTTAAAAAAAGAATAATACGCCACTAAAATAGTTTTATAATTATTAAAACTAGATATTTTTAGTCAGAAAATGATTATGACGATATTGCTGTATCATGTTTGATTATCAGATACAAAATTATATCGGGAAAATTTCCAAAAAAGCAGAGACCACGGGTGAAACCAGTTCATTATTTTGTACGCAGGAACAAAATTCTAACAGAAAAACATTCATTCGAGCAGAAACCAAAAGCCAGATCATCTTTCTATAAAAATATCGCTTTTCAGACACAAAGTTTGGAGCGGGACTTTCACAAGAGTGACATCCACGGCGCCAATTTATAATTGTAACGAATAGTATTTGAATAAAAACATTTAATCGGGTAAAACCCGGGCGTTGCCCGGGTCATTCGGCTAGTAGTATATATATATATAGTTTATTTTTGAAAATATTTTCAATGTTTTAAAAAAGTAATATACTTCCATTTATCAATATTTTGAAAATATAGACACGCGTAGTCTAGTGCATGATTGGAAATGGGTGCTAAGCTTTATGAATTTTGAATTTGTAATAAAACTGGAGAGAATAGCTGAATCCTGTTATAATATTAAAAGTAGAATGAAAGCTTATTTTTAGAAAGCTCTAAATTATTAATATGCTGATAATATGAATAGGCAATTAGATATCCCGTTTAACTCTATCATAAATTCAAAATTTATTAATCACCCGTTTCCGTCAACCATTCAAACTATGTGCACACATTTTCAAAACGATCTCGAAAAAATAAATCACACCGATTCTTTAAAATAAACAATATTTAAAATGTAAATTGAGAAACGATGAATATTTTATAAATATATTAGTGTTGTGTGGCTATTTATTATCACCACCTTTACGTTTTGTATTGGAGTGATTGACAAAATGCATTGTTCTAATGCCTATATAAAGAGAGAGGTACTTCATTTGGTACCTACATTGTATATATATATTTCTTTTCACACCTCTCTAACCTGCCATCTTCATTACACGAAATATTCTAGAATCTGAAACTGAAAAAAAGGATCAGCAGCAAACTAAAATACTCAATAATCTTCTTCTTCTTTCTTATCTCCTCTCAATCATATTAGGGTATCAAGCTTGTAAAGTTTGAGATTTGACAACCATCATGACTGGGTGAAGTAGAATGCGTCTGCCTTTGTCATTAAGACTGGGAGCACTACTCAGTGGCAGGCCAACTTAGCTCCAAAAAAAATGGCCGCCTCTGACATGAGGAACATACGCCATTTGCAGCCGCTCCTAACATGGAGTACAAACGCTGCTCATCCTGTATCCCTGGATTAGAAGCCCTTACAGGGCACTATCAACCGGGCCAGCTGAGCCCAGGTTTTTTAGCGAGCTTGTTACTGCTCCCCCCTTCTTTTTCATACTCAATAATGAAAACTAGAAATCTCCTTATTTGCTGGAGTTAAAGAGAAAAAATCGCTTCTTTCTAAATGTCAATGAGAGTTATATAAAACTCTTTTAAGAGCCTATAATGCTGAAAAAGTGAATGCGCTTGGTGCTTGGCACATTGAGGAATATTGGAACTATTTTCTTCCCTCTCTTTCTCTCAAAATGAAGTTAAATATTGTTTTCTTATTCAAAGCTTCATAAGTAAATCAAGTCACAGAAGCCGCTTGTAATTCTGAGAGAACCAACAAGATGTTGATTATGTTTGCCCTCTCAAATTAGGAGATTAAAAGGATGATGAGTCAACAACCTGAAGAAACAATTACCCACCGCTAAGTTTAACTACCACGTGGGTGGAGGAGAGAATAAATTACTCATCACAGAAACTAATTGATCAATAACCCAACAACTTAATTTATAGACATGTTATTAACTATGGTGTTTTCTGTGTGTGACATTAGTGTTAACCTTAGATAATTACAAAGGTAAAGACAATGTAGATATTATTAAAAAGTCAATTTTCATTAAGTTCAAATTATATTCTGATGAGGAAAAAAGGAAGTTAGTTCTATATATAAATATTAAAGCAGAATACATCTTTCCAAATAATGGAGTAGCAATCAAATGAAAGTAAAAAGGAAGCTTGAGAAGGTAATTCCAAAAGGGTTACAAAGAATAAAAATAAAATTAAATTCATAGGTGAATCGCATTTGAATACATATGCATTTTGAAGAAAATGAAATATTACGGGTTGTTGGCGATCTATGGATATGCTCCAGGAGCCTGGGTTACCTATACAGTATACTTATTTTTGTTAACTAAATATAAAACAGCCATTTTATATATTAAAAAAAAAATATATATATATATATACTAGACGGGTGACCCGGGCTTCGCCCCGGGATTGACCCGTGTTCATATCTACCCGAATGATATATATTTATATAAGATTTTTTTATAATTGTTTGTTATTAGCATTATCTATTTGTTTGCATCAGCATAATTTAATCTAATCTTTGATAGAGGGCGCTGTTCGTGAGCTAAGTAGAATAATTTGAATATATAGTTTTAATAGTTGATTTATATATTTTTAAATAGCCTATCGTCTTCCCCGTATTATTTTACCTATGTATGGAAATTTTGGTTTGAATTAGTGAACTACTGCGAATTTGTATACCGGACATACAAACAAACAAACATACAAACATTGATTTTTATATATATAGAAGATATATATATCATTTTCATCAATTATAGCATTCATGCTCAATGGAACCAATCAATAAAAGACCCATTTAAAGTACTATATATTTAAAATTAATCTCAAGCTTTTTTTTTCGATTAAAGTTATATCATTCGAAAGAGGTTTGCAAAACGTGAACTGAGGGAGGTTTGAAGCAGGGAATGGAGGCAAGAAAAAATCTCTATTTAGCAAAATAACAGAATCACGTCAATTGACCTTTTTTTAAAGACTTAGGCGGAAGCCGTGTCCTTAAAGTAAATTTTATAATCCATACATTTTTACAAAAATATCATAAGTGTCATTCTGAAATATACAGTTAGATGGTAGAAAAAGCTTGCTGTGGACTTGCATAACTTCCTAGAGTTAAAGAAGTAAGGAAGAGAGATTAAAATAAATGTTTAGACCAAAATGTAGTGAAAATGACTGAAGTCTGCGCACGACTTGCTGAAGCAGACTTTGCTCAAATGCCGCTGTTGGCTTCGTCTTGCTCAATGCCAGTTGTTCCTTATTTAAGTTAAAACTTGACATCCACCCTTCTTTGGTGGTTCCGATGGCGGCTTTAGCGCAGTAGTCTCAGCCCTTTCGATTTTTGTTGGTTAGCTTCGAGCCTATGTAAGCCCAGGAAATATACCTTTTTCGGAGCTCAATTTGCATTGATTATTTGATATTTTCTTTTACTGCGAAATTTATACATTCGCGTTTTTCATTAATGCTTATATTTATAAATCTTATGTATTCCCTATTTTCACCGATTAATCGACACAATTGATTTCATTCGAATACCCATTTACAATGGCGTTTTCTTACTATATTGAAAATGGTTTGGTTACTTCCATTACTCCTGTCTCCGTGGCCAAAGTAACGGGTAAGTAGCGGGCAGGTGATTGAACAGACGCCAGCACAAGCGAGTTGATCGTCCTCTCTCACCTAACAAACCATAGACGAATGGTGTTTATTTGTAGCTGTACAGCAGGTGAATGTCTTGGAGTGAGGTTCCGTGGCCTGATACTATATCACAGCACCAGCATCTTGGAGGATAACGACCACGAACTGCCCAGCGGATAGAAAGAAGTCTTTTACGCAGATTGGGAGGGTGGGTGTTGTGGAAATCTATCTGGACTGAAAGGTCGGCCCCCGCGAAGTCAATCCACAGTACGAACGGCGGTGACAGGCCGATGGAGCACATATGAGAAGCCATGAAATCGCTGGCTAATTAGTCGAAGTGGTTTGAAGGTTAGTGGAGATGACTCTAAGCAGAGATTAGCTCCTCTTATTCATGGCGACCTTGTCCAATGCGCACGTATTTTGAAGAAAGTTCGTTTCTCGGGAACTTTGTGTACGTCTGACACTCTGGCACAATGGTTGACAGGTAGCGATGCAGGCGATTCAGATGGATGTCATTGACGATTTCTGTAGTTCGCCGTAGGCAGACATATAGGCCAGAAACCGCTTAGACCCGGAATACCGTCCACTTTGGGGACGATGCAGATGGTTCTCCTCGAGCAGGGGACACTTTAAACCGGCCGCCTTACCTTGTAGAAGGCGGTGGATTGCAGATTCTGCCTTATCCAAGAAGCGATTTGCTTGATAAAATGTGTCCTTAGATATCTGCGTGAGTACTTCTTCTAAAAACTCGGTGATTTTCTCCCGGCGACTGCATGTGATGGCGAAGCGCCCAATGAAGACTTTTAAGGTTTTGTCCCTCGAAGAGGTTCCCCTGAACGCCAAAACTGTGTTCCATCTCCAAGTGCTGTTGTATACGCAGAGTGCATCCAAGCTCGTGTAGTGAAGGGTAATCGGTCTCCACGCATGAACCGACTGGTTCTAGTGATGTAGTTCTCATTTTTGACGCAATCTCTGCCCCATATATATGATGGCGAAGGGACGTCAACCTGCCATCTATGAGGAAGCTGGGTTATGGGCAGGGCAGTTAGGCGTGGACGCTACATGACAAGGTGGGGGGTGCGAGTGGTTTAGCTCTTGAACATCGCGGCCGTCATGCGCCGCACTAATGTTGTTTACTTTCAAATTCCGCACTGGTTGTCTTCTATCAGACGTGAAGAAGTTGGCCAACGCAGTGGCGTCATTACCGACGAGAAACGGATGAATCAAGGCCAAAGCTCAACGCGCACTCCTATCGACCACCCGGGGGCTGAGAGGTTAGGTGGTCGGAGGGACCAAAAACTCTGATGATAGGGAAATCTATGAGCTGATATGGCGACAGTATTCGATGGTCTAATCCCAAGTTCGCTGTGGCGGCTTCCTGAGAAAGATGTAGCGTGTTTCAAAAAGGATAAAGAGAATTTTATGCGGAAAACGGGCGCATAAATAGTTTTTGGCTCTTTCTTAATCTCGCATTACCTTAAATCCACTCAAAGATAAGCGTTATTGTCAGTTGAATAAGTCTCTGATGCTAGTTTATCATTTTACTCTTTTCCCGTTGTAATAAAAAGATAGAGGTAGGAAATAATTTTGTCATCACAATATCCCATCGTATCATCAGATATAGTCAAATATAAATTCATGCGATAATTAAGGCGTATCTGATATAAAATAAAATTAGGGAAAATAAAGATATAGTACAAACTTTATATTATCAAAAGAGATGTAAACATACGCGTTATCTCTATACATATTTAGGGAACGTGGGGTGGGGAAGAAGTGTGTTTTTATAAGTAAATTTAAAAAGCTGGATATATTTAACCACAATGAAATATCAAGTAAATATTAGAGACAAGAGATAGTAAACGAGACGAGAAAAATTCGATGCTTTACAATGGAGTGTTCCGTCAAACACGGAAAAATGGGGATGTTTCGAGATGATGGATGGCAATCAAGCTCGCTCTAGGGGAAAACGAGGCGATTTAGGGTCGTTAAAGTGGATTTGGTTGCAAGCTCTTTTTACTATTTCTCGCGGTCAACTTTTTTAAAACAAATATTTCATAAAAGAATGGCCTGGATAACATGAAAATAGATGTCATAAGAAATTTTAGTTGTTTAAATATTTTATTTGTGTGAAAAAACTATTTATTAAAATAATAACAATTACTCTCTGTGCGCAATTCAATTTATAATTTGTTCACATTGTGATTTAGTGAAAATGTAAATCAACCTTTAAAAACCGATATTTTTATAAAAGCAAGATAAAATGTTTAGTTATAACTTACAATAAATGTGGGCATATAAGTGAGCTAAAACTAAACGATTATGTTTAATATGTAACATCGGCACACACACATATGGTTTAATAATTAACACGTAAATGATCGGTTCACTTCAAATATTCTTAATAAATTACATCATATTTATGAAAAAGCAAGTAAACAGCATTTTTAGACAGAAAATATCTTATCGTAATCAAATGTCTCTCATAAAACCTTTCCTTATAGCAGTTATATAACTTTTGAAATTGAACTTTCAAAAGATGAATAAATTCGATACTTAGATTGTATGTGTATTAAGCCTTGTTATATCCCTAATATACGCCACAATAATACCGCGATTGTCTCCACAGTTTGACAAATATTTGACGGATGTTGGACCAGGGAGTCCGTTATAGAGGTATCTTTCCTAAAGGTTTCGTCAACACAGTTTCCCTAACATACCATTACGGTACAGGACCGTAAATTAATGCTTTTTTTAAACCTTTCTACAGACTATAACTAATTATGAACCAGGTTTGTATTCAGATTATTTCAAGATTTGATAAATATATTAGCAAAAATCTTATTTATCACGTTAGTTATTCATATTTTTTTTATTAGATCCTATCAAGCCCGTGTTAAGCCCTATGTATTAAAGTTCGTGGTGAGGGAGGCCACCGCCCATCACGGCCCATCACGGCCGGAACTTGATGCCGCTGCCGATAGCGCCGTCGTGACCTACCACCCTGAAGAAATGTGCTCCAAGAAACGACACACTGACTGTCTCAAGAGGAATTAACTGTTTTCCTAATTCAGATAACTGTGCCCACAATGATAAAACATATATCATTGTAGAAAACATAATGTAAATATATATCATAATAATATCATAAGCCGCATTATATTGTATTATAAATTACCTCATATAATATTTACGAACGGAAAAATATGTCCAAGGTAGCCTAGTGGACATGGCATCTGCCCGGTAAGCCGAACACTGTGGGTTCGATTCCCATCGCTGGACACTTTTATTTTTCCGTTTATCATTACTCTTCACAATTCATCCTTTCATACCTCATCCCTAAGGTTAGAAATAATCGTTATTTCGCTTTGAAAAAAAATTTCGATTTTTCGTTTATAAGAAACACATGTGGGATAATTTTCAAATATCGTTTTACAATCATCAGCCGCAATATATTGTATTATAATGTAAATATGTTCAAGGTGAAGGACAGAAATATATAGAGAGGTAATTACAATCAGAGAAATATGATCGAGCAGGCGAATTTAGGAAAATTCTCTTTAAACCTTGAGCGTAACGTTTTGCCGGGATTAACATTGTTGGATTTTTAAAGAGAGTAAAGAAAGAGGACAAAATATTTTTATACATAAGCATTATAGATGGCAGAGCGCCATCTAGTGGAACAAAAATAAACTAAACGTTGATTAAACTTGTTCCGTGATATTTGGCCTACCCATTTTCTTGAATAATCAAGAAAATCCAACCACTAAAATAAAGCCATCTAAAATGCTCATTTCAGCAGTTAGAATATGTATTTTTATTTTTAAATATCAAAACATGACATTTTAAAAAATGTTCTTATTTTTTATCACCCCTCACTCACACATATATAGTACTCTCCTTAGTTAATTTTTCTAATTATTTACACACTATATATATATACTCCCATTTTAATTTGCATATCTAGGGCATTTTTCCAAAAAGGGAACCTCACTTTAAAATAATTTTATCATAATATTATGATAGGTTTCAGTGTTCCGCATATAATATTGATTGAAGAATTGAAGTGTTTCAAATGAGAAATCCCCTATAAATATTCAATTACACCATAATCATAATAAATATTATAAATAATTTTAAAATAAGGAAAAGTGCTGTTGCTGTGTGATGTTAGGTTCAATCAGCCAATTTAGAAATACAAAAGATTACGAAAAGGCAATATATTGAACATGAATTTAAAATGCCTTTAAAAAAACTATTTGCATTTATATAAAAAATATAAATATAAACTCATAAAAACACAAAACTTAAGAATGGAATGCCTTTGATGTGTTGCTGTTTGTCTTTTTTTTTTTTTTTTTAAGGAGGCAGAGGCAATTTTGTTCACACTTGGTTATCTCGTGTGTGTTCAATAAAGGTCAATGTGTATTAATATTGTAACATAGTATTATTAATTTTATTATTTTTTATTAACAGAGTGGTCATTTTTTTATGTTTATATCTTGCGACTCTGTAAATTTCCCTCGTGGCTTATCTCTTGTTTACAATTCATAGTTTATCCTTCCCAGAAATAAATTTTGTTTCCTCCTGAAGTTTTTGTCTTCCCTAATTTTCCACGTGGCATTTTGGTGGAGATGCTGGGTAGGTTAGGGAAGACAAACTGAAGATCGCCGAGAAGAATTTGAAGCCATGGGTGCTGTAATCCACATTTTTTAGAGACTGGCTCTAGGATTCCACCGCCGTGTCAAAGCCAAGACTTCCTTCCAAGATGACGATGTCCCTATAGACGACGATACGACGACAAAGCCGCTCTTCACGCCGCAAGAAAATGGACACAAAGGTATTAGGAACAAAGTTCCAAGACTTCGATGGAATCCTTGGAAGAAGCACGTCAAATCCACGTCAGTATCTACAATAATTGCTAGCTGTGGGTCACAGCTCCCATATGGAAGAAGCTATGTAACATAGTATTTATTAATTTTATTATTTTTTATTAACAGAGTGGTTATTTTTATGTTTATATCTTGCGACTCTGTAAATTTCCCTCGTGGCTTATCTTTTGTTTACAATTCATAGTTGGTACTTCCCTGAAATAAATTTTGCTTCCTCCTGAAGTTTTTGTCTTCCCTAATTTTCCACGTGGCAATATACACTGCGTGACATTGAAAATGGAACACCAAGAAATAGTGGCCAGAAAGTGATGAAACTCGGCAGACAGAGAGAGACAGGGACGAACAATAAGTGATCTTTATTTCAAAATGATAGTCATAATACAGAGCGAGAACGGCGTCGTCTTAGTAGCAAGTAGGACCACCGCGGACGGCGATGCACGCAGCAACACGTCTAGGTAGAGAGTCAATCAGAGTACGGATGGCGTCCTGAGGGATGGCTCTCCATTCCCTCTCAACCATTTGCCACAGTTCGTCTTCTGAACGCGGCTGTGGCAAGGCATGCAAACGGCGTCCAATGATGTCCCAGACGTGCTCGATTGGTGAGAGATCAGGAGAGTACGGTGGCCAGGGAAGCATCTGTACATCTTGCAGAGCTTGTTGGCTAATGCGAGCAGTGTGCGGTCGGGCGTTATCATGCTGATAAAGGGCATTGGGTACCCCCTGAAGGTAGGGGAGTGTCACCGGTCGCAGCACATCATCAACGTATCGTTGGGCCGTCATAGTGCCCTGAATACGAAGTAAAGGTGACCTGGAATCATACGCGATTGCGCCCCAAACCATGATTTCACGTTGTCGCACGGTGGGGCGTTCCACAATTGCTGCCGGATTGGACCTTTCTCCACGTCGACGCCACACGCGTACACGGCGACTATCACTGGACAAGCAGAAACGCGACTCATCTGAGAACACGACCCTGTGCCATTCCGTCATCCACGTCGATCTAGCCCGGCACCATTCCAAACGTTGGCGCCTATTCGGTGGCGTCAATGGCAGTCTTCTTAGCGGACGGCATGAGTGCAAGCCATTAGCAACCAATCGACGGGAAATGGTTCTGGTCGAGATGGAATGATCTAGGGTGTCTTGCACATGTTGCAGGATGGCGGTACAAGTGGCTTGTGGGGCCGCCACTGCTTGTCGAAGGATACGCCGATCCACACGTGCTGACGTCACTCTGGTTGCACCGGCATTCCTATAAATTGCCACATTTCCTTGTTCCAACCATCTTCTCCACAGTCGGTGCACCGTGGACGCACCAAGGTGTGTATCAGCTGCGATTTGACGTATGGACCAACCTGCCCTTTTCAGTCCGATCACCATGCCCCTCGTAAAAGCGTCTGTCTGCTTGAACTGCCTCCGTTTACGATGACCTGGCATTCTCTGTTATTAAACGTGTCTTTTGACACAAGAACAAAATTTCTACAATGATTTTCCTTGAAGAAATAACGACACGAATACTCTCCTTTCTGCAAGTTCCTTCCCTTATATCTTACTCCATGTGCGCACAAGAGCTGCGCATTTTACATCATTTGCATAACTCGGTTAGGCGCGTCTACCCTGAAATTTGCATAATTTTCTGGCCACTATTTCTTGGTGTTCCATTTTCAATGTCACGCAGTGTATATCAATGCGTATATATATATTATTTTAAAAATACATAGAATTTACCAATATTTAAAGAAAAAATTTATCTGATTAAGTTTCACCTCTATAAGCGCTTTTTTTAAATGCTGTTCTTTATATAAGATTCAACTTTTCAACATCATAGTGTTCAAAAGAGTGAAAACTGTCGTAAACACTAGATATGCATGCTTATAGGAATGGTTCTTCTTATTTTTATTATCCCTAGTACACGTAGTACATGCCACGATAATCATGGCTTTCATTCTAAACGTACCACATGTCTACACATGTGAAAAGCAGTTCGACTTTGCACTTTAAAATGTGCCAAAGCCCCGTTTTGGTTACTTTCACTCGCTGGTGGTGTTGGACTTTTGCAAGAATTGGGGGCCATTGGAGCATTCTTTTTTTTTATTAGAAAAAGTTTCCAATGTGGGATTCGATCCCGGTTTGTAGCGGTCGAAAACCAACTGTTTAGACCACCCTTCCACCGACCCCCTGGGAATGGATCTTGAAACGAAGACATTCGCTAATGTAGATCTCAAGGGAATGAGTGGGTCGGAGAGATCCAGAGCCACAATTATGGAGAGGTCTTCAGCACAATTAATGGGCGAGAAGTCACGTCAGCATGCTAATATTGCTTCAGCCAGGTGCAGAGGGCTGATCTCACAGAGATCTTCAGGATCAAACTGTGGTTCTGGTTATATATCTCTGAGCCTAGATCGAATAAATAAAGGAAAATTCAACTTTTAATCATAATATTATAGTGCTCAAAAGATTGAAAACTGCGGTTAACAATATATATGCATTCTTCTAGGGATGGTTCTTGAAACGAAGACACACGCTAATGTAGATCTCGAGGGATGAGTTGGTTGAAGAGATCCAGAACCACAATTATGGAGAGGTCTTCAGCACAATTAATGGGCGAGAAGTCACGATTCCGTCAGCATGCTAATATTGCCTCAGCCAGGTGCAGAGGGCCGATCCCCCGAGATTCCACAAAGATCGTCAGGATCAAACTGTGGATGCATCTCTGAGTCTAGATCGAATAAATATTGGTTAGTGAGATGGTCAAAATATCAAACTCGCCAGTCCTTATTGGTTGCATGGAAGCGCATTCATATTTGATATTTTTAACACCGTTTCATTCCTGAAAAATATTATATATCATAAGAACAATGAGAAAAAATACGCAGAATATTGTTTTATTGCTATAAAAATTATAAATGATATCTATAGATTTATTTTAGTATTTATTAGTAGTGTGAGATAAAACAAGAGCGCAAGATTTATTATCAAAAGGTTCAACAAATCGTTCGAGGGGTTAGGAGTTATACACTTTTATCACAGACAAAAGGTCGAGAAGCGACAACTACACAGATTAATGAAAAATTCAAACTATTTTTTGACATGTATGTTTATTTTTTTGAAAAATTCTACTTCTACTTAGAGGCTTCATGGCAAATCAAGGAAAAGGCCTTTAAGGCCAAAAGCGCGTTGATAATCACTAAACTGGTAAACATTCTGGTAGATAATTACCTTTTATATAATTTTATAGATCTTTGTACTTATAGGCTTCCTGTCTAGAAGTCCAACTCATCCTCTACGTGGTGGACGGGAGAAGCAGCACAAGTAAGGGACTGCCATGTAGGGTGAAGTACGGTGTCGTTAGCCCCGAGCCGCTACGGTAACCGTGAACAGGGAACTCTGAAATGTGGCTGACTAACGGGGCAATGGCACCCCCCCCCTTCCATGGAGGGACAAGACACCACCACCACCACTTATAGGCTTGTTTGCCTTATATTCCTGTAATTGATATAAAAAAACATTGACTTTATTAATGTCTCTGTCAAGATGAAAGTATAAGCCGTCTAAGTTTATTTTTAGATTCTATTAAGTTTCTTAAACTTTCTATTTCTCGGGCCTAAAAGCCCTTTGACGGAAGAATAAGATAAAAATAAAATAATCATTATAAATATATATTTATATATATTTATATTTTTCTCTTGTAGAATGGGGCTTTTAAGCTTGAGAGAGTTTAGTTTGAGAAACTTAATAATCTCAAAAGTGATTTATATCTCTGACGGCTTTATATATTTTTACCTCAATTCGATATACTAGGATACTTTATTTAATATAAGGCATTTATGTTTTTAATAAATCATCGACTATAAAAACTTATATTTTATCTTCATCGAGTTCCAACAACTCTATTGTTAGAGCTGAGAAAATAGCTCATATTTGAAAAAATTCCGGAATAACCACTGTTTTCAAAAATGCACCATCTTTAAATACTATAGTCCGAAATACAATTACAAAGCAGAAAGTGGAGATAGGGAACACAAAGGACGTTGTGTATAGGATCCCATGTAAAGGCTGCAATGTATCCTACATTGGAGAGACAGGCCTTTTCCTTGGGACCAGACTCCAAGAACACAAATCTTCTTGGAAGTATGCAAAGAAAGGTTTGCAATGGTGGAACATGGTCTCCGATTGGGACATCAGCCAGATTGGGAAAATACTTCCACTATTTACAGGGGCATCCAGAACTCGCACCAGAGGAAGTTCCTGGAGGCCATAGCATCAATGAAGGACCCTGCTAGTGTAAATAGATACGAAGAAATCCCCGAACCTTATTTGTCTCTTTTAACTTAATTTTTTTTTCTAATAATTGCAGTTAACTTCATTTATTTCTTATTTTTATTTCCTTAAATTTTGTTTAAAAAAATATATAAAATACTGCATTATAATAACGTATAGAATCAATAGATTAATCGTCTTAAAAAAAAAAAAAATACTGCATTACCAAAAAGCCTTTAATTTTCAAAATATTTTATTTTATTATTATTATTATTATTATTAATTTTTTTATGTATCATTATCAATAATTATTTTTGACCAATGACAATTTTTTTTTCATATGATGTACAATAATTTGTATATTAAATTCACTGTGCAATAAATTGATAAAGAGGGAGCAGTCTCTCGAAATATTTTAAGAAAAAAAAAATGTTTTTTTTTCTTTACAGATCCAGGTACGCCCTTTTATATAATAATTCTGAAAGTTAAATATATATATTAATATAGATTTCATTAGTTTCCATAATGGTACATTGCTTTAAAATACAACATTTTCTCTAAGGCAACTAATTAAATATATTTAAAATAATTATATATACAAGTATCAGAGTCATCAAAAATCAATTCTGTTATCGTTTGCTTTTGTGAATGGAATAAATACCCAAATATGGCCATTTCTTATAAGCATCGGTGGTTCAGTGGTAGAATGCTCGCCTGCCACGCGGGCGGCCCGGGTTCGATTCCCGGCCGATGTATTATTATTATTTTTTTTTACAATTTTTAAAACTCATATAGATTATTATCTTATATATATGTATATAAGTCAATGTCTGTTGTCTGTTTCGCGATAAACTCAAAAACTACTGAACCAATTGGTACCAGATTTTGCATGTCGCTTTTTATAAACCCGTATTGCTATTCTATGGCACTTCTACCATTTATTATTGATGTTATTTCAGTATGAAGGAAATTGCATTCGGGGGAATTCTCAGGCGAAGCCGGGTCATTCGTCTAGTATCTATATATTTATAACATAAATTTGCGGAAGAATAATATTAATGTACCGAAAAAGGCACTCCTCCCTTTAATTGTGCAACAGAAAAATGCACTGTGCATAACCCTAGTCAAAAACATTAATAGTTACCATGGTTTCGGGCTTTGGGCCTCATCAGTATAAGAGAGGTTTCGATTTCATACCATTCTATGAAAGAGGTTATGAAATAGGGCAAATTTAGCAAGCAGGTGTTTAAGCTGGTAAAGTGGCAAGAGCCGATTTCCAAGCAAGAATACAACATAAAGTTGTTGTTTGGAAAATTCGACCAATTTCATAATCCCTCTCGTAGGCTGTTATGAAATCGAAGTCGCCCCTGTACTGATGAGGGCCAAAGCCCGAAACCATGGTATACAGGTTGACTTTTTGTCTGAATTCGCCAAAACTGGTGTTGTGGCTTATTCTTTATCTTTACTAGTAAAATATTTACTAGGGTGATGCACAGTGCATCGTTCTGATGCACAAATAGAGGGAGAGATATCTATTTTGGTACATTATATAGTGAAATATAAGGCAATATTACAGCACCACTATAGATATTAATAAAAATATATATATTACTGTACGAGCGTGAAAAATACTACCGAAGTTTTGAAATAATATAAAATAATATATAATATAAAACGTGAGTATATAAAGATAAATTATCTGATGGAAAGCACAATATTAGAACAAAATATTCGTTGAGAAAATATCCACTCGGGCAGAACTCGAGTGAAACCAAGTCCTTTATATCTAGTAGTATATATAATAGTAGTTTAAATTTGAGACAATTTGATCTCGCTGATGAATACAATGCACTTTTGATATAAATGTCAACTTTGTTGTTGTTAATCACATGTAACACATCATAGATGTATAAATTATACTTGTAGACATCAACTTTCGATTACCATAACTATATTGTAAGATTATAAACTCAAAAGGAGCTTCTTCTATATAACATGTTTATTTCGCTAGCTTTCGAACAACATCCTTCTTCAACGGGCGTAAAGGTGTGATGTGAGATGCCTGCAATTATATAGATGTACATCTCACATCACACCTTGTCTTAACGCCCGTTGAAGAAGGATGTCGTTCGAAATTTAGCGAAATAAACATGTTTTATAGAAGAGGTTCCTTTTGAGTTTATAATCTTACAATATAAATTGTTGGAATAGCGATCAAAATTGGCGTGGAGCATTGGGGGATCGACCAATCAACGGCCGCGGCGGCGCTGCGGTCGACGTCAATATATATAGTCTTTGTCTCTCGCCTTCCTACATATACTTGCCTTTAAAATTTTGCTACTTTAGCATCTTGTTTTAAGTTACTTTGTTTAATAAATAATCCTTTTATTCCTTGATTCAATCTCAAACTTCAACAGGTTATGGGCCCAGCACGCTTCCACTGCGCCTAAAAGGATTAACCGCCAGCAGTGAGTAAGCCTTTGTTTTGCTTGAAGTTTAGGCGTCAACCGCCAACCATAACCCTAGTTTCTTTTTGTCGTTGGCCGATTCCAAGACAAAGAAGATGAGCGAAGATTGTCTTTCAAGGATTAAAGTTTTTAATGGTGAAAACTTTTCACTATGGAAATTCCAATTCAGGCTTCTTTTGGAACAACAAAAATTACTAGAATTATTGGAAGGCTTAGAAATAAAGCCGAATGTTGTTTCCTCCGACAGTAACTCTGAAAGTTCACTACAGAATTGGAAATCAAAGGACGTTAAGGCAAGGATGTTGTTATCACAGGCAATCGAATTAAGGTTTCTTCAGCCCCTGATGAACTGTACTTCCGCTTCACAAATGTGGCAGAAATTACTTGCTATTCATGAACAAAAATCCGAATTTACTATTGGCCTACTTTGGCAACAATTCTTCGATGCACGATTGACATCGGAAACAATAAGTGATTACATAGCAAAAATTGAAAATATTTCTGCACAAATTTCACAAATGGGCGGAACCATAACGGAAGATCAAAAGGTAGCAAAAATTTTAAATACTTTGCCTTCGAGTATGCGCTACTTTGTTGCAGCGTGGGAATCGTTAGATCCGAAAGCTCAAACTCTTAACAATTTAACTGCAAGACTTTTGATTGAAGAAACAAGGAATCAACAAAGCGGTTCTTCTAAACAAGATGAGGCCTTATTACACAGGCAAGCACGAACGAAGCCTAAAGATACACAACGTTCTTTTCAAGATGCCAAGAAGAACACTAAATGCCACTATTGTCACAAAATTGGACATTGGAGCCGCGAATGTAGAAAAAGATTAGCTAATGAGAAAAATAAATCCAAAAATCTTCATGATTCAAAAGGAAGTTCAAGTGATTATGGACTTATTTTGTGCGATAATCAAGTAGAGCCCAATGATATTTGGTATGCTGACAGCGGTGCAAGCTGCAGCATGACATTTCGACGAGAGTGGTTCAAGACCTACACGCCGTTCACCAGTGATCATCCAATCTACTTGGGAGACAACTCGACACTACTTGCAGAAGGCATGGGAGACATCGAGATTCAAGCCTACGTCGACGGTGGATGGTACAATACGTACATAAGAAATGTGCTCTACTCGCCGCAACTAAAGAAAAATTTGTATAGCCTTTCTACGTCCACAAGAAGAGGATTCAACGTCATTATCAAACATGACAAGCTACAGATCTTCATGGATAATGACCTAAAAGCCGTAGGAGTGCGTCATGACGGCCTCTACAGGATGCTCTTCAAGGTTACGTCATCATCACAAGGATACATCACCAGCGAGAACAAGCTTCAGTTGTGGCACGAGAGACTTGCGCATCTTCCAGTTGCTACACTTCGAGAGATGGCGACCAAAGGATTGGTGGATGGTCTGCAGCCTCAAGATTTAGAGGGAGAATTTTTCTCCTGTGAAGGATGCCAACTTGGAAAAGCCCATAGAAAGTCGTGCTATCCCTCAGATGGCAAAAACTACCAGCTAGGTGAGTTTATTTATGCTGATATTTGTGGCCCAATGCAGACTCAATCATTAAGTAAATATCTGTATTTCTGCTTATTTAAAGATTACTTTAGTGGTTTTCGCCATATTTATTTTATTAAAAACAAATCAGATGTGCTAGATATATTCAAAGAATATGCTACTCTAATCTATACTCAAACTGGAAATAAGATAAAAGTTCTTAGGACTGATAATGCGCTAGAATTCAAAAGCGATAATTTTGCAGATTTATGTAAAAGATTTGGGATAATTCACGAGTTCACTGCACCTTATGTGCACGAACAGATAGGACGTATAGAAAGAGACAATCGTACGATTGTGGAAGCAGCCAGGTCCATGCTAAATTCACGAAATCTTCCGGGATTTTTTTGGGCTGAGGCATGTAACACAGCAACTTATATTCTAAATAGAAGTGCGACTAAGCAAACCCCTGGAACGACACCTTATGAACTTTTCTTTGGCACAAAGCCTAATGTAGCTAACTATAAAATATTTGGCTGTAATGCTTATATGCATATTCCCAAAGAAAACCGTAAAAAGTGGGATAATAAATCGATAAAACTTATGTTTTTAGGTTATGAGAATACAAGCAAAAATTTTAGATTATGGGATTGGAAAACTAGAAAAATAAGAATTTCTAAAGATGTCACATTCGATGAGAAAGCTACTCCACATTCAGATAGAGAATCTACCAAACCGAAAGAAATAATATTTCAGATTAACAGCGCTCCGGATGAATCACCAGTTGCAACAACAAACTTCCCAGTGCAGGAAATGCTGCCAGTATCCGATATCAGTTCGCATCCAATGATAACACGCTCTAAAGTTTCGGATAGCCAATGTAACTTTGCGCTCGCTGATGAACCCAGTAACTATATAGATGCAATAACAAGTTCAGATTCAGAAAGATGGAAATTAGCCATGGATGAAGAGATTGATGCATTAAATAAAAATAAAACATGGACTTTAGAACGTCTGGCAGATGGTCATAAACCTATCGGTTGTAAATGGGTTTATAAAATTAAAACGGAGCCCGATGGTACAATTCAACGGTTCAAAGCCAGATTAGTTGCAAAAGGCTATTCTCAAATCAAAAATGTTGACTATTTCGATACGTTTAGCCCAGTAGTCAGGTATGATTCGTTACACATTCTTTTATCACACGCTGCTTCTGAAAGGATGTTTCTTAAGCAATTCGATGTAAAGACAGCTTTTCTCAATGGCGAATTAGAGGAACTTGTTTATCTTGAACAACCAGAAGGCTACAAGAGAGATGATAATAGCTGCTATAGATTACATAAAAGTCTGTATGGTCTGAGACAATCTTCTAGAAATTGGAATAAGAAATTTACCAATTTTTTGTATAGCCATAATTTCAAAACATCAGACGCCGACCCGTGCATTTTCATTGGAACACACAATGATTCAAATGTTATCTTAGCTCTCTATGTTGATGATGGAATTATTCTATCTAAAGATAAAGAGGCAATAGCTATTATAATGGATGAGTTAGAACACGCATTTGATATTACATCTGGAAGTGTTAACTTTTTTGTTGGGCTACAAATAGAGCAGTCAGAAGATAGGGCAAGTATTTTCATTCACCAGTCATCATATATTGACAAAATTTTGAGTAAATTTAATATGGCTGACTGTATTCCTGCTTCGGTGCCTATGGATCCTTCTGTCATCTTAACAAAGCAGGACTGTCCTACTCCAGAACAAAAGGAAAAGATGCCTAAATTCCCTTTTCGAGAAGCTGTTGGATCCCTTATGTTTGCATCATGTGTTTCACGTCCAGATATCACTTATGCAGTTTCACAAGTGAGTAAATTCCTAGAATATCCAGGACCTGCACATTGTACAACAGTGAAGAATATTTTCCGTTATCTGAAAGGCACTCCACACATGGGAATTCTCTTCACTGGACAAGACCAACTTGTTGGCTACTCTGATAGTGATTTTGCTCGTGATGTTGACTCCAGAAAAAGTACGACTGGTTATGCCTTCATGATGAACGGAGGAACTGTTTCTTGGGCAAGCCAACGACAACCAATTATCGCACTTTCAACCACCGAAAGTGAATACATCGCTGCCTGCAGTGCTGCTAAGGAATTGATTTGGATCAGAAGACATCTACAGGGCATCGGCTGTGATATTACTAAAGAAACTGAACTTTATATCGACAACCAAGCAGCAATAAAACTTGTTGAAAATCCAGTATTCCACAAACGAACGAAACATATTGATGTTCGCTACCACTTCATTAGATCCAAACATGAAGAAGGTGAACTTAAAGTGCATCATGTTTGCAGCTCAGAACAGCTAGCTGATATAATGACTAAACCTCTTCCACGAAACAAATTCCACTACTTAAGAGGTCTACTGAACATTTTGGATCGAGAGGGAGTGTTGGAATAGCGATCAAAATTGGCGTGGAGCATTGGGGGATCGACCAATCAACGGCCGCGGCGGCGCTGCGGTCGACGTCAATATATATAGTCTTTGTCTCTCGCCTTCCTACATATACTTGCCTTTAAAATTTTGCTACTTTAACATCTTGTTTTAAGTTACTTTGTTTAATAAATAATCCTTTTATTCCTTGATTCAATCTCAAACTTCAACATAAATCATACACCATGTAAATGGATGTGAATGTATATCATTCTTAGCATCCCATAGATTTACTAAGCAATATATAAATAGATAATAAGGCCTCATGTTGAATAATTTCTCTCATTGATATGAATAATTTCCTCTATAAATGTGAACAATATCTCCTAGATGAAAGAATATCTCGTACGTGTGTAAATTGATACCTGGTAATGGTAAATAATTCTTCAAGGTATAGTGGATAATACCACGTAGACTCTTGACCAATATTACATAGATGTAAATAGCGTTATACAAGTATAAGGAATGTGGAAGTATGTGTGAGGAATGTGAAATAATTCCTCTCTCTCTAATTGAAGTGAATAATGTATCCAAACAACGGGTATCAAAGTTTTAACGTAAACATAAAACAATTGAATTTTCCCAATTTAATAGCTAAACAATATATTTGCGGGTTTAAATAGATTTTTTTGGCAATAAAAATTCAATTGTTTATATTATGATAAGAAAAACACATTGGAAATTTTTTCAAGGAATTCGTTGATACACAATTCAATTACTTAGATTGCACATTCTGATTTTTATTTCAATCTCTATTTATAGTAAATAGCCCTCACTTCAAAAAAATAGGTTAAATTGATAAAACAAAATAACTTACAGAACATTGGAATATTTCGGAATAATATTTTAATTTAAAATATATTTTTACAATGTTGCTACCTAACCATTGAATACCCAATTTTAAATATTGCCTAACTTTAAACTCATTTTATTGCATATTTTATTGGGAGCCAGTCAAAAATATTAAAGTAAGTTTGAAAGCAGAAATTCTCAACAAATCGCTTTGATAAAAGATTGGCTTTTAATATTTAGGATAGAATTTTTAAAGCTACCACAAAAGTTTTCTTACATATATAGTAGCGGTTTTTATATATATACACACAGAGAAATCCTTGAATATATATTTAAATTTTATTCCCTTTATAGAAGAAATCTTTAATATATATATTTTACTATGAATATATATATATGTTTCTTTTCTCAAACTGCAATTTTATTATATAACTTTTTTTTATCACTTATCTTGATGTTTATAAAAGAAACAAATTATTTTCTTTCTCTATATCGAACGTTTTAACGGAGTTATATATACAAATTGCTATAAATCTCATTTATATATATATATTTTTACTATCCCTAGTACACGTAGTACAGGTCATGATAATCATGGTGGGTAGAAGTTGGCGACTGTTTTTACTGTAAGTGCACCACATGTCTATACATGTGAAAAGCAGTTCGACTTTTGCACTCACAAGTGTGCCAGAGCCCCGTTTGGTTACTTGCACACGCTGGTGGGGTTGGACTTTTACAAGAAACGGGGGCCATTGGAGCATTCTTTTAATTTAAAAAAATGGCCCAATGCGGGATTCGATCCGGGGTCGTAGCTGTCGAAAACCAACGGTTTAGACCACCCTTCCACCGACACTCCCTTATATAATATTGTGACGGTAGTGAGTGCGTAGTGCAAGCTGTAGGTTAAAAACCAGAAAATCTAGTTTTAGAGGCTTCATGGCAAATCAAGGAAAAGGCCTTTAAGGCCAAAAGCGCGTTGATAATCACTAAACTGGTAAACATTCTGGTAGATAATTACCTTTTATATAATTTTATAGATCTTTGTACTTATAGGCTTCCTGTCTAGAAGTCCAACTCATCCTCTACGTGGTGGACGGGAGAAGCAGCACAAGTAAGGGACTGCCATGTAGGGTGAAGTACGGTGTCGTTAGCCCCGAGCCGCTACGGTAACCGTGAACAGGGAACTCTGAAATGTGGCTGACTAACGGGGCAATGGCACCCCCCCCCCCCTTCCATGGAGGGACAAGACACCACCACCACCACTTATAGGCTTGTTTGCCTTATATTCCTGTAATTGATATAAAAAAACATTGACTTTATTAATGTCTCTGTCAAGATGAAAGTATAAGCCGTCTAAGTTTATTTTTAGATTCTATTAAGTTTCTTAAACTTTCTATTTCTCGGGCCTAAAAGCCCTTTGACGGAAGAATAAGATAAAAATAAAATAATCATTATAAATATATATTTATATATATTTATATTTTTCTCTTGTAGAATGGGGCTTTTAAGCTTGAGAGAGTTTAGTTTGAGAAACTTAATAATCTCAAAAGTGATTTATATCTCTGACGGCTTTATATATTTTTACCTCAATTCGATATACTAGGATACTTTATTTAATATAAGGCATTTATGTTTTTAATAAATCATCGACTATAAAAACTTATATTTTATCTTCATCGAGTTCCAACAACTCTATTGTTAGAGCTGAGAAAATAGCTCATATTTGAAAAAATTCCGGAATAACCACTGTTTTCAAAAATGCACCATCTTTAAATACTATAGTCCGAAATACAATTACAAAGCAGAAAGTGGAGATAGGGAACACAAAGGACGTTGTGTATAGGATCCCATGTAAAGGCTGCAATGTATCCTACATTGGAGAGACAGGCCTTTTCCTTGGGACCAGACTCCAAGAACACAAATCTTCTTGGAAGTATGCAAAGAAAGGTTTGCAATGGTGGAACATGGTCTCCGATTGGGACATCAGCCAGATTGGGAAAATACTTCCACTATTTACAGGGGCATCCAGAACTCGCACCAGAGGAAGTTCCTGGAGGCCATAGCATCAATGAAGGACCCTGCTAGTGTAAATAGATACGAAGAAATCCCCGAACCTTATTTGTCTCTTTTAACTTAATTTTTTTTTCTAATAATTGCAGTTAACTTCATTTATTTCTTATTTTTATTTCCTTAAATTTTGTTTAAAAAAATATATAAAATACTGCATTATAATAACGTATAGAATCAATAGATTAATCGTCTTAAAAAAAAAAAAATACTGCATTACCAAAAAGCCTTTAATTTTCAAAATATTTTATTTTATTATTATTATTATTATTATTAATTTTTTTATGTATCATTATCAATAATTATTTTTGACCAATGACAATTTTTTTTTCATATGATGTACAATAATTTGTATATTAAATTCACTGTGCAATAAATTGATAAAGAGGGAGCAGTCTCTCGAAATATTTTAAGAAAAAAAAAATGTTTTTTTTTCTTTACAGATCCAGGTACGCCCTTTTATATAATAATTCTGAAAGTTAAATATATATATTAATATAGATTTCATTAGTTTCCATAATGGTACATTGCTTTAAAATACAACATTTTCTCTAAGGCAACTAATTAAATATATTTAAAATAATTATATATACAAGTATCAGAGTCATCAAAAATCAATTCTGTTATCGTTTGCTTTTGTGAATGGAATAAATACCCAAATATGGCCATTTCTTATAAGCATCGGTGGTTCAGTGGTAGAATGCTCGCCTGCCACGCGGGCGGCCCGGGTTCGATTCCCGGCCGATGTATTATTATTATTTTTTTTTACAATTTTTAAAACTCATATAGATTATTATCTTATATATATGTATATAAGTCAATGTCTGTTGTCTGTTTCGCGATAAACTCAAAAACTACTGAACCAATTGGTACCAGATTTTGCATGTCGCTTTTTATAAACCCGTATTGCTATTCTATGGCACTTCTACCATTTATTATTGATGTTATTTCAGTATGAAGGAAATTGCATTCGGGGGAATTCTCAGGCGAAGCCGGGTCATTCGTCTAGTATCTATATATTTATAACATAAATTTGCGGAAGAATAATATTAATGTACCGAAAAAGGCACTCCTCCCTTTAATTGTGCAACAGAAAAATGCACTGTGCATAACCCTAGTCAAAAACATTAATAGTTACCATGGTTTCGGGCTTTGGGCCTCATCAGTATAAGAGAGGTTTCGATTTCATACCATTCTATGAAAGAGGTTATGAAATAGGGCAAATTTAGCAAGCAGGTGTTTAAGCTGGTAAAGTGGCAAGAGCCGATTTCCAAGCAAGAATACAACATAAAGTTGTTGTTTGGAAAATTCGACCAATTTCATAATCCCTCTCGTAGGCTGTTATGAAATCGAAGTCGCCCCTGTACTGATGAGGGCCAAAGCCCGAAACCATGGTATACAGGTTGACTTTTTGTCTGAATTCGCCAAAACTGGTGTTGTGGCTTATTCTTTATCTTTACTAGTAAAATATTTACTAGGGTGATGCACAGTGCATCGTTCTGATGCACAAATAGAGGGAGAGATATCTATTTTGGTACATTATATAGTGAAATATAAGGCAATATTACAGCACCACTATAGATATTAATAAAAATATATATATTACTGTACGAGCGTGAAAAATACTACCGAAGTTTTGAAATAATATAAAATAATATATAATATAAAACGTGAGTATATAAAGATAAATTATCTGATGGAAAGCACAATATTAGAACAAAATATTCGTTGAGAAAATATCCACTCGGGCAGAACTCGAGTGAAACCAAGTCCTTTATATCTAGTAGTATATATAATAGTAGTTTAAATTTGAGACAATTTGATCTCGCTGATGAATACAATGCACTTTTGATATAAATGTCAACTTTGTTGTTGTTAATCACATGTAACACATCATAGATGTATAAATTATACTTGTAGACATCAACTTTCGATTACCATAACTATATTGTAAGATTATAAACTCAAAAGGAGCTTCTTCTATATAACATGTTTATTTCGCTAGCTTTCGAACAACATCCTTCTTCAACGGGCGTAAAGGTGTGATGTGAGATGCCTGCAATTATATAGATGTACATCTCACATCACACCTTGTCTTAACGCCCGTTGAAGAAGGATGTCGTTCGAAATTTAGCGAAATAAACATGTTTTATAGAAGAGGTTCCTTTTGAGTTTATAATCTTACAATATAAATTGTTGGAATAGCGATCAAAATTGGCGTGGAGCATTGGGGGATCGACCAATCAACGGCCGCGGCGGCGCTGCGGTCGACGTCAATATATATAGTCTTTGTCTCTCGCCTTCCTACATATACTTGCCTTTAAAATTTTGCTACTTTAGCATCTTGTTTTAAGTTACTTTGTTTAATAAATAATCCTTTTATTCCTTGATTCAATCTCAAACTTCAACAGGTTATGGGCCCAGCACGCTTCCACTGCGCCTAAAAGGATTAACCGCCAGCAGTGAGTAAGCCTTTGTTTTGCTTGAAGTTTAGGCGTCAACCGCCAACCATAACCCTAGTTTCTTTTTGTCGTTGGCCGATTCCAAGACAAAGAAGATGAGCGAAGATTGTCTTTCAAGGATTAAAGTTTTTAATGGTGAAAACTTTTCACTATGGAAATTCCAATTCAGGCTTCTTTTGGAACAACAAAAATTACTAGAATTATTGGAAGGCTTAGAAATAAAGCCGAATGTTGTTTCCTCCGACAGTAACTCTGAAAGTTCACTACAGAATTGGAAATCAAAGGACGTTAAGGCAAGGATGTTGTTATCACAGGCAATCGAATTAAGGTTTCTTCAGCCCCTGATGAACTGTACTTCCGCTTCACAAATGTGGCAGAAATTACTTGCTATTCATGAACAAAAATCCGAATTTACTATTGGCCTACTTTGGCAACAATTCTTCGATGCACGATTGACATCGGAAACAATAAGTGATTACATAGCAAAAATTGAAAATATTTCTGCACAAATTTCACAAATGGGCGGAACCATAACGGAAGATCAAAAGGTAGCAAAAATTTTAAATACTTTGCCTTCGAGTATGCGCTACTTTGTTGCAGCGTGGGAATCGTTAGATCCGAAAGCTCAAACTCTTAACAATTTAACTGCAAGACTTTTGATTGAAGAAACAAGGAATCAACAAAGCGGTTCTTCTAAACAAGATGAGGCCTTATTACACAGGCAAGCACGAACGAAGCCTAAAGATACACAACGTTCTTTTCAAGATGCCAAGAAGAACACTAAATGCCACTATTGTCACAAAATTGGACATTGGAGCCGCGAATGTAGAAAAAGATTAGCTAATGAGAAAAATAAATCCAAAAATCTTCATGATTCAAAAGGAAGTTCAAGTGATTATGGACTTATTTTGTGCGATAATCAAGTAGAGCCCAATGATATTTGGTATGCTGACAGCGGTGCAAGCTGCAGCATGACATTTCGACGAGAGTGGTTCAAGACCTACACGCCGTTCACCAGTGATCATCCAATCTACTTGGGAGACAACTCGACACTACTTGCAGAAGGCATGGGAGACATCGAGATTCAAGCCTACGTCGACGGTGGATGGTACAATACGTACATAAGAAATGTGCTCTACTCGCCGCAACTAAAGAAAAATTTGTATAGCCTTTCTACGTCCACAAGAAGAGGATTCAACGTCATTATCAAACATGACAAGCTACAGATCTTCATGGATAATGACCTAAAAGCCGTAGGAGTGCGTCATGACGGCCTCTACAGGATGCTCTTCAAGGTTACGTCATCATCACAAGGATACATCACCAGCGAGAACAAGCTTCAGTTGTGGCACGAGAGACTTGCGCATCTTCCAGTTGCTACACTTCGAGAGATGGCGACCAAAGGATTGGTGGATGGTCTGCAGCCTCAAGATTTAGAGGGAGAATTTTTCTCCTGTGAAGGATGCCAACTTGGAAAAGCCCATAGAAAGTCGTGCTATCCCTCAGATGGCAAAAACTACCAGCTAGGTGAGTTTATTTATGCTGATATTTGTGGCCCAATGCAGACTCAATCATTAAGTAAATATCTGTATTTCTGCTTATTTAAAGATTACTTTAGTGGTTTTCGCCATATTTATTTTATTAAAAACAAATCAGATGTGCTAGATATATTCAAAGAATATGCTACTCTAATCTATACTCAAACTGGAAATAAGATAAAAGTTCTTAGGACTGATAATGCGCTAGAATTCAAAAGCGATAATTTTGCAGATTTATGTAAAAGATTTGGGATAATTCACGAGTTCACTGCACCTTATGTGCACGAACAGATAGGACGTATAGAAAGAGACAATCGTACGATTGTGGAAGCAGCCAGGTCCATGCTAAATTCACGAAATCTTCCGGGATTTTTTTGGGCTGAGGCATGTAACACAGCAACTTATATTCTAAATAGAAGTGCGACTAAGCAAACCCCTGGAACGACACCTTATGAACTTTTCTTTGGCACAAAGCCTAATGTAGCTAACTATAAAATATTTGGCTGTAATGCTTATATGCATATTCCCAAAGAAAACCGTAAAAAGTGGGATAATAAATCGATAAAACTTATGTTTTTAGGTTATGAGAATACAAGCAAAAATTTTAGATTATGGGATTGGAAAACTAGAAAAATAAGAATTTCTAAAGATGTCACATTCGATGAGAAAGCTACTCCACATTCAGATAGAGAATCTACCAAACCGAAAGAAATAATATTTCAGATTAACAGCGCTCCGGATGAATCACCAGTTGCAACAACAAACTTCCCAGTGCAGGAAATGCTGCCAGTATCCGATATCAGTTCGCATCCAATGATAACACGCTCTAAAGTTTCGGATAGCCAATGTAACTTTGCGCTCGCTGATGAACCCAGTAACTATATAGATGCAATAACAAGTTCAGATTCAGAAAGATGGAAATTAGCCATGGATGAAGAGATTGATGCATTAAATAAAAATAAAACATGGACTTTAGAACGTCTGGCAGATGGTCATAAACCTATCGGTTGTAAATGGGTTTATAAAATTAAAACGGAGCCCGATGGTACAATTCAACGGTTCAAAGCCAGATTAGTTGCAAAAGGCTATTCTCAAATCAAAAATGTTGACTATTTCGATACGTTTAGCCCAGTAGTCAGGTATGATTCGTTACACATTCTTTTATCACACGCTGCTTCTGAAAGGATGTTTCTTAAGCAATTCGATGTAAAGACAGCTTTTCTCAATGGCGAATTAGAGGAACTTGTTTATCTTGAACAACCAGAAGGCTACAAGAGAGATGATAATAGCTGCTATAGATTACATAAAAGTCTGTATGGTCTGAGACAATCTTCTAGAAATTGGAATAAGAAATTTACCAATTTTTTGTATAGCCATAATTTCAAAACATCAGACGCCGACCCGTGCATTTTCATTGGAACACACAATGATTCAAATGTTATCTTAGCTCTCTATGTTGATGATGGAATTATTCTATCTAAAGATAAAGAGGCAATAGCTATTATAATGGATGAGTTAGAACACGCATTTGATATTACATCTGGAAGTGTTAACTTTTTTGTTGGGCTACAAATAGAGCAGTCAGAAGATAGGGCAAGTATTTTCATTCACCAGTCATCATATATTGACAAAATTTTGAGTAAATTTAATATGGCTGACTGTATTCCTGCTTCGGTGCCTATGGATCCTTCTGTCATCTTAACAAAGCAGGACTGTCCTACTCCAGAACAAAAGGAAAAGATGCCTAAATTCCCTTTTCGAGAAGCTGTTGGATCCCTTATGTTTGCATCATGTGTTTCACGTCCAGATATCACTTATGCAGTTTCACAAGTGAGTAAATTCCTAGAATATCCAGGACCTGCACATTGTACAACAGTGAAGAATATTTTCCGTTATCTGAAAGGCACTCCACACATGGGAATTCTCTTCACTGGACAAGACCAACTTGTTGGCTACTCTGATAGTGATTTTGCTCGTGATGTTGACTCCAGAAAAAGTACGACTGGTTATGCCTTCATGATGAACGGAGGAACTGTTTCTTGGGCAAGCCAACGACAACCAATTATCGCACTTTCAACCACCGAAAGTGAATACATCGCTGCCTGCAGTGCTGCTAAGGAATTGATTTGGATCAGAAGACATCTACAGGGCATCGGCTGTGATATTACTAAAGAAACTGAACTTTATATCGACAACCAAGCAGCAATAAAACTTGTTGAAAATCCAGTATTCCACAAACGAACGAAACATATTGATGTTCGCTACCACTTCATTAGATCCAAACATGAAGAAGGTGAACTTAAAGTGCATCATGTTTGCAGCTCAGAACAGCTAGCTGATATAATGACTAAACCTCTTCCACGAAACAAATTCCACTACTTAAGAGGTCTACTGAACATTTTGGATCGAGAGGGAGTGTTGGAATAGCGATCAAAATTGGCGTGGAGCATTGGGGGATCGACCAATCAACGGCCGCGGCGGCGCTGCGGTCGACGTCAATATATATAGTCTTTGTCTCTCGCCTTCCTACATATACTTGCCTTTAAAATTTTGCTACTTTAACATCTTGTTTTAAGTTACTTTGTTTAATAAATAATCCTTTTATTCCTTGATTCAATCTCAAACTTCAACATAAATCATACACCATGTAAATGGATGTGAATGTATATCATTCTTAGCATCCCATAGATTTACTAAGCAATATATAAATAGATAATAAGGCCTCATGTTGAATAATTTCTCTCATTGATATGAATAATTTCCTCTATAAATGTGAACAATATCTCCTAGATGAAAGAATATCTCGTACGTGTGTAAATTGATACCTGGTAATGGTAAATAATTCTTCAAGGTATAGTGGATAATACCACGTAGACTCTTGACCAATATTACATAGATGTAAATAGCGTTATACAAGTATAAGGAATGTGGAAGTATGTGTGAGGAATGTGAAATAATTCCTCTCTCTCTAATTGAAGTGAATAATGTATCCAAACAACGGGTATCAAAGTTTTAACGTAAACATAAAACAATTGAATTTTCCCAATTTAATAGCTAAACAATATATTTGCGGGTTTAAATAGATTTTTTTGGCAATAAAAATTCAATTGTTTATATTATGATAAGAAAAACACATTGGAAATTTTTTCAAGGAATTCGTTGATACACAATTCAATTACTTAGATTGCACATTCTGATTTTTATTTCAATCTCTATTTATAGTAAATAGCCCTCACTTCAAAAAAATAGGTTAAATTGATAAAACAAAATAACTTACAGAACATTGGAATATTTCGGAATAATATTTTAATTTAAAATATATTTTTACAATGTTGCTACCTAACCATTGAATACCCAATTTTAAATATTGCCTAACTTTAAACTCATTTTATTGCATATTTTATTGGGAGCCAGTCAAAAATATTAAAGTAAGTTTGAAAGCAGAAATTCTCAACAAATCGCTTTGATAAAAGATTGGCTTTTAATATTTAGGATAGAATTTTTAAAGCTACCACAAAAGTTTTCTTACATATATAGTAGCGGTTTTTATATATATACACACAGAGAAATCCTTGAATATATATTTAAATTTTATTCCCTTTATAGAAGAAATCTTTAATATATATATTTTACTATGAATATATATATATGTTTCTTTTCTCAAACTGCAATTTTATTATATAACTTTTTTTTATCACTTATCTTGATGTTTATAAAAGAAACAAATTATTTTCTTTCTCTATATCGAACGTTTTAACGGAGTTATATATACAAATTGCTATAAATCTCATTTATATATATATATTTTTACTATCCCTAGTACACGTAGTACAGGTCATGATAATCATGGTGGGTAGAAGTTGGCGACTGTTTTTACTGTAAGTGCACCACATGTCTATACATGTGAAAAGCAGTTCGACTTTTGCACTCACAAGTGTGCCAGAGCCCCGTTTGGTTACTTGCACACGCTGGTGGGGTTGGACTTTTACAAGAAACGGGGGCCATTGGAGCATTCTTTTAATTTAAAAAAATGGCCCAATGCGGGATTCGATCCGGGGTCGTAGCTGTCGAAAACCAACGGTTTAGACCACCCTTCCACCGACACTCCCTTATATAATATTGTGACGGTAGTGAGTGCGGGGAGTCGTTGAAGTTAAAATGAATAAATGCTTAAGAATTTATTTATAAAATAAAAGCGTTGAAATTACCGTTATAGATTTATTTTTAATAAAGACTAATATTTGTGTTTTGTGCTTGCTATTAAAGTTTAAAACACATTTAAACTTTATATATTTTATTCAATGAAGATCAAAATTACATAAACATCACAATTAATTATATATTAAAAATGGCATATCCTGACCAGGAGCACATGTGCTTTACAGAAGGCTGAGCGCCATCTGGTGGAACAGAAATCAACTAAACATTGATTTAACCTGTTCCCTGATATTTGGCCAACCCAATTTCTTTATAAATCAAGAAAAGCCATCCACGAATGTGCTCCTGGTCAGGATATGCCATTTTTAATATTGATTTCAACACCTGATCTTTTTATCTTTTATTTTTTTTATTTCGTTTTTTAATTAATTATATATCATCATAATTAATCATATATCATAACTACATGACATTAAGTAATCTATTTTTAGTTTTGTTTTTGTCACCAGTCAAAAATTTTATTTTCACAGACTAAATTATGAGATTAATTTATAAATGAAATATTATGCAAAACAAATAAATAACTTTATACATCAATTTGAATAGGGAAAAATTATAATTTGGGAAAAAAAAGTTTATTTTCGAGAAATTATTGCTCTTCAACGGGGGCAAATACTATTGTTTACAATATCAAAATGATATTCAACAAAAATATCTATAATTTTAGCTGTAAACAGTCTGAATCACGCCCGCGCGGGCACATGCCAAAAACATTTTTTTCAATTATTTTTATAAAAAGATCATTACGATATTGTCGCGTATAAGGCCTGAAACTACCTACAACCTCCGCCAATAGATGGCGCTTTCACCTGTTTCCGATCTGAAACTGGTGTTGGAATCGCCAAATGCTGTGGTCCTGTTTCCTGGGAGAAATGTATGTAAATAGATGTTCATATTGGCCCCGATGGGTGGTGTAATGTAAATACCTGTTGTTTATTATCCCATTTAAATGTAATGTTTAGTAGTAAATGACAATAAAAGAGGAGTGTTAGAGGTCTCGCTGCTGCTACTCTTCTGGTAAGTCTCTCGTGTCCCCCCCACCAGTGGTAAGGCCGAGAGATGCTGCCAGAGGAAAGGAGTTCCACTTGAGTGGTGGTTCTCGGAGGTCCTTGGGTGCTCTGCAGGGTACAGCTGCGGAGGGAGAGCAACGGGAGCCCGGGTAGATGATCCACGGCGGAAGAAGCGGCGTCGTCGCGAAGAACCGTGGAGGGGTCAGCCGCGACAATATTGATGTTGATATTATATTTGCCCGAAAGCTTGCAAAAATCTCAAATAAAAAATAAACTTTTTTTTCCCAAATTATAATTTTCCCTATTCATATAATCCCTGGGTAACTATTGGTCGCATAAAATGACTAATTGAATGACGAATATAAGTAACAATCTCTGTTTCTATTTTATTATTTGATTAATTATCTCTATTAATGACAACATAAAGTTGCGGAAGGACAATATTCATGTACATAGAGAGACACCTCCACCTTCAAAATTAAGTTGCAGCTTATAAAATATTAGCCATCTATAGCCTATTCAAATTATAAACCTATAAATATTTTACATATTTTGAGATATAAAAAATGATGACTAGATCTGTAAATAATTATACCCCAGAATTTTAAAATAGACAAATATCAAGAGCGATTTGCTTATTCTGGGATAAGAAATTGCAATGTTAATATTGCGACATTGTGTTTTTGTTTTGAAAATAGAGCAATCCATAAATATATCTTTAATTAAAAAGGCATATATTGTGGATCAAAATATCATACATTTTACCAATACTTCAGTTGGCTGAACGCCAACCTGTTTCTCTCAAGGTATTATTACATATTAATGTGTGTCAACAACAAACTCAGCGCCGCATAACGTAAATAGAATTAAGTTTAAAAATAGTTTTGCTATATTCAATGGGGAGAAAAAAATTGATATAAATATAATTTTTGTAAAATAAGGGTGTGAATATTTTGAATATTAATAAAAGCGTCTATTTTATATATATTTTTATTTTGATCCAATATATGCCTTTTTAATTAAAGATTGTGTTTTTGATAATACATTTTTGTAATACTACCTAAAAATTAGCCCGTTCTACTAACATGTCTAGACTACCAGCACTTCAAAGCTTTATTAATGTTTTAACTTAATAGAGATAAAATATTGGAGACTATATATTCTACTAATCAAGCCCAGGTCGAGAATTTTTTACCTTACCCTCGTATGACAATTCATAGCTTTATCGAAGGAGTTTCTAACTTCAAGTACATGTGAGGGTCCTTCCGCATATTGATGGAGTTGTAGATCTATCCAGGTCTCAGCTCGGCCCTCTCCTGGATTTGCCGTTCTAGAGCCTTCTCCGTCCTCCGCCACGAGGAGACTCCGGAGAGATTCCTTCTCTAGGATAAAAGGACCTTATAGTTAGGAATTTCCCATTTATTGTGTCTTAGTTAACAGATGTTATATTCGAGCACAGCTCGCGAGTCACCTTGTCCTGGCTATTTACACGTGGCGAGTTGATAAGTACTATTTTGACAAAGCAAGCTTTCGAGCAAATATTTGACAAAAATGACACATTGTTTAGGCCTCTGGGTGCAAGATGTTGACTTAGGCTAAAATAATAAATCACACTAAATATTTGATAGACATAGGTTAATTTATTTAGGGCCAGTATAGTTTAACACAGATCACATTACGGTGAACAATAAGACGTGCACAAAATTGTGATATAACTAATATTTCAAAACAAATTAGCAAAAACAAACAGCACACGCACCATATGTAATTGAAATAATTCTGTTTCCAATAAACACATTAACTACTAATTAAAAACTCTATATATTTTATAGTATAAGTTATGTAAAACAAATTTTTCTATGACTGTTTTAGTAAAAAAAGAAATAGCTAGGGGCACTAAATGTATTAGAGAGAGAGAGAGTTCAACACAATACTAAAAAGAGAAAATCTCACAAATATAAAAGGTCGATAGAGGTAATGTATATATATTAAATATCTGATATAAAAAGCCCAAACCTATCAAGGAGAAGGGTAATGATGGATGTTGAACATTTACAATGTTTACGTTTCGTTCACTAAATAAAAAAGTATTAAATCTGTAGTTTTTTTTTGTAATCAATTAATAAAAATTTAAAAGAGCAAAGTTAGATATTTTGATGTTACGCAAAATTTTCTCTATCTTGCTTTACATAAGTGATTAAAATTCGGTTGAAATGGATGCATTCTAACGAAAGTTTTTAGCGAAGCTTACTTATGAAATTTCTCATTGATATATGTAGACTAGCCGAATGGCCCGGGCAACGCCCGGGTTTTACCCGATTAAATGCTTTTATTCAAATACTATTCGTTACAATTATAAATTGGCGCCGTGGATGTCATTCTTGTATAATATATAAATGAGTTTTAAAAATTGTAAAAAAAAAATGCATCGGCCCGGAATCGAACGCGTGGCAGGCGAGCATTCTCGCCATTGAATTACCGATGCTTATAAGAAATGGCCATATTTGGGTATTTATTCCATTCAAAACGGCGACAGAATTGATTAAGAATTGTTGCTTGATGACTCTGATACTTGTATATTTTAATATTATCCCGTCGCAAACTTGTACGACGGAGAAAAATTTAGGAATAATTTACACCTAAAATATATGTCGGTTTAAAAAGATCGATTTTTTTTTGCTCCATAACATCTTAACATCTCAGAATAAAATGGTCAAATTTCAGATCCTTATCATGTAAAGAATAAAAAACACACACACTGACAATATTCTATATACAGTTACGAGCGTCATTCTTCATCGCCTCTGTCACGGTTTGCTTTTATTTTTGGAATGGCGCCCTCCTATTGGTCGGCTACGATCACGCCACCTTTGCCCCCCCCCCCCCCTTCATGCCCCCCCCCCCCCCCACTCGCATTTTCGTTTTTGTAACTCTTGTGTTGGAGCGGGTCGCTCCTTAAATAAATGCATATATTAGTTAATAACCAACTGGAATCCTCTCTTTCTTTTTCCCAATAAGAAACGCCTACGGAAGCCAACAGTACATAGACAGATAAAGCACATAGGCTATAGTTATTAACTAACATATGCATTTATTTAAGGCGCCAAATTATAATTGGAACAAATAGTATTTGAATTAAAACATTCAATCGGGTAAAACACGGGCGTTGCCCGGGTCATTCGGCTAGTAATTCATAAATACAACCTTAAAATAGAATTCTAAAAAAAAAAATTATATTGCCTTCCCAAAACCGATAGGAAAAAGGAAGCTGGGTCCATCATGTTACATCAGCCACGTGGACTGTCAAAGCTTCTTTCAATTCGTTAGATCTCGCTCTTTTATTTAAACATCCTTACACTGTGTCATTTTTATTAAATGCTCCATTGTAATACGAATGGAATTTTAATATGTATATAATATATTTAAAAATTAACGGATAAATCATTTCTGTGTATTGTTTTCTTAATGTTATCCTGGAGTTCTGCTGAGTTTTAGGGTAAATGTAAGTGTACCGTAGAGGTATAAAAAGGTTACGTTGCACTGATATGAAGGAATTACATATAATTTGTAATATTGGGTATATCTTTACCATATCCACGATATCCGTTACAATTTACTACATTTATTCTGGCGTAGCTCAATCATTTATCGCCATTCCGAATCCATTCTCTATATTTACCGTCTGGGTGCAAAGTTTATTTATTGCAACCGGAAGATCAATTGTAGCATACCTCTTTGATCCTCTTTCTACAAGATGAAGAATCGATACAAATCCAATTTGATCAGGGAAGAAAATGTAGTTACTCTAATAACGACATGTTCTAACTTGTTATTTGCACCCCATTTTTCTAAAAAAAACTATCAAATTTGGAAAAGGGCTGGCTAGTTAAAGCAAGTCACGTCGAAGGGAGAGATTGGAAGAGAGGAAAAATCAATTTTCCTGCTCCACATCATGGAATTTGATTTGTCGGGAGCTCGCGTCTCGACAGGGATTATCCCGACGGACATCATCAGCGCCAAGCAGACGACGTTCTCTTTATTACTCTCTCTCCACATTAATTATACACAAACACACACACGTGCATTTATCTATATACCTAAGCAAATAAAGCAAAGAGTATTCTTATAGAATTACGAGTATTTTCTAAATTTGTGTGCGCACGCGTGATGTGGTTGGTGCGTGTGTGTGTGAAGTTGTGCGGTTAGTGTGTGTAGTTGATGTGGTGTGTGTGTGTGTGCGTGAGATTTTAAATTATTGAACTAGGTTGCATTTTAAATATTTATTAAGTACGTTTTTATATCAAATCTAAACACTAAATTGTACTATACATATCGGATTTACACATTTTGAAGTGTGCATTACAAATTGAAATAATAAAGTTTTAAAAGAGGTTTGACAAAGAGATAAACATTCCAAATTAAATAGCAAATTTTCGAATTTAATTGAAACATTCTTATTTTCGCACTTTTACACATAATTATATGGTTTTATATATTATATATATAATGGTGTTAAAAGTATTATTATTATTATTTTATTCATTACAATATTATCTATCCATATATATATATATATATATATATATATATATATATATATATACTAGACGAATGGCCCGGGCAACGCCCGGGTTTTACCCGAGTGCGTATATATTTTAAAAACGTTTTAATTAAAATACTATTCGTTACAATTATAAATTGGCGCCATGTATGTCACTCTTGTGAAACGTCCCGTTCCAAACTGTGTGTTTTTAAAATGTTTTAATTAAAATACTATTCGTTACAATTATAAGGTACTTATATATATTTAAAGGTTCTCATAAAAAAAAGGTTACCGATTTAAAAGTTTATTTTATTTTATTTAAAGAAACATATTTTCATTTAAGTATTGTTATTTATTTTAAAAGATTAAGTAATTGTGCAAAACGATAATTGCCTTAAAAAGAAATTGCCTTAAAAAAAAAAAGAAACATTCGCGGTGATTTTGTCTTGCATTCGTTTATACAATTATTATATATATTGGCATCATATATTAACTTTATGAACGGAAAAATATGTGCAGGGTAGCCTAGTGGTCATGGCATCTGCCCGGTAAGCGGAAGGTCGTGGGTTCGATTCCCATCCCTTGACACTTTTTTTATTTTATCCATTCTGACCAAAATCTATCCGTGAACTTCACACAGTGAACTTCACACAGACAGAATAAGGCAATTATATAAGTAGAAGATATTAAAATTAAAAAGGCATCTCCTGACCACGAGCACATGTGCTTTTTAGATGGCAGAACGCCATCTAGTGAAGCAAATATGAACTAAATGTTTATTTAGTTTGCTCCGTGATATTTGGCCAACCCAATTTCATGATAAATCAAGAAAAGCCATCCACGAACGCATTTCGCGCTGTTGGCGCTCGTCAGCGTGGAGTAGGCTGTAACCACTACGACCAAAACGATTTTTGGTCCCAGAGGCTTCTTGAGAAATTAAGAAATGGGTACATGCAAAATTTCCAATGATTTTACAATAGGTTTGGTGAAGAATATTGCAAAACATCAAGTTATCTTTAGAATAGATTAGATAATTTTAGTATCTAATTTTCGTGAAAAAGAACAAATGCCAACATTTTTTTTAAATAGATAAAAAATATAATGATGATGGTATATTCATTATCATTGAGTATCATCATATCTTTGAAAATTTTAAAAAAATACGTCCCGGTTCCTGCTGGAGTGGATGCTCTTGCCCAAAAATACTGCTTTAACAAATTTCGATTATTTGCCTATAAAAATTATTCTTTACTCGCCGAATGACCCTGACAATGCCCGGATGTTTAGACTTGGATATAATATTTTCTTTATATCTACTTATATATTTGCCTTATTCTGTCTGTCTGAAGCTCACGGATGGGATTTTTCATAACCATCGGTGGTTCAGTGGTAGAATGCTCGCCTGCCACGCGGGCGGCCCGGGTTCGATTCCCGGCCGATGCATTTTTTTTTTACAATTTTTAAAACTCATTTATATATTATACAAGAATGACATCCACGGCGCCAATTTATAATTGTAACGAATAGTATTTGAACAAAAGCATTTAATCGGGTAAAACCCGGGCGTTGCCCGGGTCATTCGTATATAATAATTGTATAAACGAATGCAAGACATAATCACCGCGAATGTTTCTTTTTTTTAAGGCAATTTCTTTTAAGGCAATTATCGTTATTTATCGTTAATTTTTGTTTCGATTTTATTGAAAAAAAAAAACGATATGGTGCCTTTAAAAAATGATCTTTATTACTATGCAGTTTTCTATTTAGTCAATATACCTAAGTTCATGTTGCAAATGTAATTATTTTCGTGAGGTATAATCCTCTGGCATACAAGTTGTAGTAACACAAAAACTCCGAGGATAAGTTTCTTTTATTTTATGATAAAAGAAACTTATCCTCGGAGTTTTTGTGTTACTACAAAATGTAATTATCTCTATCGATTTAGTAGGTGAAATGCAAAAAAAAAATCGACATGATATAATCTTTATGAAAATTCACATTTTTATTTTTATATTTTCAAGACACACACAGTTTGGGGCGGGACGTTTCACAAGAGAGACATCCACGGCGCCAATTTATAATTGTAACGAATAGTATTTTATTTAAAACGTTTTAAAAACACACAGTTTGGAACGCGACGTTTCACAAGAGTGACATCCATGGCGCCAATTTATAATTGTAACGAATAGTATTTGAATTAAAACGTTTTTAAAATATATACGCACTCGGGTAAAACCCGGGCGTTGCCCGGGCCATTCGTCTAGTATTTAATATTCAAATATATTATACACACAAAGTCTTTATTAAGACACCAGTCTTATACAGATTCTCTTCTTATTGCCGACTTGCAACGATATCCCCACAATGATCAATCACCATCATGTAGTGGAGGAGAAAACGATGAATCTAAGTTATATTTCTGTTTACTGCTTTGTATAATTTATATAGAGACAGAGCAACCATTCGACTTGATATGGTGCTGGTTAAAATACTTTGAACTGAGGTAAGTTGGCTGTCGTTTACTTTTGAGAAAAACGTCTCTCTTTCTTTTCTAATATACTGGCACTCCAAGATGTAATTAGATATTTCAATTTCTATTTTTTCTTTGCAAAGATGGCATACTGTATCCCCTCACTGAAGATTTTGATATGGTTTTCCTCAAAAAAGGAATGGGGTATTCTCTGTGTTGTGCAATATAGCATTTTGTTGGAAATGGAAGATCGCTAAGTAAATAGTTTTCAGACAAAAATAAAAAATGTAAATACTTATAGTGAGGATAGAATTTAGAATTTTCTATTTTAACCTGATCATTTGAATAGATTGTTCTATTGCTATCTTGATTATTGATGGAATTTCCCCCTGGACCATGCTTATATCATTGCAGTGAATTAACCAAGAAAATCCGGTTAAATACGTTGGCCGAACTTTCCGCAAACCCGATATAAATATTTCTTATTCTTGATATCTCCTGTAGTTGAGTTAAATAAATATGGGGAAGTCGGTTATTGTCCATTTTCAGAATTCTGAGCCAAAACCTGAGGGTTAACACTAACTCCCAGTGACGTTTGTCCATATTCCATGCGCAGAATATAACCGGGAGTATATCTAGGTAAATTTAAGAGCCGTCGGAGAAAATTGTCCTGAGCCCCGTCCACCATGATCTTCTGTTTGTTGGCCAAAATCGGAGCGGCATAAAGCAAGGTTGAGAGAACTATTGAATCCAAGAGCCTGAGTGATATTTGAGATAATTGATTTTTGACCTGGTCAATATTGCTCAAACCGCATTAATAGCATTTAGCGACTTGTTTTTAAAAATTTGCGCCGCCTGTTGAGTTTGAAGTTGACAGCTGGTAACCCAAATACGTGTATTTAGATGTTGTAATGAGTTGTCCCCAGAGCCAAACGTCAGAGAGAGCCAGTCGACCTCCATTTCTAAACACCATAACCCTTGATTTGTTTTGGTTCAAAGTTAGGAAATTTTCTTCGAAATATTTCGAGTAAATTAATCTTTATCTGAAGATTCATTTTGTATTCTCCCAAAAGCACAATGTCGTCTGCGAACAGAAGGAGGTGTATGTTTCCATAATTCGGTAAATAGATACTTGGCATGTCCGCATCAGCATATAAAGAAACTAGGTCGTTTAGAAAAAGGATCAATAAATGAGGTGATAGCGGCTCACCCTGTAGGACTCCAGATGGTATTTTTATAAATTCCGTAAGTGATCTGTTCCATCTAACTGTAGCTGTCGTTTGAGTATATAAAACGATCGCTCAAACCATAAGCTGCTAACTTTTCCCAAAGAAGATTTGGTACAGTATCAAAAGCCTTTTTGATATACATAAAAAAAAAGCGTATAACTTCATTCTTTTGCGGCTCAGGGTCATTTGAATCAGTGAGGTTATTGTGAAGATATGGTCTTGATAGAAATATCTCATTCTGAAACCCGCTTGATTTTCCGCCAATATTCCCCTTCTTTCCATCCAGCTGTTCAACATAGTCTTTAAAAAGTTCGATAAGTTGTATAGCAATAATATTCCCATATAGTTTGATTGTAAATTTGGGTCGCCGTTTTTGAAGATAGGATAGATGATTGCTCCTGTCCACGTTGAGGGAACTGAGGATGTCATCAATGTTTTATTGTATATGTTGTTAACAATTTCAGATATTCGTCAGGTGATTATTTGATTGCTTCATTAGGTATGTTATCCAATCCTGTCGCTTTATTATTCCTTAGTTTGGATATTTCCGTAGAAACTACTGTAAGCGAAATTTCACCATCCAGGACCGGATCGAAATGAGCTGGGGCTGAAAAAAAATTTCATTATCGGTGGGAAGTGAGTAACTTTCTGTAAAAAGCCAGCCAATCAGGGACCAGAATATTGCCTTTGATGGCGTCTCTCTGCTTAAAGTATTTTATTATATTCCAAAATTGAGAAGAGTTTCTAGTATGACAAAGGGCCTTCTGTATATCTTCAAAGTATTTGTTATTTTTTGATCTGTTTAATGATAGATATTCTTTCTTGCTTGCAATAAACAAATATTTGTTATCTGTATCATTCTGTGTTGAATAGAGCTTAAGATTGTTTTTCATATTTTTCTTAGCTATGTAGCATTCTTCGTCAATCCACGGGTTAGACCTAACCTCACCAGAACTTGTCTTAGTTGTCCTCCCCGCCCTTGACATTGCCGCTTGAACTTCACTTGTAAGCATTTCGACCTGTGAGTCAATTGTGGAATCTTCCACTATTAAATTAGTTAAATCCCATAAACTGCTTTGGAAAGAGGTAGCCTTGTTAGCTGCCCAGAAATAATAATAGAACGAAACTTCGTGTCTTTTGTCTATATATTGTTGAGACCAAGCATGTCAAACTCGCGGCCCGCGGGCCTCATGCGGCCCACAACGAATAAATTTGCGGCCCACCAGACAATATATTTTAATAAAAAAAATTAATAAATTAAAAAAAATAATAATAAAAATTTGTAGCCTAATTTTTAAAAATTGTAATTATACATAATTTATTTATTAATAACGAACCACTGGTCGCCATACATAAGTCGTAAGTTTTGATAATATTATACCTACATACATAACGTATGCAATCGCCATAAGTATTGTGTGCCTTAAAGTTTAAAGAAAATATTCTTTGTGATGAAGATGATGAAAATGTGACAAGAAAAGTTAAAAGTGTTCAAGTTGGGAATGAAAAATCAACAGTTTATGTTTACTAAAGTATCACAAGAGAGTGAAGCGGCGGTGCATGCAAGCTACGTTTTATCGGAGATGATAGCTAAACACTCAAAACCTTTTACTGAAGGTGATTTCATCAAGGAATGTTTAATTAAAGCTGCAGAAATTGTTTGTCCTGAGTTTGTGAAGACGTTTCAAGCAATATCTTTGTCTCGAAATACCGTTGTGGAAAGAGTTACTGATATGGCCAGAAATTTAAATGATCAGATAAAAGAAAAATCATCTTGTTTCGAAGCATTTTCCATTGCCTGTGATGAGAGTACGGACATTGGGGGCGTAGCTCAGTTAGCTGTTTTTTTTTTCGAACTTGCGACACGGATTTCAACATTTTTGAGGAATTATTGGAACTAGTACCGATGCATGGCACTACTACAGGAGAAGATATATTTAATTGCGTTTATGATCTTCTGCAAAAATACAATTTACCTCAATCAAAATTGACTTCTGTAGCAACAGATGGAGCTCCTTCAATGACTGGAAAAACCAACGGTTTCGTAGCATTACTGCGAAAAAAACGAAGTGAAATTTCTGATGGTTCCAATATTCATCATACGCATTGCATTATACATCAGGAAGTATTATGTACGAAGGTAATAAAAATGGAAAATGTGTTGACACCTATCAAAAAATTCATCAATTTCATAAGATCTCGAGGTTTAAATCAGCGACAGTTCTCTCTGTTCTTAACTGAATTAGAAAGCGAATATTCAGGTTTATCATACTATACCGAGGTACGTTGGCTATCATGCCCCAAGGTTCTCAAACAATTTTGGGACTTGAAAGAAGAAATATGTCAGTTTTTAATAACCAAGAATCAAGACATCACTTTGTTTTCTGATCAAGTATGGTTGCAAGATTTTTCCTTCATGGTTGACATAACAAAACACTTGTCGGATTTAAATTTGAAACTGCAAGGAAAGGATCAGATCATTACCAACATGTGTGACCAAGTTAATGCATTCAAATGTAAGCTAGTTCTTTGGGAAAAGCAGTTGAAAAACGAAGATTTAATGCACTTTCCGACATGCAACATGTACAAATCAAGTTTAGGTGAAACTGCATCATATCAAAAATATGCCGAAAAAAAATTAAGTCTTAGAAATGAATTTGAAACAAGGTTTTCTGATTTCAAATCTTTGGAAGGCAAGTTTACTTTGTTTTCTTTGATTTTCTCGATAAATATAGAATCAGTACCTAATCATATGCAAATGGAGGTAATAGATATCCAGTGCGATTCAGATTTAAAGGCAAAATTCATTGAAGTTGGCGTTTCTGAATTTTACAAATATTTGCCAGCCAGATTTGAAAACACTCGAAAATTAGCATATGAAATTATGTCCATGTTTGGAAGTACTTATCGGTGCGAGCAGTTATTTTCACTTATGAAATTATCGTGAGTGAATTATTTCTAACCCCTCCTGTATTTTATTCTTAATGTAACAAAATAGATTTTTCGATTCTCAAGTTGTGACTGACTTGGAGGTAGGTAACCAAAAATCATACAAACCAGTATTGAATCCGTGAATGGGACTAGTTTAAAGATGGCCGAAATCCATAGCGGTTTCACATTAAATTTTACAATTGCTAGCTGGATAGTTTTACTAACTCCCATAACATCTTCAAAGCCAGAAATTGATTAATTTCATAATCCTTAACTCTAAAGTTCATCATGGAATGACACCACAGTTCTGTCAAAGCGAAAATAACTGTTTAAGATAATCAATGAGTGGAAAAACGTAAATAATTCTAGAGTCCAACTATATTCCAGGATATTATTTTATGAGGATTGTTCCTTGGTGTTGGTAACCTTTTATTTGGATAATTTTGAGTTTTAATGGCTAGCTACAAGTGCAGATTGCCGACCCTTATTCGTCTGTAGAAATAAGTAATTCTGTGATAGTTCTTGTTTGGTTATGCAAAATTAATGCTGAGAAATTTTTAACTGTAAAAATAACTTGGACGGTGGTACAGTATGAATGCTATCCGTAGTTTGCTATAATGTCTCGCCGCTGGAGCTGACAACGCGGCCATTTAATACAGAGTATCTTATGTCGCGGACAATTAGTCTGTTATCCCTTAGCTTGGAAACGGTTCCCTTCTCATGAGTTCTTTTCGCTTGCTAATCAGTAAGCTCCTCTGGTTTCTAATAGTTGGAGGGTAATCTTTATTTATGAAGATTTTTTTGTTGCACCAGGTTGCGGCTTGGCAGACTCTTCAGCCTGGATTCTCTCCTGTGCTGGGTCTTGCATCTTACCAGAGCGTGTTTCAACCATCCTACAAATTTATAAAAGGGAATAATGAGATAAGTCTTCTTTAAGTAGCCACCAGAATCCTTTCTTTATTTTCTCACATCAAAGAGAGCAGTGAAGTCACAGTGTACCTAAATACAAATGATGACAATCTAAATAATCTGTGTTTTAAATAAATATCATAGAATATTTTATATAAAAATAAATAAATATATAATTTAAATTTCAAATATATTAAAAATAATATAAGAAATACGCCATTAATCATGATGTAACACTTCCCCCTCTCCAGAGGTCGTCACGTCCTCGTGAGTTACCTCATCAATTCTCTCAAAATAGGGTTTGAGTCTTGAGACATGGACAATCAATGGGTCTTGGCCAGGATTATCTTTTGGCTCAATTAAGTAATTTACGTTAGACAGCTTCTTTAATATTCTATATGGGCCAAAATATTTTCTCAGTAGTTTCTCACACTTTCCTATTTTCCTAATTGGTGTCCAAACTGCTACTAATTCTCCTGGTTCGTAGCTTCTTTCCATGTGTTTCTTGTCATAGTTCTTTTTCATTCTTTCTTGAGTCTTTATTGTGTTGTTAATAACTAATTTTCTTGTTCTGTTTATTTTGTCTAAGTGATGTTTTATGTATTCATCATAATCATCTTTGTCAATGTCCACCGAGATATTCCTGTCGTCCAAAAGAGACGTGGGTTCTCTTCCAAACATCAGGAAAAAGGGAGAATATCCTGTGGTTTCCTGAATTGTAGTATTGTAAGCGTGAGTGATGAATGGGAGTATTTCGTCCCAATTTTTCTGATCAGTGTTCACATACATACTGAGCATATTGATCAATGTTCTATTTAACCGCTCTGTCAATCCATTAGTCTGGGGATGATAGCTCGTTGTGAAGCAATGTTTAATCTTGCACGTTTTCATCACCTCTTTCATTAAATTACTGGTAAATTGAGAGCCTCTGTCACTAATAAGATATTGTGGGGCTCCGTGCCGAAGAAAAATATCCTCTACTAGAAATTTTGAAACTTCTTTCACTGTTGCTTCCGAGACTGCTCTTGTTTCTGCATATCTAGTGTAGTAGTCCGTCAGCACAATTATCCATTTTTTCCTGTTTTTCGTAGATGGTAGTGGACCAACAAAGTCAATTCCAATTCTTTCGAAAGGAAAGTTGGCTGGGGGGATGGGCTGTAGTAGTCCAGAAGGTAATTGGTTTGAGCCTTTCCTAGTTTGGCAAAGGTGACACGTCTTAACGAATTCTGAGACATCCTTTAGCATGGATGGCCAAAAGTATTTACTCTTTATTCGGTACATGGTTCTGGCGACGCCCAGATGGCCATTCGACATATGATTGTGATATTCTTTCATAATTTCTCTCTTTTTATTCTCTGGAACCACAAGCAACCACGCCCTGCCTTCAGGGTTCGGGTTTTTCTTAAAGAGGCATCCATCTTCTTCTTTAAAGTTTTGCGCAATTGATCGCCTGCTTCCATTAAGGTTTTTCTTAACACTTTCGATAAATTTATCCTCTTCGTCTGTTATTTGATTTAAAAATAGCCTTTCAAAATCCTCATCCCAATCAGTTTCTGGTAAGGGCCCCCTAGATAAGCCATCGGCGTCCAGATGCTTCTTTCCCGATTTATGTATTATATCGAAGTCATATTCTTGAATTTTCAATGCCCATCTTGCCAATCGACCTGTTGGATCCTTCAAGTTTTTGAGCCAGCATAAGGCGTGATGGTCTGTTACTATTTTAAAGTGTCTTCCATAAAGGTAGGGTCGTAATTTTGACATTGACCAGACAACGGCCAGACATTCTTTTTCAGTGGTTGAATAATTTTGCTCCGCTTTACTTAGGGTACGACTCAAGTATGAGATCACCTTCTCTTCACCACCGATGTCTTGGACAAGTGTTGCACCTATGCCGATGTTGGACGCATCAGTATGAACATAAGTAGGTGCATTTGGATTGAAGTGACCTAAAATTGGTGGACTTCGTAGCGTGAAGTATACCTAACAGTTCGGCTTGGAACGCTGAGCACTCCTTATGAGTTTAAGTGGTATGGATTTTGTGCAGAGTATTAGGCTCATAGATTGTTGAGCTCTGGAAACCAAAAGGAATAATACTCTGCTAGTGATCTCTTTTGACTTGTATATAATAGAGAATATTAATATAATAGGAAATAAACTAATGCTTTAGTTAATCTTGCCTCGTCTTGGATAACAACACATGGTGGCAGCGGTAAACTGAATTCATCAAGAAGGTCGTTGTTCGAAGAAAATTTGAAATTCGACATCAAGCAAGCTTAGCAGCGGTAAACTGAATTCATAAAGAAGGTCGTTGTTCGAAGAAAATTTGAAATTCGACATCAAGCAAGCTTAGAAGCGGTAAACTGAATTCATAAAGAAGGTCGTTGTTCGAAGAAAATTTGAAATTCGACATCAAGCAAGCTTAGAAGCGGTAAACTGAATTCATAAAGAAAGTCGTTGTTTGAAGAAAATTTGAAACTCGACATCAAGCAAACTTTTTGGTAAGTTATATTATATTATAAGTAAATCTTTATAATGTCCCAAAATTATAATTGTGTAGCCCCAGAACCTTTTAATTTTTCAAATCCAGGTGATTGGCCAAAATGGATTAGGAGATTTGAACGTTTTAGGCAGGCAAGCGGGTTAATTAATAACCCAGAAAATGAGCAAGTTAATATGCTCGTGTACTGCATGGGTGATAATGCAGATGACATTTTGTTGTCATGTAAAATAGCAAGTGACCAACTAGAAAATTATAATAAAGTTATTGAATGCTTTGAAAGTCACTTTATTCCAAGACGTAATATAATTTATGAAAGGGCAAGATTTAATCAAAGATGTCAGCAGGAAGGGGAAAAGGTGAATGAATTTATCACAGCACTCCATAGCCTAGCTGAGCACTGCAATTTTGGGATGTTACATGATGAGTTGATTAGGGATAGGATAGTTGTTGGAGTAAGGGATAGAGCATTATCTGAAAGAATGCAACTTGATACAGACTTGACCTTAGTAAAAGCCACACTAATGGCAAAGCAATTAGAAAGTGTCAAAGAACAGCAGTCTAGCCTTTACCAACAAGATTCTATAGATCAAATAAAGAAAATGCCTAATCACATAAAAGAAACAAAAAGGCACGAACCAAAAATAAGACAATTCAAGTCAAACCAGTTGGGAGGGTCATCACATGGATGCACCAGGTGTGGCAATTCAAATAATCATGATTGGAAAAATTGTCCAGCTATGAACTCGTATTGTAGTAAATGCAAGAAAAGGGGCCATTATGCCAAAGTATGTAGATCAGAAGCCATAAATGAAATAAATTCAGAGATAGCTTTTCTGGGATCTGTAGAGGATAATTCCAAGAAATGGATAGTACCAATTAAGGTAAATAATAGACAAATTAATTTTAAAATTGACACCGGAGCTGATGTCAACGTGCTCCCCCTACAAAATTATTATCAAAGTTTCCAAAGAATAAAACTGGAAAAATCTGATAAAATATTACAAGGTCCAAATGGAATACCCTTGGAAACAGTTGGAATGATCCACGTAAAACTTCAAAATAAAGGCCAGCACTTAAACTCGAAAATATACATTGTTGATAAACTAAAGCAGCCTCTTCTCTCTGGGGAGACAAGTGAAAAATTAAACATTGTGAGAATGATTCAGCAATTATCATCAGGAGGCCGCGGCGGACAGCGTGGTAGACTCGGAAGTGGAGATAACAGAGGCTGCTACAACTGCGGGGAAGAAGGCCACCGCAAGTTTGAATGTACCAAACCTGCCCGTGGTGGTGGACGTGGCCGTGGACAGAGCCGTGATGGAGGCAGCAACAACACCTGCTACAACTGCGGAGAAGTTGGCCACCGTAAATATGAGTGTACCAACAACACGGCTGAAGATGGAGGACAGGAGGAGAACCAGCGCAAGTCCAAGAAGGCTCGCTACACCTGTGGGGAGTTTGGCCATAAGAAGGACGACTGCCCCAAATCTGGAACTCAAGAGTCCGGAGATGAGGAGGAGTCCTCTGACAATAAGGAGGAAGAGACTCCCCAGAAGAGGAAGCAAGCTGAGGACAGTGAGGAGGAGGAAGTAGAAGCTGAAGAACCTCCCAAGAAGAAATCTAAGAAGACCAAGTCCAAGAAGAAAGAAGAAGATTGCTATCTGACTCTTCAAGCACATAGGACGATGCCCCTGGAAAGCGCCAGGAGCAGAGAAATGAGGAGACCCCCACTTCGACATCAACCTGGCTCTCAAGGAGATGCAAGGATGACCAGGAGCAAGAGACCGAGGAGGATTGCCCTACACCAACGGCCTCATCTACAAGAGATGGAAGGATGCAGAGGGACAACCAAGACCAGGATCCAGAGAAGAGCCTCCCTTCAATGCCAGCCGTGCATACAAGATATGGAAGGGCAGTCAAGATCCTCGAAGGTTCCTGTAAAGTTAAGGAAGGAGATGTGCAGAGTATTAGGCTCATAGATTGTTGAGTTCTGGAAACCAAAAGGAATAATACTCTGCTAGTGATCTCTTTTGACTTGTATATAATAGAGAATATTAATATAATAGGAAATAAACTAATGCTACAGTTAATCTTGCCTCGTCTTGGATAACAACACAGATTTTTACGGATTGGGTAGGATAACTCCTTCTGCCGATTGGGATCCGTCTGTAAAAATGGTGGCGACATTTTGTTGCACTGTGTGTGTGATTCAGTATAATAGATTATTCTTTAAGAGGGTATTATATACTCGGGCGTGTTTCGTGGTGGTCCCGTGTTCAAGGTTTTTAAATATTCGATGTGAGCCTTTATAGAGATATCGAGTGGGATATCTGGTATTGTCGGTGTACGAAACTTGTGAGCTCCATTAGTATCGTAAGCGCGTCTTCCCCAGACACCAAAGTCATACAATAACGCTGGGAAAATGACTCTCGTAAATCTTGTGTCCGGAACTGAAGGTTAATCCAAATTGTTTTTCATGGTGCAAGTGCGCCTTGGTAATATCCATCGGCATTTTAAGAGACTGTTATTGAGATGTTTAATAAACTTCTCTTGGAATCGAAGGTTATATCAAGGATTTTGATAGTTTTGCTGATTGCAATAAGCTGGTCAAGAAGTCGGATGTTGTCCTTGTTTGGCCATCTTGGTTTGTTTCTATGGAACATGCATGCTTGAGTCTTATGAAGGTTTACCATCATTACATGACTTCTGCACCATTGCGATAATTTGTCAAGAAAAGCTTTAATTTGACGCTTAAGAAGCGTCATTAGTGTCATCTGCGAAGCAGACTAATTCGCTCTTTCTAGGTTTTTAAATAAATGCTTTTCTTGCAATCAGATTGAAGAGAAAAGGGCTTGAAGCTGCTCCTTGTGGGACTCCACGAAGTGAGAGAATAAAAGCGGTGTGTCCTCATACGCTATAGGTCATTTTTCCTTTTATTAAATGGCTGGTAATAACTTGGATTAGTTCTTCAGGCAGATAACTTCTAGTAGAGCTTCAATGTGTAAAGTGTCGAAGGCTCTTCTGATATCTAGGCTGGTAGCTAGTGTTTTCTCCCTCTTTCATGTCTTTGTCAATGAATTCATTTATGTCAGCTAGGGCATTGTTGGCTGGTAGGCAGGGAACAAATCCAAATTGAAGTGAGGAAAACCAGTTGTATCGGTCTGCTAGCCATTGTAGTCGAGCCAGCATGCAGCGCTCAAATACGTTAGCTAGGATCTTAAGGAGATCATTGGGGCGGAAATAAAATTTAACTAAGTATTTACATGTTTATAAAAAGATTTGAGCGGGCTAAAGTAAAACAACAACAATAAATGTATATACTGTGAAGCTGCGCCATCTGGCGGTCGAGAGTTGTTCTAGAACAATATATTTTAAAATTAAATACAATTTTAAATATATATTTATATAGCTTATTGTTGAGGGAGGATATCTTGAGGCCTCATTAATAAGGAAAAAAGGTTTATTTATCATTGCAGAAGCCATTGGTAGAGGAAGGTATGTTTCCTCTTTGCTAATAAAGATTGTCAGGGTTGAGGTACATGGTGATTCACTGGCATCACTGTGGTAATTCTGTAAGACATTCTAGTTGAGAGCACACAACAGCACAATTTGAACATAAAAACACTTATCTCAGATAAGAATATTCTATGGCACCGGTCTATGGTCAAGAACATTTCCTTTCATTATAAACACAAGGTAATAAGGCCAAATCCAAATAAATAAATAAATAGTGTGTGACGTTTTGGTAACAACGCTGATACCAAAACGTCACGCACTATTTATTTACTTGGATTTGGTCTTATTGCCTTGTGTTTATAATCTATAATCCAAATTGTGCTTTATCATTTTCTTTCATTATCTCTCTCTCTCTCTGGCAAAGATAAAGTTAATAAATTAGAAAACAAAAAAAAAAAAATGGTTTTGCTTGCAATCATGTGTTGGAATTTGGAGTTACCTCAATACAATATAAAGTATAACCTCTCTGTAAAGGGCACCTAGTTGCAGAGCCAAAGTGTCCTTTAGGGATATGTGTCCTCTAACCAGAGAATTGATAAAAAGTAAAAATGGTATTTTGGCAATAAAAAATGCCCTATATACAGAGGTATCCTCTAGCGGGAGTGTCCTCTCATGAAGTTTCTACTGTATATACACTAAAAAGTCCCAAGCCTAATAAATTTATTTTTATAATACATAGAATTTCAGATAATAGAACATTTTATTGAGGTAATGATTTTTCAAATAAGAATGAATGGATCTGAAAGGGATTCATAAGAATACAAGGGCCAGTCAATAAGTAATACACACACACGATGACCTATAGAAATCATATATTTATCAAGGAGGGTTGGTGGAAGGATGGTCTAAACCGTTGGTTTTCGGCCGCTACGACCCGGGTTCGATCCCCACATTGGACACTTTTTTCATTTTAAAAAATGCTTCGATGTTCCCCGATTCTTGCAAAAGTCCAGCCCCACCAGCGAGTGCAAGTAACCAAATGGGGCTCTTGCACATTTGTAAGTGCAAAGTCGAACTGCTTTTCACATGTGTAGACATGTGGTGCGCTTACAGTAAAAGCAGTCGCCTACTTCTACCCACCATGATTATCATGGCCTGTACCACGTGTAATAGGCATAAGCAAAAAATATATATATATATATATTTATCAACATGAAAATAATGTTATATTATTAAATAAATATTCCTCTTTGTAAACAGAATTATGATATCTTTTGTATTTTTAATATATGCAGCCTGAAGTAAACACAAGAATCTGACAACAGTCGGTGATGGAGTTCCTGTTTAAGTCTGTAGATATTTCAACCACTGTAATTCACTCAAAGCTAAAATTTGTGTATGGAAATTAAGCCTTGGATAGAACACAATATACAAAGACGGATTCATCACTTTCAAACTAGTGGTTTTGATATTATTCATAAAGAAAGGTCAGGTAGACCAATCTCTTTAGCCTCTTTGCTCTAACACAATAATTGATCAAGATTAACAGTACAATGATGACTTATCAAATAATGAATAAAATGTCCCTGCCTAAAGGAAGAGTTCTCTTAAACTTATTAATGATTTTTTTTTGCTTATCCTTAGTACACGTGGTACAGGCCATGATAATCATGGTGAGTAGTTAGCGACTACTTTTACTATAAGAGCACCACATGTCTACACATGTGAAAAGCAGTTCGACTTTGCACTTACAAATGTGCCAGAGCCCCGTTTGGTTACTTGCACTCGCTGGTGGGGTTGGACTTTTTCAAGAATTTAATTTAATGATCTTGGATTTTAAAAATTATGCTCAAAATTGGCGTCAAAACTTCTAACACTAGAAATGACGCTAATTCAGAAAGAGATTTGCTTAGACCTCATGGAGACTTTTTCTGGAGAACCTTCTCAGGTGTTAGAAGGTGTGATAAGACTTGGACTTATTATACAAGAAAATAAGACCTAATCCAAATAATTTATTAGTGTGTGACGTTTCGGCAACAGCATTGTCCCCATCATCAGACAAAAGAATGAAAAATCAGAAAAAGAATAAAAAAAAAAAAAAAAAATTTACCTTTTTTTTTTTTTATTCTTTTGTCTGATGATGGCGACAATGCTGTTGCCGAAACGTCACACAATAATAAATTATTTTTGGATTAGGTCTTATTTTCTTGTATTATAATCTATATTCCAAATTGTGCTTTATCGACTTGGACTTATAATTATGATCCTTCTTTAAAGGGCCCAAATAAATACCCATAAGACATCACCAGTAAATAAAAAAATTCGAGGCTTTCATGATCTTTGTCTTTTGGGACCCAAAAATAAATAATAATAAGTGCTGATATTCATGGACACCTTTGAAAGATTTTTTTCTATCATCTAGGATGGTATTGTAAATCATTTTATAAAATCTAAAATAAGAAATTTTCAACAAAAAGACCCAACATAAAAAACATCCTAATCAAATTTCATCAGGATAATGCAAGACTTCACACAATGCACCTGACTTTAACAAGATTGTAGGATATGGGTGGACTTTGATGTCTCACCCTGCGGACAGCACACTGACCTAGCATCTTCAAACTTCTAATTGGTTGGAAGAGATAAAAGAGATTTTTTATCATAAAAAAAAAAAAAAAAAAATTTGAGAGTGATGCAATTTTACTGCAAAAAAAAAAAAAGCTGTTAGAGAATAGTTCAGAGAGTTGGTAAGGCATTTTATCAAAGTGATCTTGTAAATGTGTTCAGAAAGAAGGTGGAAATATTAAATTAATCTAATATATAGACCACTGTTAGGAGTTCTTATATATAGAGTTTCAGTTTTATAGTTTGTCAATAAAAATTTTATCACTGATTTTGCAATATTTATTGACTTTACCTTGTATATTGTTCATATTTGTGCATAAGTGAGAAATAGGCCACCTCTTAATTTGAAAAGGCTGTAGAGTGGGATCTGTTTTAAAATAGAATAATAGGAATATTTCTAAAAGAAGAATAAGAAATTATTTCACTATGTTGAATTCCTCCAAAGAGTATCATCACAAGTTTCAAAGCAAGCACACTAAAACCTCTCTATAGTGAATAGACACACTTAGGCACTAAGATAAAAAAAGAAGTGCAGTTAGATCGAGGTTGTGTAAGAACCTGGGGCCGTTTAAAAATTTTCTTCAATCCCCAGTTCTAGTTGTCGGCAGTTTAGACCACTAATCCTTGGTTCTGGTTGTTAGTAGTTTAGACCACCAAACTACTCTAATCCCTGGTTTTCTGGTTGTCAGTAGTTTAGACAACCAGACTACTCTAATCCCTTTTTTCTGGTTGTCAGTAGTTTAGACAACCAGACTACTCTAATCCCTAGTTTTGGTTGTCAGTAGTTTAGACCACCAGACTACTCTAGTCCCTGTTTTTTTTGGTTGTCAGTAGTTTAGACAACCAGACTACTCTAATCCCTGGTTTTCTGGTTGTCAGTAGTTTAGACAACCAAACTACTCTAATCCCTGGTTTTCTGGTTGTTAGTAGTTTAGATCACCAGACTACTCTAATCCCTGGTTTTCTGATTGTCAGTAGTTTAGACAACCAGACTACTCTAATCCCTAGTTTTGGTTGTCAGTAGTTTAGACCACCAGACTACTCTAATCCCTGGTTTTCTGGTTGTCAGTAGTTTAGACAACCAGACTACTCTAATCCCTGGTTTTGGTTGTCAGTAGCTTCGACCACCACTCTAATCCCTGGTTTTCTGGTTGTCAGTAGTTTAGAGAACCAGACTACTCTAATTCCTGGTTTTCTGGTTGTCAGTAGTTTAGAACACCAGACTACTCTAATCCCTGGTTTTCTGGTTGTCAGTAGTTTATACCACCAAACTACTCAAATCCCTGGTTTTCTGGTTGTCAGTAGTTTAGACCACCAGACTACTCTAATCCCTGGTTTTTGGGTTGTTAGTAGTTTAGATCACCAGACTGCTCTAATCCCCGGTTTTCTGGTTGTTACTAGTTTAGATCACCAGACTACTCTAATCCCTAGCCCTGGTTGTCAGTAGTTTAGACAACCAGACTACTCTAATCCATGGTTCTGGTTGTTCTAGTAGTTTAGATCACCAGACTACTCTAATCCATGGTTCTGGTTGTTCTAGTAGTTTAGAACATAAGACTACTCTAATCCATGGTTCTGGTTGCTAGTAGTTTAGATCACCAGACTACTCTAATCCCTGGTTTTCTGGTTGTTAGTAGTTTAGATCACCAGACTATTCTAATCCATGGTTCTGGTTGTTTGTAGTTTAGATCACCAGACTGCTCTAATCCCTGGTTTTCTGGTTGTTAGTAGTTTAGATAACCAGACTACTCTAATCCCTAGCCCTGGTTGTCAGTAGTTTAGACAACCAGACTACTCTAATCCATGGTTCTGGTTGTTCTAGTAGTTTAGATCACCAGACTACTCTAATCCATGGTTCTGGTTGTTCTAGTAGTTTAGAACATAAGACTACTCTAATCCATGGTTCTGGTTGCTAGTAGTTTAGATCACCAGACTACTCTAATCCCTGGTTTTCTGGTTGTTAGTAGTTTAGATCACCAGACTATTCTAATCCATGGTTCTGGTTGTTTGTAGTTTAGATCACCAGACTGCTCTAATCCCTGGTTTTCTGGTTGTTAGTAGTTTAGATAACCAGACTACTCTAATCCCTAGTCCTGGTTGTCAGTAGTTTAGACAACCAGACTATTCTAATCCATGGTTCTGGTTGTTAGTAGTTTAGATCACCAGACTACTCTAATCCATGGTTTTGGTTGTTAGTAGTTTAGATCACCAGACTACTCTAATCCCTGGTTTTCTGGTTGTTAGTAGTTTAGATCACCAGACTACTCTAATCCATGGTTTTGGTTGTTAGTAGTTTAGATCACCAGACTACTCTAATCCCTGGTTTTCTGGTTGTTAGTAGTTTAGATCACCAGACTACTCTAATCCCAGGTTTTCTGGTTGTTAGTAGTTTAGATCACCAGACTACTCTAATCCATGGGTCTGGTTGTTAGTAGTTTAGACCAACAGACTACTCTAATCCATGGTTCTAATTGTTCTAGTAGTGCAATTACTCTCTTAATACTCTGAATGGTATGAATTAGTGTAGTGTTAGTGAATAATCTTTCTGTATAAAAGGGAGAAGCACTTCTTGGAGAAATATACTTTTGTAACTTTTATAATCAGAGTCAAGTGATTTTTAAAAAGATACACAGAAAATAAATCCTTAGAAAAAGTGTGATGCATGTTGCTCATTCCTCAGCCATGATTATGGTAAAGTGTGTCACTCACATTGTTTTACAACTTGAAAGAAACACAATATACACAGATTAAGGGTAACCAAAATAAATTTATTTTGCTCAAAATATAACAAAATAAAATTAGTGACAATAATAATAATAGTTATACATTCTTAAAACTAAAATATATTTGAAAAATGAAAGCATAATGGTTTATATAATAAATGCTAATTAGAATAAACCCATTTTATGAGAATTAGGGGAATATAAGCTAAAACATCCCTCTTTTAAAAACTTTGAGGAGCTAAAGAATTTTATAACGATGATTTTTAAATATCTTCTCAAGAGGTTAAATAGCTGCATAAAATATTAAACACCAACATTTTATATAATCCACCACTCAAGGTTATTAATAATCTATATCAAACACAAGGGTTTGTACTAGGGGAAGAATAGGGCATTTTATTTATACACATTTTTTTCTAAAAGGTATCATTATCTTGACACTCAAGTGTCCAATGACCAAATTTTTCACATTGTTCACAATATGGACGAATTTCACCCCTAATGGTATGATGAGTAGAATGGGTTGCTTGCTCCACCTTGAGAGCAATTTCACTAGGGCAATCTTCAGTTTCATGCAGGTCAAAGCGCTCGCAATAATCACAAAACTTGCGGGGAGGCAGACGGCGAGGTTCGGGGGGAGTACTGGAACAAACAATTCATAACAAAATTTAGTTGAGGATTGATTCTAAAAAATATTTTTTAAATAAAATGAATTTTGAAGTGAACAAATGAAAAATTGATTGATGTGTTCGGATTTGAATGAAATTTTAGTAATGATACGTTTAGTCCATCTAATAGGCAAACAAAATTTGTTCGAATTTCGAATATCTAGAAAAATTGTCAAGTTAATATAGCATATTAACAAATACAAGGCAATAAGACCAAATCCAAATAAATAAATATTGTGTGACGTTTTGGTAACAGCGTTGTTACCATCTTCAGACAAAAGTACTGAATCTGATTCAACAATCTCATTCAGTACTTTTGTCTGAAGATGGTAACAACGCTTTTACCAAAACGTCACACACTATTTATTTGGATTTGGTCTTATTACCTTGTGTTTATGTTCTATAATCCAAATTGTGCCTTATCAATATTAACAAATGAAATTCAAGTTACTTAAGAAAATACCCCTTACTCCCTTACTGCAAAATAAGTCTTTTAGGGCTAATCATGCTTATTAGCTTAATTAGCTTATCAAGCATATTAGTCGATTCTTTACTCTTAGATTCCCAACCAGTTTGGAGATTTCTGAATGGATGAAACATAAAATATCTGCTCTAGTTTAAAGAACATTCTGTCCATTCCATACTCACTATTCCAACCTCTGCAAGATATTGGTCTATCATTCTTGCTTATTGCTAAATATAATCTTGTGATATGTGAAAATTTTACCAGATCAATAGCATTAGGTCTCATTAATGGTTCAAGATCTCTTTACATTTTTGTGACATTGCCTAGATGGAAAATGGCAGGGTGACAACTGGCAAAAGAAATTTCTCCCCACCATAACACCAACTGTACCATAGCTATCCCTTTCAAGTATGTTTGAGGAGGTAGTCCTCTATAAGAGAGTTATTATTTGTCCACTTTTATATGAAAAAAAAAAAAAGACGTCAAGAATATTATGAAAAAGGCATCTCCTTATCGTGCAACTAAAAGTTGCTGATGGCTTGCGCCAAGAATATTGTAAAAAAAAACTACAATGAGGTAATGTTATGGTTCTAGATTGTCACTCTATGTTAGTATAATGGCACAGAATAGTAAAGTCCCTGGAACCCTAGGTAAGACTACTATATAAAGGTTTATTGATGAAGATTTTCATTCTATAAGGAGAAAATGCTCTTTCTCATAGAACAAGAGTGATCTTGAAATATTGAAAAAGCTGGCATAGCACCTATGGCCAGCATGTTCTCTATATTTTAACACAAATGAGCATGTATGGGATGAATATTTTATTTATCCATCTCCTTCATATACCAGTTACCATACTGGTATCAAGAAACTTGAAGAGTTTTGAAGAATGTGCAAAAATGAATATACATATATTCATAATTATCTAGTGAAATTTTTCATAAATAGTCTTTGCATGTCTTTTATTGATTTTAGGGATAATAACTTATAATTAATTTTTAATTATATCAAAAAAATTTAATTTTGTAATAATATTTAACCATCTGTTTACGATTGTATCTAGGATTTTCCAAATTCAATCATATTTTGAATGCCAGTTGAGTATGACCAGGGCTACCTTTTTTGTTTCAAAATTACATCAAAATTAAAACATGTTGAGAAATCATGAGAAAATTCCTTCTTATTCTTTAAATTACAAGAGAGTGGTTTAAAGAGCCTTTATACTATGGTTTATACAGGCCACATTGTTAGTCTGAGAAAAAGCTATTATCTTGCAATTGTTAATAGCTAATCAAAGCAAAAGGTACTTTATTTATAAGCTATGGAATCTATGTGCAATATATGGTAAAGCAGAAAATCAGGCAAGCAAACTTGAGGATGACAAAGCAATTTATTTAAGGCACAAACAAAATTAACATACAAGATACAAGTTAAGAAATTAGGGAAGCAGAGTAGCAAAATATAAATAATCTGTACATAAAATATAAATACTGTTACGTAGAAATAAAAGCACATTCCAGATGGAGAGAGAATGTTCTAGAGCGTTTGAGAATAATGTAGAAAAGCGGAAGACAACTGATTAGCCAATCAAAACTGATTGCGCAAGCCTTGGTGCGGGCGGCTTTCTGATTGCCTGACCAACCATAACCGTTCTGGAAAGATCTACTCCGGGATATATAGGGATGAGGAACTCATGCGAGTAGGTTGAAGAACGAAGCTACGTGGTGGACTCCAAGCAAACGCTGCTGTCCTTCCTGGAATATATATTCTAGAAGGTTCTACGAACTTCTGTCTCCTGTTCTGCTCTTGCTTTCCCTCACCCTGCTGCAGTTGGTGAGTAGGTAAATGCTTTTTTCTTTATTGTTGTTTTATTTTTGCACTCTTCTGTAATTATTTTATTGATTAGCCTTAAATAAAGTCCTAAAGATCCTTTGTACCCACGGAAGTTATTCTTTGTCAACCAACAACGCAACAATACTTTGATACAATATATTTATTTTTATATTGTAAAGAAACAATCGAATTTTTATTGGCCAGTTTTCTATCTGTGTCACTAAATGATATTGGCAATACAGCTGACTGTAAATCAGCTCTCTTTTAGCTTAGCCGCTCTAGGATGTTGTCCATTGTCTGCTACATGGAGGTCCCAGGCAGGGATTTTCATTCCTAGGAGATGGGGCCTTACCGTAAGGTACAAAAAAGAGTTGGTGGCCGGCAGTATAAACTGTCGGTTTTCGACAGCAATGAACCGGGAACAAAATCCGTATTGTACACTTTTTCTGTGAAGAACCTATTCATATTTTCATTGTAAATAACATAGGCTAGGTTTCTCTTTTTGAGTGGTACCTAATAAAGTTATTTTGGAACAGGATAGTAAGACATTGCAATATCAACTGAGCACAGATTTATATCAAAATTTATTCATTCTTATTTTTTATCTTTTCATTCTTATCTTCATATTCTTATTCTTATCTATTCATTATTATCTTTAAAAATTGGAGTCATGCATCTAATGAAGAATAAATTCAAGGTGCTTTTTCAAAATGAATACACTTGAAGTGCATACACTTAGGTATCATATCAATTTTTTAAACAATTGTGCAATAAAAATGGATTTAGCATATGCCATATTTTATACATACTCAAAGGAGTCTTCTTTTTCATCTTTTAGAGGGTTTTGCAAAGCTTCAAGCAGAATTTTGAGCTGGTCATTCTTGTCATGCATTTCAACAATCACTGTATTGAGAAAATCAACCTGTACATAAAAATAACAACTTAAAAAAAATGTATGAACAATAAATTTTGTGCATTGAGTTATGGTACAAACAATTTGGATTAGGGATGAAAATCACATGACAGTACGACCAAATCCAAATACTTAATTTATAAATTAGATTTTGGTAAAAATGTTATTACAGAATTGTCGAATTTAAATTAACAATTTCGTTACATAAGGTAACATCACCAAATCCAAACAATAAATTGTGTGTGACGCTTCAGTAATAACACTGTTACCAAAAGGTCACACAAAATTTATTGTTTTGGTCATGTTATCTTATATTTCTAATTTAAAATCCAAATTGTACCTTATAATAATAATTTGGTGTTTTACCCTGCACAATTTAAATTTTAAATATATATGTGTGTATATATATATATATATATATACAGTTAAACCTGTCTATAGCACCCCCTCTAAATAGCGCCTTCCTCTCTATAGCGCTCGATTTTAAATATGTAGTATGATGCGATTTACATTAAAAGTGACCTGTCTATAGCAGCCTCTCTATAGCATCCTATTTTGGTGAGTCTCTAGAGAGGGCGCTATAGACAGGTTTAACTGTATATATAGTAGTATAGTTATGAGAATTTTAAGATTTATATTTTTTTTTAATTTAATTTAAACATGTGAGGTTTATTTTTATTTTTTTTTTGTAATAAATAATTAGAATATATTATAATAAAAAAAAAAAAGGAAAAAAAAAAGTAACACCAGCAAAGCATCGGCAGTTACGCGTCATAGGCTGGGTGAAAAAAGGAATAAGCGAAGAGAAAGTTTTATAGAGAAGAGCAAAGACATATGGTGTTGTGTGTGTAAACCAGCTATAACAACAGTACTTGAGACAAAGATTTCATGTTGTTATAACCATGTTGTAGATAAAACCATATGACTAAAATATCGTATTATAACTTATATAATTATGTAGTAATGAGAGAGATAAAATAATATTTACCTGATTTTGCAAGGTTTCATATTCTTCTTTTGTATAAGAAGCTGCAAATATAATAATTTTTTATTAATAAATTTAAATTTTTCATTTTTAACATTGTAATACACTAATGTGTAAAAGTTAACCTAAACATGTTATTAAATACCGCCAAGAGATCAACACCACAGAGGTCCGTACGTCTCTTGACCTCACGGACAATACAGCAGCTGACCGATATGTCCTCACTTCTTTTTTCTAGATTTAATTCATTTTGTCTCCTCTCTAATTGTAAATACGCTGCTGTATCACCTCATAAGCATAAATTATTAAATACAACCCAACTTCTTTAATTCAACACCCCAAGAGATTTGAGCTTTCGGTTGAATTAAAGTGAGTTAGATCATAACCAATTCATTGCACCATTCACTGCTAGTGGACATTTTTCTAGGAGAAAGACAACCAATATAAATTTTAATTTTTTTTTTCTGAAAATACACTTATAAATAATGAATTTTAGTTAATATGAATTGATACCATATTTATTTGGCCTTTTTATTTCATTTTTAGAATGTATAATTAACATTTAGTGATAAATAAAATTGCATTATAATACGATACATTAGCGATCTATCAGTTATGAGAATTTGAAATTATAATAGACGCATATGATTCTTTTTAAAAATTAAATCATTTTCTACCCCCCTTACTGCTATGGAAAATTAATGGGAGGGCCTGGCTCATCAGTGGTGAACCCTCCCAGCAGTTTCGCCAGTTTAATCTACCATACTGCTTTTAAATTGTATTGATAAATTTTTCAACATATATGAAAAATTACAAATATTATTTTAATCTAAGTGAATAATTGCAATTAGAAGAAAGTGAATAAATTTGGAAAATAAAGGAAAAGCTAAAATTTTTATAAAAATAAAAATCATGAATACTTTTAAAGGAATCCTCTATTTTTTTTTTGCTTTTGGGCTAGAACGCTATTAATTGTGCATTCTAGCAAATCAATCTTCAAAAGGCATGCATGCCTTTCCTCCTCTATAAATTCCTTCAAATAGCACAACATCACTCTCCAAATAACTCCGCCTTTGCCGGTCCCAAGCCCGGATGAAAAAGGAGAAGGGGGAGCAGTAACAAGCACACTAAAAAACCTGGGTTCAGCTGGCCCGGCTGATAGTACCCTGTAAGGGCTCCTAATCCAGGGATACAGGATGAGCAGCATTTGTACTCCATGTTAGGAGCAGCTGCACATGGTGTCTGTTCCTCATGTCAGAGGCGGCTATTTATTTTGGAGCTAAGTCTGCCTGCCACTGAGTAGTGCTTCCAGTCTTAATGACAAAGGCAGATGCATTCTACTTCACCCAGTCACGATGGTTGTCAATCAGACACCATCAAGGGTCACAACTTGATACCCTAATATGATTGAGTGGAGATAAGAACGAAGAAGACTCTCCAAATCATCAGATTTTTTTACATCAGTGACTTGAAGCCACTTAGGTAAGATTATCGAACTAAAAAGACACCTCAATCATCCACATGAAAACGGAAATCGCATGTAACATATGGCCAGTGTCTGCATTTGTGCGACCAAAATGCCAGATATTTAGCTACAGTGTGATGCATTAACTATGGCCACAGTAATGCATATTTAGCAACAAAGTTGCATTTAAAAATAAATAACTAGTAATATTGTCAAAACTTGAATTAAGAAAGGGTCGAATTATTGATGGTATTGAAATAACGCTAGTCAAATTAACGTTGGTTATTTGACAGGCTGGAGGTCGGGACATGAAAATTTCACCAAATTATCATTGGTCAAATTAGCGAGGTTAGACTATCTTTTAAATTTCTTTTTTTTTTTTAAAAGGATGAGATTTTTAATATCACGCATATTATTTTACATATATAATATAGATAGAAAATTTGGCCCAGCCACCTTGCCAGCAAAACACCTCTTTGGTAGATTGTGAAGATTCCATTAGATCCTGTGTGGATCTCATGGAATAAAGTCCGCCCTAGACTGAGGAGGGCCATTAGCCCGAAACCATGGTCTCTAGGTGGAGACTTCTCAGTTTGCCAAAGCTGGTGTTGTGGCTTTGTCACCGACCCGAGGCCGCTAGTTTGCGGTGACGGTCAATAGATGGCATCAGCTTTTGACGTTTATTTTGACGGGAGAGGCGCCCTATGCTTCCATAGATAATATATATGTATATATATGTAACATATATAATATGTATATATTGCCTATTAGAATTTCCCTGTAAAGGACATATAGTTTCAGAGCTAAAGTATCATTTAAAGAGAGGTGTCCTCTTACTGGAGAATTGATAATTAGTGAAAATGGTAATTTTTACGAAGAAAACTGTCCTTTGTAAAGAGGTGTCCTCTAGTGGGCGTCCTCTGATGGAGGTTATAGTTTATTAGAAAATTAGCCTGTTGCACATATGCAATGAAACATTTTAAAAATAATTGAACCTAGAAATATGTCAATTCACTAAAATCAAACTATTCTTATTCCACTAGAATTTACCATTATAGAAGGATATCAAGAAACATGTCACTATAAAATAATGATTAAAAAGCATAATATTACTATGATTACTATCTTTATTTACTATGATTTTTACTCAATATAGAAACAAGGGATTATTTATGGAATTACTATGATTCATAAACACAATGTGGAAAGATTTTTTTGTTTCTAAAAAGGTTGAATAGAATGAAAAAATGAAATTTACTTTTAGTTTCCATAATAAAAAAAAATAATAATAATAAGAGAAAAAAAAAAACAAGGTAATAAGACCAAATCCAAATAAATAAATAGTGTGTGACGTTTCGGTAACAGCATTGTTACCATCTTCAGACAAAAGTACTGAATGATAAATTTTACCACAGCATGTTTTTAAATAGTTACTGTTATCAAGTGTGTAAAAACATTCTGTGGTAAAATTTCTCATTCAGTACTTTTGTCTGAAGATGGTAACAACGCTGTTACCGAAACGTCACACACCATTTATTTATTTGGATATGGTCTTATTACCTTGTCTTTATAATCTATAATCCAAATTGTGCCTTATCAATAATAAGAGAGAGATGGAGACTTTTCAAACTTGTTTTTTTTTAGAAAACAGGATCAATTCAGGGTGGATCCTGCATTGTGGATGTGGAAAACCAAAAGTGCACAATACCATATTAAGCCATCAAATGCCTTCAAGCATAGTTAAGTAAGGTGCATGATCATATAAATTACCTTCTCTTCTCTTCTTACAGCTATCCATATCAGCTTGGAGCATTTGCAAGTTATCTTTAAGGATGGATTTTTCATTCTTGAATTGCAAAGATATTTGTTCGTATTCCCTCTTTTCATTTCCCTGCAAAAAAGGTATGTTAAATAATATTTCTGATGCATATAGGTGAGCATTACATTGATCAATATTTTAAAATGAGATATTTTTTTTAGAAGCACAAAATTAACATGCTTATTTATTTTGATTTTGGCTTTTTTAACAGCTTGTACACAATAGGTATTTACATGTATTTACAGGGGTCAGTGGAAGGTGGTCTGAACCATTGGTTTTTGACTGCTACAACCCGGGATCGAATCCCGCATTGGGCACTTTTTCTAATTAAAAACGAAATGCTCCAATGCCTCCTTGATTCTTGCAAAAGTCCAACTGCACCAGTGAGTGCAAGTAAACAAACGGGGCTCTGGCACATTTGTAAGTGCAAAAGTTGAACTGCTTTTCACATGTGTAAACATATGGTGCACTTACAGTAAAAGCAGTCGCTAACTACCCACCATGATTATCATGGCCTGTACCATATGTACTAGGGTTGATAATAAAAAAACAAAAAACAACATGTATTCACACTTTTAAAACAATCTCTGAATACACCTCACAATTAGGGATAAGGTTTATATATAAGCAGCCCTCAGCAGAGCTGACTGCTACAGGGCATATCCCCAGGCGGCGGATAGGGGAATAACCTTCAAATATGAAGGACAGCTGCGAAACAAGCAGAATACTCTGACAAATAAGAAGTCGCAGACCAACAGCAGCATTGTTAGAAGAGGAGAAAGACCTCTTTAAAAATCCTGAGTTCAACTGATCCGGTTGAGAGACCTCAGCAAGGGTTCCTCTCTAGAGATGCGGAGGAGCTGCGCCTGTACTCAGTACTCATGTTAGAGTCAGCAGCAAAGGCTTCCATGTTAGGAACAGCCTTAAATTACAGGCAAAGTCAGACTTTCACCAAAATGAGCTTGGATCATGATCAACGAAAGCTGCAACCCTACACCCCATTCCATTGTAATTTGTGTAATCTTTACACAAGGGAATGAGAAACAACAACAATATATTAAGCAGAAATATTTTGTAAAAATTGTAAAAATAGTGATACTATTTAATTAAAATATTGATATAGTCAAACACACACCTGCATTCTTCATTATTTTCTTTTATTATCCCTAGTAGATATGGTACATGTCATGATAATCATATGGTGGGTAGTAGTTGGCAACTGTTTTTACTGTAAGTACACCACATGCCTAGACATATAGAAAGCAGTTCAACTTTCGCACTAGTGGTACTTCCAGGTCTTCAGGCCAACAGAAGGTGCACCCCTCTTTCCTTCTCCATGAGGGTGAGGAAAAAGCAACAACACTTTTGCACTTACAAATGTTCCAAAGACTTGTTTGGTTATACTTTCACTCACTGATGGGGTTGGTTTTTTGCAAGAATCAGGGGCTATTTTTAAAGCAATTTTTTATTAAGAAGAATAGCCCAATGTAGGATTCGATCCCAGGTCTTTGGCTGTCATAAATAAACGGTTTATACCAATCATCAAATGACCCCCATGTGCTTCATTATAACATCAATAAGGGCTGTTGTTATGTTGTTGTTATAAACACAACATCAACAAGTATAGATCAGGGTGTTAAAATATTATAAGAGCATCTTCTGATTTTGCAAATGCATGTTGCTATGTGCGGCCTTTTAAAGGAAAAAATAGCCAATGAATGATTACTTTTTATTTTATGAATTTAGGCAATACTCTTTATTGAATTTGTATTTTGAGATAGCTTACAATATTAATATTTGGGGGTTAATAAAATTAAGAAAATTAACACAAGCAGCAAATTGGTAATCATTAAAATATTGCTAATAGTTTCAAAGTACTTTAATGTTGAGGTGTTAGGATCAATGTCAAACTATTGGCTGAAATAGATATTTATATATTGGGAGTATAAATAAGTATGTGCGGTTTTGATAAAGATGGTGCTACTAGTTTATCATTCCATTGTTTTATCTGGCAACAACATTATTTTGAAGCGACATCATAAGGCTTCCTTTTTCAGTAACCGTAATTTCTATGAAGTGTAAAAAACCTAGTTTCTGTTTGCTCCTTAAATGTCAACTTTTGTACCAAATAATGTGTTTTTGCGGGGAGTTTTACTTCATTACTTCAATATGAAGAAAAAAGCTACTGAGAATCATTGTAGTTTATGTTGATTTTGCTCTAGCTGAACGAACGTGTCAGAAGTGCTTTGTATGGTTCAATAGAGGCAATTGTGATTTGGAAGACGAAGAAAAACCCAGAGCACACCAAAGTTTGAGGATGAAGAATTAGAGGCAAGGCTCGATAAAGATCCAATACAAACACAAAAGGAACTTGCAAAAACACTTAAGAATGACTAAACCAGCTATTTTTCATCGCTTTAAAGAAATGGAAATGATCCAAAAGGTAGGAAATTGGGCGACCTACGAACTGAAGCCAAAAGATGTCTTACAGTGTTTTTTCATGTATGAACAAATGTCCCAACCTCAAAAAAGAAAGGGGTTTTTGCATCGAAAAGTAACTGGTGATGAAAACTGGTCCATTACAATAATCCATAACGTCGGACAACAGATGGATACCCTGGCTGTGCCTCATCATCGACGGCCAAGCCGAATATTCATGGCGAGAATGCTGTGTATTTGGTGGGACCAGCTAGGAGTAGAATATTATGAGCTGCTACAACTGAATCAAAGGATCACAGGGGAGGTCTACCAAAGACAATTGATGTGTTTGAGACAAGCATTGCGAGAAAAACAGCTGCAATATGCCAATATACACCAAAAAGTGATAATAGATAATAGATAGATGATGATAATAGATAAAAGATAATAATGCTTTGCCACATGCTGCAGCACCTGTTAAGACATACTTAGAAACACTTTAATGAAGTCCTACCCCACCCACCATATAGACCAGACATTGCTCCTTCTGATTATTATCTCTTTCAATAATGCAACATGGCCTGGCTGATTAGCACTTCTCCAATTACGATGAAGTCAGAAAATGGATCGATGAATGGATAGCGGTCAAAGAACCGGCCTTTTTCCACGATGGGATCAGTCAATTGCCAGAAATATGGAAAAAAAGGAGCGGCTAGCAATGGCCAATGCTTTGAACATTGAATGTCTAACCAATTTTTCACAATAAAGCTTCAATTTAAAAAAAAATGCATGAACTAAAATATACTCCCAATATAAGTGTATTTATTTTTCTAAATAATAAATGAATGTAAATGTTAATATCAATCATTTTCAAAAACACTATTTTAATTATATAAATAAATATACAAATACTAACCAGCTCCACTGTTAAATCGCCAATCCTTTTTTCAAGTGAAAAAATTTGATCTTCAAAGGATTTTTCTCTGAAACAAATAATATCTAATTACCACCGTATTTAAAATCACAATATGAAAATAATTGAATCTTACCATATTTATGAGTCCATATGATATGAAAGCAGTAAAACACAAAGGGGAAGGGGATGGGTAGAATACATAAATACAATACACACAATAATACATATATATATATTTTATACATCAACATAGAAATATATAATCTACCTTTTCTGCAGCGTTTCCACTTGCGACTGGAGATTTGAAACTTCTTTAGTAAGCTGAAAAAAAAAATTATTATTTGAAATATGGATTTTTCAATATTTACCAGGCTGTATCAAAAGTTTGTTCCCAAAGCGGAAGCCGAATATAAAATCAAATTATTTAAATATATACCAATATAAATAAACATAAGGTAATAAGGCCAAATCTAGGGGGTCAGTGGAAGGATGATCTAAACCATTGGTTTTCGATCGCTACGACCTAGGTTTAATTCCTGCATTGGGCACTTTTTCTGATAAAAAAAAAAAGACCAAATCCAAATAAATGGTGTATGAAGTTTCAGTAACAGCATTGTGGCCATCTTCAGACAAAAGTACTGAATAAGAAAATATATCTGTTATATATTTTCTTCTCATTCAGTACTTTTGTCTGAAGATGATAACAATGCTGTTACCGAAACGTACACACTATTTATTTATTTGGATTTGGTCTTATTACCTTGTCTTTATATTCTACTAGCCAAATGACCCGGGCAACGCCCGGGTTTTACCTGATTAAATGTTTTTATTCAAATACTATTCGTTACAATTATAAATTGGAGCCGTGGATGTCACTCTTGTGAAACGTCCCGCTCCAAACTTTACATGTACATTAGGTCAGCTGGTATTACCCCCCATTTTCACCGCTAGAGGCGCGAGCGAAAGAGCAAATTTGCAAATAACACGACGGATATTCAGGATAGAGACCTGAAATTTTCACTAAGAGTTTTTCCAGATTCTACTTTATATACTGTTAAAATTTCAGTCAGATTAGTTACGTATTGTGGACGTGTATAGTTGACAAACATACATACATACATACATACGCTGACTTTTATATATATAGGGATAATAATATAAATGAGTTTTAAAAATTGTAAAAAAAAAATGCATCGGCCGGGAATCGAACCCGGGCCGCCCGCGTGGCAGGCGAGCATTCTACCACTGAACCACCGAGGCTTATAAGAAATGGCCATATTTGGGTATTTATTCCATTCACAAAAGCAAACGATGACAGAATTGATTGTTGATGACTCTGATACTTGTATATTTGAAAAATCTCTCTCTCCAAATTGTGCCCCATATCAATATAAATAAAGTTTAAATAAAAATATAAATGTTCAGTCCCATGGTCGATGAGTGTGCCAAGGCGTGATTGAAATATGTAATAGGATTTAGAAAAACATTTTAGTGTTGAGATTTTAAGATATTAAGATTGAGATAATTTTCAAGTCTTAACAGTTCTTTAAAAAAAAAAAAAAAACTTTTTGCGCATAAATTAAGAAAAAAAAAGCTATATTTATATATATAATAAATAAAATCACAAAGCATGAACGTATCTTTTAAAATAAAATGAAACAACCTTTCCACTGTGATGAAAAATATTAGAAGGGCTTGGCTCATTAGTGGAGAACTCTCCCAGTGGTTTCATCAATTTAATCCACCGGACTGCTTTCATCACATTAAGAGCACAAAATGGAATGTTTGTTTCATTTGATTTTAAAATAAACATTTGTGCTTTGTGGTTTTATTTCTTTTATATAGGTAGTGTGTTATTCTCTTGTGTTTAATTTATACCTGAAGGGCTTGTCCTTATTGTTTTTAAAAGAGAATTGCTCGATGCAAACCTTTATATGTAATTCTACCATCCTAAAAGCTTGTGTCTTAAGTTTGCTTAAATGCCATAACTAATATTTCACCCTTCAGTGATCTTTCTCTTGTTTCCAATTAAAAACTCAACTAAGTAGTTTACATTGTTTGACACTTCAATAGAGACAACAAAACTTACATTTTTTTTAGCTTCAGTTTCATTCTCCAGTTCTTTATTCTGATGGTTTTTGTCCAGATCAACTTGGCCAAGTTGATCCCTCAGTGCCCGTATCTGCTCTTGCAAGTCATCCCTGGGTAAAAAAATATACATTTAAATTTAGTGTTGAGCATGTGAAAAAAAAAAGCATCTTTGATAATCTCTTCACAAAATTAATGAGTGTAAAAGTTCTATATATAAGAGCTTTTACTAATCCTACTTTTTGGCTGAAATGGTGCTGTGAGCTATAGTTCCAATAGGTTCCTGTATGTGTTGGTCTTTTGTACCCAATACTCGTCCCAAAATGTACAGATTCATATAAAATAATAGGCTACAACACCAACTTTTTGACAGTTTCAGACCGAAGCCAATCTGTAAACAAGGGTTTGGGACTGTGGCCCCGATCATCATGGACAGCAACAATTTCATAACATCCTACCATACAATTATAAAATCAGCCTCAATCTGCCAAAAAAGATATTTAAGCTGATAAAGTGGAAGAGGCAATTATAAGCCAAAATATATTGTAATTTTATGAGAGGTTGATATTCATGTAGGTGTAAAAGTATGATATTTTGGTAACAATATTTATTATTTTATCAGATTCCAATATAGATAGATATTAGTTGATAACAATTAGTTATCTTATAGCAAAGTATTTATTTTATGTACAGATGCTTATTATTTTTATATTATTTATATTTTGCTACTCTGGAAACTTCCCTCATTGCTTATCTTGTATCTTATAAATTTGTTGATTTTGTTCTTGCCTTAAATAAATTGCCACGTCATTCTGAAATTTGTCTTTCCTAATTTACTACGTGATATTTGGTGAAGATGCTGGTTAGATTAGGGAAGACAAACTGAGGATCGCTGAGAAGACCTCGAGGCCTTGTGTACTGTGATCTACATTTTCCAAGACTGGCTCCAGGATTCTGCCAATGTGTCAAAGTCAAGGCTTCCTTACGTGAAGACAATGTCCCTCTTGATGATAAGATGCCAAAAGAAAGGACGTGAAGCTACTAGGGACAAAGTTTCAAGACTAAGGGAATCCTTGGCAGAAGAATGTTAGATCCATGTCAGTATCTGGGGGTCGGTGGAAGGTTGGTTAAACCGTTTGGTTTTCGACCACTATGACCCGGGTTCGATTCCCGCATTGGACACTTTTTTTCTGTTTAAAAAAAAAAAAAAATGCTCCAATGGCCCCCGATTCTTGCAAAAGTCCAACCCCACCAGCGAGTGCAAGTAATCAAACGGGGCTCTGACACATTTGTAAGTGCAAAGTCGAACTGCTTTTCACATGTGTAGACATGTGGTGCGCTTACAGTAAAAGCAGTCGCTAACTACCCACCATGATTATCATGGCCTGTACCACGTTTACTAGGGCTAAGCAAAAAAAAAAAATGTCAGTATCTAGAATATT
>CP092886.1:138993063-139108130 GCA_030710605.1 Cordylochernes scorpioides
TACGCTTATGAATATAATTTTCTATGATCATTTATTTAGAGGGGAAATATATGTATGTAATACGCTGCAATTGTTATTATACTGCAATATTTGATGTATTACACTGTTGTAGAATTCTGTCGACTTAACCGTTCTGTGGCAATATCGTTGTGGGATTTCTTGTTGTTCGATTTGAATGGTGAGGATTGGTTGAAGCGCAGTCGTTGAGTGGTAAGTGAAGCACACAGTTAGGAATAATCAGGACACATGATGAGGTTTGAAAATAAAAGGCAACTGGGTTGGAGGAAAGAAGGCTTGAGAAGAGCGGAGTGGTTTTGATTGGTCCTTATCTAATCACATGGCGGTGATTGTACTTAGCTGTGGGATGAGCCGAGGGAGAGAGGTCCAGAGCCGATGTCACCTCCTTGGGAGCCAAAGCGTAACTGACCATTCTTGCTTTTCGATTTAACACCAAGACTCAGTTTCTCTCTGATTGGTTGAGAGATGATCACCTGATCTTTCCCTATTGGTTGACCTGTTTAGATGCTATCTTCTGATTGGCCGGCGGCTTCCTTTAGTGTTAGTTACGCCCGGCCTGGGTCAGGAAGTGTCGGGTAGCTTGACGCTTATAACTTCGACGGATATTAGATACGTCCTGTCTTTGCCGGAAATATTGGGTGTTAGCTTTAACATTTATAACTTCTGGTCACTAGATACGTCCTGTTTTTCCAGGAAGTGTCGGTTTAAACTTAGCTCGCAGGGACCTGGGGTCAGAAGGTTAACTGCGACGTCTTCTTATGTCTTTTGTTACTTTCTTTCCTCCAGTTACCTTATTCTTTTATTACATCTTTGAAAATCATACATGATACATACATAGTGGGTCGGGGTTGCATTTAATTATATACAAATTATGACATGTATAACATAATTTTAAAAAGGTGTTTTATAGCAATCGATAAAGCTTCTTTTTACACGATTGAAAAACAATTATTTAAAGCTTTTCATTAAATCAAGAGCTAACTTTGATTTTTGAAATGGCGTGAAAAATGGAGTCGAATATTTATGTTCCTTCAGGAGATTATATTAGTCTTGAGGAAAATATGTGCGAATAGAAATCTGAAGAAGAGATTGAGTGGGGAATTGTTTACTTCTGTTCAGAGATCTGAGTACGAATAGGTTGGAGATTGGAGATAAGAAGCGTTATCAAGATGAGGTTCTATTCTGCGTTTCTTTATTTCCCAGAACTTTGACGACTAGCTTTGTTTAGATAGCACAAAGAACTAACATAGGTATTTTCATTAATCGTTTGTTGCTCTGAAAACGTTTCAATATCTAGATTAATATTTGAAAGGTGTACCTTCAAGGTTTTAGTTTCATTAGAAAAAAACCTAGAGATCATTTTAGTCTTCAAAGAATGCGCTGTAATTATTCAGTCAAGGATACTCTTCAATGATATTTACCTTTGGATACGCTCAGGTGAACGCCTAAATGCTATTTTATGAATTTGCTTTATTTCTATTGTGATGTTCTCTCTATATTTCAAAGCGAACCTTAAAACAAAATGTTTAATGGGCGTTACTCTGCTCCGTAAAACGAAAGAACGGTGTGAATGTTATTAGGATATTTAAAAAAAAATGTATTATCGCGCGTGATTGAAAGGTCGCACAAAGGTGCTTATATGATTTGAAGTTTAGTTCTTGATTAAAGTGTGAGATACCCAGTCCTGAAATTTAAATTAAACAAAATGCAAAAGGTGTGTGTGTTTTTGAGAGTTAATATAATTGATATATGAATTTAAAATAAAATTTATACCAGAAACAATCCTACATTCTTTTTAAAATTCTTTTTTTTATTATTTGGGCTCCCCACTAAAATCTGTATTACTCTACCGTTATATATAACACACACACAAGCCTTTTTATTGGGGCATCCAGCCCTATACATGATTCCCCTCTACAGGATTTAGCAAAGGAAGATATTTCAAAAGTAAAAACTAGAATACAAGAGGTAATAAGGAAAAAGAAAAGAGAGAAGAAAGAAAAAAAACAAAAAGAAATATAGCCATATATACAAAAAATAAACATACAGAGCAAAAAGAACCATACATGATTAAATATTTAAATTAAAGTACCAATGTTTAGGATATGTCAAGGTTAGAAGGTTAGGATATCGTTGAGAGGGCTAGTGTGGAATCAGCCGCGTTCAATCTTCGCCTTCTTCCTCCAAGCAAACCACGACATTCGGCGAATCCATTATTCTCCAACGGACATTGACTGCGGCCTTGTAGAATTTATATAAACCGAGGGAGAGACCCTGATCAACCATCAGTGTGTTCATCCAGCTGCAAATTTGTTGGCAGTCAGGTTGAGACCAGGGTAAGACACCCAAAATTTCTAACCTCTGTTTCTCTAAGCAAGAGCATCCAAATATTATATGCATAATTTCGTCTTGGATTCTGTTTTTACACAGATCACAAGTTAGAGTCAAATCAATCTTCCAGCGCTTTGAACGATTTTCTGGGAAGATCGTCCATAGGAGTCTCAGTTGTGCAAAAAATCTTTTAATAGCTAGAGGAATAGTTGTGAATAAATATCGTTCTGCTGTTATTGAATTTTTTAGGTATTTGAAGTGACTGTAATGTGAAGCATTTAGGATTTTCGCCATGTCGCTTTGGATGCTTTGTTCGGTTGCTATTCGAGGTTATATATAATGTTAGACTCTATCTCGCTGGGTGGTGTGTAGATTCGGATAATTTACAAAGTTAGATTGAAATTATACGCAGAAGCAATTAGCAAAAATAGTTCACGGAGATAAATAAAAGTCATACAGGATATAAAGGAGTTTAGTTTTTAATAAAAAGATTCACAAGCCTCTATAATAGTTTCGACTTTTCATAACAAATGGCGCGCTAATGCATCATAAGAAAGAGGATAGTTTAAGCTGCGAATGCGAAGTAACAAGGATAAATTGGAAGAAGATAGTTTACGGAGGTGGAGCGAATTAAAGCGGATATGGGAAGGCTGGATAACTTATGGAAGTGAAACGACGTAACACGAATAAATGAAAAGAGGGTAGAGTTTCCGAAGGTACAGCGAAGTGACACAAATAAATAGAGTGAGAATTGTAAGCTGAGGCGAGGTAAATAAGGGAGAATAGTTCGAACACGGGGGTGGGTGGTGCCTTGTAACGCAGATAAATGAATAGAGAATAGTTTACGTAAGTGTTGCGAAGTAACGCACGTAAAAAAATGGCGGGATGTTTACAGAGGTGGTTCGACAGTAATGCTTATAAAGAGGGGAAGATAGTTTACGGAGCTGGTGAGCAGTAACACAGATAAATCAAGGGGGGTAGTTTAGATAGATGGTACGAATTAAGGCAGATAAATAGGGAGCGAATTTATTCACGGAGGTGCGTAGTAACGCGGATAAAAAGAGACAAAAGAATTTACGAATGTGTTTGTTTAACGTGGATAAAGAGAAGAAAGTTAGTTTACGGAGGGAAAAGGTTCTCCTCGCGGCAGCGCTACTCACCTCTGGTCGGCGTGATGCGCCCACCTGGCTATTGTAGCCCCGTGACCCGCTTCGTGAACTGCCGCGTTGACTGACAGCGTCTCTTCTTCACGTCGCGCTTGTTGGAGTCCTCGTTGTGGACCAGGGCTGAGGCATGGCGCTGCTAGAACTAACTCAAGTCTCGCCGGAAGATGTAGATCGACCATTGAGAATCCCAAGCAATAAATCCACAACCATTACTGAAGAGATTAACTGTTCGAAGCTATTATAGCACGATGTTATTCGACACATTCAACTCTATTGCTATTTTATTTTACATTTAATTATAAAATAATGAACGAATTTCTACATATATTGAACTAAATTTGAAAGATAATTGGAAAGGTTTAGCTCATCGGTGGTGAATCTTCCCAACGATTTTGCCAAGTTTAACTACCAGATCGCTACAACTTTTGAATACTTGATTCTGCTTATATAATCTTCACTTGAAGGTTTACTCTGGGTGATAGTGTAGGAAGAAACTAGGGAAATATTATTTTCTGTAATTGTAGAAATTTCACATATATTCAAGAGAGAGAGAGAGAGAGCTTCAAGCATAGCACTACCGCTTAAAGGACAAGACAAATGCAAAGCCTGTTGAAGCAACATAACTAAAGCCGAATATCTCTGTTCGAAGCTGAAGTATATGTGGAATTTCTACAATTACAGAATTATATATTTTATCGTTTACTTATATACCATCACCAAGATTAAACCTTCAAGTGCAGACTATGTAAGCAAATTCAATATACAATACTTGTAATTTGGTGGATTAAATTGGCGAAATCGCAGGGAAGGTTTACCACTGATGAGTCAAGCCTTCCCAATTCCTTTTAATAATTTTAGAGAAATTCTTCCAATATATAAAAATAAATTAAAAAATCAATAGCGTTAAATTTTTACATCTTCCACATACAAAGTGCACTATGTGTTTTGTTTATATATATATCCCTATATATATAAAGTCAGTGTATGTATGTGTGTATGTGTGTTTGTTCTTATGTCGGCTATACACGTCCACAATACGTAACTAATATGACTGAAATTTTAACAGTATATATAGTAGAAGCTGTAAAATCTTATAGTGAAATTTTCAGGTCTCTATCCCGAATATTATTCGAGTTATTTGCAAATTGCGTTGCAAATTTGCCTTTTCGCTCGCAAGCAGCGCCTCTAGCGGTGAAGATGGGAAGTAATATCAATGACCTAATGTACGTGTAAAACGTGTTTTGACAGGACATAGAGAAACATTTGGAAGAGTTATTTATCGGAATTTTAGCCAATAAAGAATGAAATTGACAGGTTCTGGGCAAAAATAGTTGTTTTTTAGTCAGAAAATGATGATGACAATATTGCTGTATCATGTTTATATCGGGAATTATATCGGGAAAAATATCAAAAAGCAGGAACCACGGATGAAGCCAGTTCATTTTTAGTATGCAGGAACAAAATTCTAACATAAAAAAATTCATTCGAGCAGAAGACACAAAGCCAGATCATCTCTCTATAAAAATATCGCTTCTCAGACACAAAGTTTGGAGCGGGACGTTTCACAAGAATGACAAATCCACGGCGCCAATTTATAATTGTAACGAATAGTATTTGAATAAAAAAATTTAATCGGGTAAAACCCGGGCGTTGCCCGGGTCATTCGGCTAGTATATATATATATTAAAAATAAAAATGGCATATCCTGACCAGGATATATATATATAGGCATATATAATTTAAGGTATATATAAAACTGTGTGTAAAGCAATACAGTTATGAAGTTTATTTCTCAATGATTTTTTTTATTTGAAATGCTAGCTATCAAATAAAAAGAGACTCATCGAGTGGAAAACTTAAAATTTGAATAGGTGAAATTGTCTATATAATTTCACATTTTAAATAGTTAAGTAAAAAAAATATGAATAATATCAATTATTATTTATAGTAATTATATATAATTGAGTATTCTCTCTACACTTTTTATGTGAACTATTTCAAGAAACAATATTTCAGCTTACCTCACAAGAGACATCGACATGAAATAACGTAATTTTGCTTTAAAAATGGTTAGTATTTTGATAATTTAAAAAAAAAGTATTTTTAAAATTTTTGAATTAACATTTTTTGATTCAAGAAAATTATGTAATTAAAATTATTATTTATGAAATATATTATTTAAATATATTTATAATATATCTATCTATATAAATACGCAAAACAGATAGCGTTTCTGTTTTACATGTTTCCACAATATTTAACCTATCTGAATAAAACTTTGAAAGAGAGAAGAGATAGATTTGGGTCAGACGGAGTCGGAGTTTCCATTCTAAACTATGCTAATTATCTAAATAACAAGGTAATTTGCATATTATAATTGTTCGCATACGTTTCCACAATATTTGCCTTTTTCGGATGATTTTTTACCACGTAATAGTTCTGGAAGAATTCGCCGTCCTAGTTTCAACCCCGGAAAATGCAGATTAGTCTGCTAATGGGTTAATTAGCATATTTCAAATAGGAAAAATTCATTTATGATAATATTCTATGTCTTTTATATATATGAGAAAACAATAGAAAAAATATATAAAAAGGTCAGGTGTTGATATATTACTTCTCTCTTCCACTCTCTACACCTACGCGTTTGTGCGCTATAGTTAACTTCACGTATAACCCGCTTGTCTCTTGAGCTCTGCTCGTGGCTTCAAGGCTGAACTAGAGAGAAGGATTCAGCATGTAATCCCATACGAGAGGTGATAGATGCTGTAGTGCAAAGCGCTCGCCAAGGAAGAGCCCTAATCAGAGATTAACTAGCAGCTGCCCTGTCGGCCTCAATTTTCGGAAGGCGAGCAGCGGTATTTTTCTGGGCGGGCCATTAATATTTAAGCGGCGGCCTAATGTAGCCACTGGTAATTACAGATGGCCTCAATTATAGATACATCGCCTCCGTCTCTAAACTTCCTCTCTCCTCCACTTTCTTCTCTTCGCACAATTCCACTTTCTTTCTTCCACGTCTCTGCATATACTTGGATGTCTGTGGTGGAGATATGTCAGCCCGGGTAGTTAGCGATCTATGGATACGCTCCAGGAGAGCCTGGGTGTTATCTGTATATATATTATAACTCTCAGGAGCGATGTTTATTAAATGGCTTCACTAGAGTGTGTGCTAGTTTGACAGGATGAAATAGAAATTTATATAAGACGTTATCACACGACAAAAATATATTATGTAATTGTTTGTGTGTGATATCTTTCTTCTCATATAAAAAAGTCAATGTCTGTTGTCTGTTTCGCGATAAACTCAAAAACTACTCAACCAATTGGTATCAAATTTTGCATGTCGCTTTTTATAAACCTGAGGAAAATTTTCAGCTACATTTTGATTAGTATTTTTGGCTTTTATTTTTTTCATTTGAAGAACTTTTTACGCGGAGTAAATACGAGGCCAATTAACAACACCAGGCCAATTAAACGCCCAATGATGGTTCTGCTTTTTTTTTTCATGTTGCCTGCGTAGTTTTTTTGAAATATCTTTTTATACGAGTGTTACTTTTTTTTACAAAAATATTGAGTATTCAGAGATATATTTATATTACAAATTACGGTAAGTGCACACAAAGCAATTTTTAAAAACTTTACAAAATTAGTGTTACTGTTTGTAAATAATGGCTTTCGTATTTTTTATTAATTTTTGTTCTGGCCTTTATTTCTTTTATCTCTTTTCAAAAACATCGTTTAAAATGCAATCGCAGTCATTATCAAACACATAGGTTTACCTAATTTCCATGTGCTCTTTTATTTTTTACTGGAAAATATTTACATGCCAGTAGTTGAAGGTTGCTAGTCAATCCACTTCTGGTTTCGGCGCAGTCCAGTCTGTTCGAAAGTAGTTCAGAAGTACCTCTAAGCAGGTTTCCTCTGGAGTTAGTGGAATGCTGTCTTTGTGTTTGAGCAAAGGTGGCCCCAGATAACTTCTCCGAATCTTGAGATATATCGGCGTATGAAGCTCCATGTAGCTGAAGAGACAGTGATATATCCAGAATAGATACTTCGCCCTCCTTATTACCGCTTTGATTTTAATGTGGCAGGCCCTGTGTAGACCTCTGAAGAAGCTCCTGGTGTGAAAGATGGTGTTTTAGGATCAACGTCGACGAGACACAAGGATATGGCGGAGCTTAGAAAATTTTGTTCCACCAAGGTGTTGATGACCTTGGGAATTTCGACGTCTTATTCATTGATGCATAGTAGGCCTCTTGGGGACAGGTGGTGAGATGGAGAATCACTTCGTCAATGTCGCCTGGGGTAAGCGTTGTTTGGAGACGAGAGGATACATGGTGGATGGTGTTCCCTAGGAAGGCTGTAAACGTTGCTACCAGACATGAAGACTCAACCCACGAACTGGTGAGTTCTGAAGGGATCTTGGTCATCAAAATTGGTAAGGATTGGGTGATGATCTGAGAAGGCCATCTCCTGGAGAAAAGTTCTAGTGGCATGGACGGTAAGGGAGCTTTATGATAGAGTGACGTCTATGGAAGAGCGCAGCGATCCATTGGACTAGATATAAGATGTTGGAGCACCCAGAAACTGTAGGCCTACCAGTGAAGCGGAGGACTCCAAACTGGCTCCACGAGCGTCTCGGGTGGTTCCATGGCCTCACATTGGAGAGTGGGCATTTACGTCCATGCCTAGAATGCACGGGTAAGGAATTCAATTTGTTGATAGAAAGATGTTATCTGCTGCACTGTTGTGCCAGTATGCTGAGGTAAAGACGACCGCCTGGCTGCTTAATCGAAATAGCCAGTGACAATGTTAGGGTCAGAAGATATTCATAAATAACACTTGTTATACAGATAAAAATATATATGTAACCCAGGTTCCTGGAGTGTATGCATAGATCGCCAATACTACCAGGAAATTATATAAGCCAAAAAATATTCACATTAATAATTATTTATAAAATATACGAAAAACAATAGTGAGTCAAATTCAATTCACCGGAAGATTAATTTATTTAAAATCAGTGATAATTTATTGCTTAATTAATTACCCTCACTAATATGATTAGAAACGCTCCAGGAGCCTGGGTTACCTATATGTTGAATAATAAAATAATATGATTAGAGAGAATTTAGCGATTCATTTATAGAATAATCATAAAAAGATATATTTAACATATTTTTAAAACAATCTGGGAAAAAAATAAATAGAATAAAAATCTATAAAAACAATTCAAGCGAGAGATAATTATTGAATGCATATTTTAAAATATAATAGAATTGAAAAATATGGTAAAATACATATATAAGGTGTTTAGTTTTTTAGAATTGGCTTCAAATTGAGGTGTTTGTGTGTATCATTTCAAATCCTATGGTGCGATATAAGATTAACGAGAGCTTTCGCGCCCAGGCGTTATTTATACACTGCGTGACATTGAAAATGGAATACCAAGAAATAGTGGCCAGAAAGTGATGAAACTCGGCAGACAGAGAGAGACAGGGACGAACAATAAGTGATCTTTATTTCAAAATGATAGTCAAAATACAGAGCGAGAACGGCGTCGGCTTAGTAGCAAGTAGGACCACCGCGGACGGCGATGCACGCAGCAACACGTCTAGGTAGAGAGTCAATCAGAGTACGGATGGCGTCCTGAGGGATGGCTCTCCATTCCCTCTCAACCATTTGCCACAGTTCGTCTTCTGAACGCGGCTGTGGCAAGGCATGCAAACGGCGTCCAATGATGTCCCAGACGTGCTCGATTGGTGAGAGATCAGGAGAATACGGTGGCCAGGGAAGCATCTGTACATCTTGCAGAGCTTGTTGGCTAATGCGAGCAGTGTGCGGTCGGGCGTTATCCTGCTGATAAAGGGCATTGGGTACCCCCTGAAGGTAGGGGAGTGTCACCGGTCGCAGCCCATCATCAACGTATCGTTGGGCCGTCATAGTGCCCTGAATACGAAGTTAAGGTGACCTGGAATCATACGCGATTGCGCCCCAAACCATGATTCCACGTTGTCGCACGGTGGGGCGTTCCACAATTGCTGCCGGATTAGACCTTTCTCCACGTCGACGCCACACGCGTACACGGCGACTATCACTGGACAAGCAGAAACGCGACTCATCTGAGAACACGACCCTGTGCCATTCCGTCATCCACGTCGATCTAGCCCGGCACCATTCCAAACGTTGGCGCCTATTCGGTGGGGTCAATGGCAGTCTATTTAGCGGACGGCATGAGTGCAAGCCATTAGCAACCAATCGACGGAAAATGGTTCTGGTCGAGATGGAATGATCTAGGGTCTCTTGCACATGTTGCAGGATGGCGGTACAAGTGGCTTGTGGGGCCGCCACTGCTTGTCGAAGGATACGCCGATCCACACGTGCTGACGTCACTCTGGTTGAAACCGACATTCCTATAAATTGCCACATTTCCTTGTTCCAACCATTTTCTCCACAGTCGGTGCACCGTGGACGCACCAAGGTGTGTATCAGCTGCGATTTGACGTATGGACCAACCTGCCCTTTTCAGTCCGATCACCATGCCCCTCGTAAAAGCGTCTGTCTGCTTGAACTGCCTCCGTTTACGATGACCTGGCATTCTCTGTTATTACACGTGTCTTTTGACACAAGAACAAAATTTCTACAATGATTTTCCTTGAAGAAATAACGACACGAATACTGTCCTTTCTGCAAGTTCCTTCCCTTATATCTTACTCCATGTGCGCACGAGAGCTGCGCATTTTACATCATTTGCATAACTCGGTTAGGCGCGTCTACCCTGAAATTTGCATAATTTTCTGGCCACTATTTCTTGGTGTTCCATTTTCAATGTCACGCAGTGTATATACAACTATAAATGTAGGTTGCCGCGGAGATAAATAAAGCAAGGGCAAATTTGGTGATAATTCATTTATTATAAAGGGTATTTACCTTTTAGTTCTCCAATAAAATTATATACAAGAGGTATTTATAGGGAGAGAGAGTCAGATAACAACTTATCCCAAAGTAAAGATAATAATAATGAACGTCGTCAGCCACCGAAGCGTCCCGTTTTCCTTATTTGCCGATAAGATTCCGAGAACCCTTCACACCTGTGGTCTCCCCTGGGGTCCAGGGATGATTGACAGGTGTCCAATGGAGCTTCTTGTGACCGGAGTTGCAGAGCTACTTGACAATATTAACGAGATTGATATGCGTTCGTTGGTAGGTCCGCGAAGTTTTTCTTAATAAATCATTATTTACCTAGCTTATTCAGATCTAGGTTAAATGAAGGTTTACCAATATTGGAATCTAAGCAAACACTACATCTAGTGAATAACTTAAAGATAATGGTGATGATAAAGATAATGGTGATGTAAATGATACATTGATGAATTTTTACCTGTAGAAGGGTCGTTTAAAACCCGAAAGCTTGTAAACTTGTTAAAAGTGTAATAAAGAAACTTATCTTCTAAGATTTATATTTGATCAATATAATTGTATTTTTTATAATTAAAATGAAATTTTGAAAATAGAGTAATCCATAAATAAATCTTCAAATAAAAGGGCATTAATTGGATAAAAATATCATTTATTTTACTAATATTTCAGCTGGCTGAACGCCAACCTTTATCAAGGTATTATAACATATTAATGTGTGTCAACTGTTTACACAACTAGTTGACACACTTTAATATGTTATAACACCTTGATAAAGGTTGGTGTTCAGCCAACTGAAATATTGGTAAAATAAATGATATTTTGATCCAAAATGAAATTATCATTAAGATTAAAGATTTTTGACTGGCCATAGTTCTAGATTCGTTCATAGTATGAACATTTGCTTAGGATCATAATATTTGAGCAAATTTATTCTGGTTCTAAAATACAAAATTAATATATACTCTCTTAAAGCTTTAAAATCTCTAAGTTTTACATATTATACAGTATTGTTAAGAAGCATTCAAATATAACATAAAACTTCTATATTTAGATACTTTGAGAAGTTGAAGACAAATTATGTTTGCAATATATTAGTCATATAAGGCGAATTTCAATGATTGCTAAATGGAAAATATAGAAAACAATATTTGGGAAGATGGGATATATTGATAGAGACAGAGAAATATGTGAAAAATATTAAGCAAGTCTCATAATAAACATTCAAAATGTGTGTGAAATAGTATATATATATATTGTTTATTTTTAAAAATATTTTCAACGTTTTAAAAAAGTAATATACTTCCATTTATCAATATTTTGAAAATATAGACACGCGTAGTCTAGTGCATAATTGGAAATGGGTGCTAAGCTTTATAAATTTTGAAATTTTAATAAAACTGGAGAGAATAGCTGAATCCTGTTATAATATTAAAAGTAGAATGAAAGCTTATTTTTAGAAAGCTCTAAATTATTAATATGCTGATAATATGAATAGGCAATTAGATATCCCGTTTAACTCTATCATAAATTCAAAATTTATTAATCACCCGTTTCCGTCAACCATTCAAACTATGTGCACACATTTTCAAAACGATCTCGAAAAAATAAATCACACCGATTCTTTAAAATAAACAATATTTAAAATGTAAATTGAGAAACGATAAATATTTTATAAATATATTAGTGCTGTGTGGCTTATCTATTATCACCCCCTTTACGTTTTGTATTGGAGTGATTGACAAAATGCATTGTTCTAATACCTATATAAAAAGAGAGGTACTTCTTTTGGTACCTACCTCGTATATATATATATATATATATTTCTTTCCACACCTCTCTAACCTGCCATCTTCATTACACGAAATATTCTAGAATCTGAAACTGAAAAAAAGGATCAGCAGCAAACTAAAATACTCAATAATCTTCTTCTTCTTTCTTATCTCCTCTCAATCATATTAGGGTATCAAGCTTGTAAAGTTTGAGATTTGACAACCATCATGACTGGGTGAAGTAGAATGCGTCTGCCTTTGTCATTAAGACTGGGAGCACTACTCAGTGGCAGGCCAACTTAGCTCCAAAAAAAATGGCCTCCTCTGACATGAGGAACATACGCCATGTGCAGCCGCTCCTAACATGGAGTACAAACGCTGCTCATCCTGTATCCCTGGATTAGGAGCTCTTACAGGGCACTATCAGCCGGGCCAGCTGAGCCCAGGTTTTTTAGCGAGCTTGTTACTGCTCCCCCTCCTCCTTTTTCATACTCAATAATGAAAACTAGAAATCTCCTTATTTGCTGGAGTTGAAGAGAAAAAATCGCTTCTTTCTAAATGTCAATGAGAGTTATATAAAACTCTTTCAGGAGCCTATAATACTGAAAAAGTGAATGCGCTTGGTGCTTGGCACATTGAGGAATATTGGAACTATTTTCTTCCCTCTCTTTCTCTCAAAATGAAGTTAAATATTGTTTTCTTATTCAAAGCTTCATAAGTAAATCAAGTCACAGAAGCCGCTTGTAATTCTGAGAGAACCAACAAGATGTTGATTATGTTTGCCCTCTCAAATTGGGAGATTAAAAGGATGATGAGTCAACAACCTGAAGAAACAATTACCCACCGCTAAGTTTAACTACCACGTGGGTGGAGGAGAGAATAAATTACTCATCACAGAAACTAATTGATCAATAAACCAACAACTTAATTTATAGACATGTTATTAACTATGGTGTTTTCTGTGTGTGACATTAGTGTTAACCTTAGATAATTACAAAGGTAAAGACAATGTAGGAATTATTTAAAAAAGTCAATTTTCATTAAGTTCAAATTATATATTGATGTGAAAAAAAGGAACTTAGTTCTATATATAAATATTAAAGCAGAATATAATCTTTCCAAATAATAGAGTAGGAATGAAATTAAAGTAAAAAGGAAGCTTGAGAAGGTAATTCCAAAAGGGTTACAAAGAATAAAAATAAAATTAAATTCATAGGCGAATCGCATTTGAATACATATGCATTTTGAAGAAAACGGAATATTATGGGTTGTTGGCGATCTATGGATATGCTCCAGGAGCCTGGGTTACCTATAAAGTATGCTTATTTTTGTTAAATAAATATAAAACAGCCATTATATATATATGGCGCTCTGCCATCTAGAAATGCTCACGTGAGCCTGTTCAGGATATGCCTTTTTTGTTTTTATTATCAACACCTGACCATTTTTATATTTATATTAATATACATATATATTTGTGTCTTTCTCATTTCCCATCAATTATAGTATGCTCAATAAAACCAATCAATAAAAGATCATCTTAAAATATATTTAAAATTAATCACAATGTTTTTTCTCGATTAAAGTTATGAGATCATTCGAAAGAGGGGTTTGCAAAACGTGAATCGAGGGGGTTTTGAAGCAGGGAATGATGGCAAGAAAAAAAGCGATATTTATCAAAATAACAGAATCACGTCAATTGACCTCTTTTTAAAGACTTAGCCGTAAGCCGTGCCCTTAAAGTAAATTTTATAAACCATACTTCTTGACAAAAATATAATAAGTTTCATTCTAAAATATCAGTTACAAGATAGGAAGAGATTTCTGTGGACTTGCAGAACTTCCTAGAGTTAAAGAAGTAAGGAAGAGAGGTTAAACTAAATGTGTAGACCAAAATGTAGTGAAAATGACTGAAGTCTGCGCACGACTTGCTGAAGCAGACTTTGCTCAAATGCCGCTGTTGGCTTCGTCTTGCTCAATGCCAGTTGTTCCTTATTTAAGTTAAAACTTGACATCCACCCTTCTTTGGTGGTTCCGATGGCGGCTTTAGCGCAGTAGTCTCAGCCCTTTAGATTTTTATTGGTTAGCTTCGAGCCTATGTAAGCCCAGGAAATATACCTTTTTCGGAGCTCAATTTGCATATATTATTTGATATTTACTTTTACAATAGCGTTTTCTTACTATATTGAAAATGGTTTGGTTACTTCCATTACTCCTGTCTCCGTGGCCAAAGTAACGGGTAAGTAGCGGGCAGGTGATTGAACAGACGCCAGCACAAGCGAGTTGATCGTCCTCTCTCACCTAACAAACCATAGACGAATGGTGTTTATTTGTAGCTGTACAGCAGGTGAATGTCTTGGAGTGAGGTTCCGTGGCCTGATACTATATCACAGCACCAGCATCTTGGAGGATAACGACCACGAACTGCCCAGCGGAGAGAAAGAAGTCTTTTACGCAGATTGTGAGGGTGGGTGTTGTGGGAATCTATCTGGACTGTAAGGTCGGCCCCCGTGAAGTCAATCCACAGTACGAACGGCGGTGACAGGCCGATGGAGCACATATGAGAAGCCATGAAATCGCTGGCTAATTAGTCGAAGTGGTTTGAAGGTTAGTGGAGATGACTCTGAGCAGAGATTAGCTCCTCTTATTCGTGGCGACCTTGTCCAATGCACACGTATTTTAAAGAAAGTCGATCTCTCGGGAACTTTGTGTACGTCTGACACTCTGGCACAATGGTTGACAGGTAGCGATGCAGGCGATTCAGATGGATGTCATTGACGATTCTGTAGTTCGCCGTAGGCAGACATATAGGCCAGAAACCGCTTAGACCCGGAATACCGTCCACTTTGGGGACGATGCAGATGGTTCTCCTCGAGCAGGGGACACTTTAAACCGGCCGCCTTACCTTGTAGAAGGCGGTGGATTGCAGATTCTGCCTTATCCAAAAAGCGATTTGCTTGATAAAGTGTGTCCTTAGATATCTGCGTGAGTACTTCTTCTAAAAACTCGGTGATTTTCTCCCGGAGACTGCATGTGATGGCGAAGCGCCCAATGAAGGCTTTTAAGGTTTTGTCTCTCGAAGAGGTTCCCCTGAACGCCAAAACTGTGTTCCATCTCCAAGTGCTGTTGTATACGCAGAGTGCATCCAAGCTCGTGTAGTGAAGGGTAATCGGTCTCCACGCATGAACCGACTGGTTCTAGTGATGTAGTTCTCATTTTTGACGCAATCTCTGCCCCATATATATGATGGCGAAGGGACGTCAACCTGCTCTTGCCATCTATAAGGAAGCTAGGTTATGGGCAGGGCAGTTAGGCGTGGACGCTACATGACAAGGTGGGGGGTGCGAGTGGTTTAGCTCTTGAACAGCGTGGCCGTCATGCGCAGCACTAATGTTGTTTACTTTCAAATCCCGCACTGGTTTCTTCTATCAGCCGTGAAGAAGTTGGCCAACGCAGCGGCGTCATTACCGACGAAAACGGATGAATCAAGGCCAAAGCTCAACGCGCACTCCTGTCGACCACCCGGGGCCTGAGAGGTTAGGTGGTCGGAGGGACCAATAGCTCTAATGATAGGGAAATCTATGAGCTGATATGGCGGCAGTATTCGATGGTCTAGTACCAAGTTCGCTGAGGCGGCTTCCTAAGAAGAGAGAAAAATGTATCGTGTTTCAAAAAGGATAAAGACGATAATTTTATGCGGAAAACGGGCACATAAATAGTTTTTGACTCTTTCTTAATCTTCCCATTACCTTAATTCAACTTAAATATAAGCGTTAACGTCAGTTAAATGGGTATTTGATGCTCGTTTATCATTTTACTCTTTCTCCGTTGTAATAAAAAGATAGAGGTAGGAAATAATTTTGTCATCACAATATCCCATCGTATCATCAGATATAGTCAAATATAAAGTCATGCGATAATTAATGCTTATCTGATATAGAATAAAATTAGGAAAAATGAAGATATAGTTCAATATAGTATATTGTCAAAAGAGAAGTAAAAATACGCGTTATCTCTATACATATTTAGGGAACGGGGGGTGGGGAAGACTGTTTTTATAAGTAAATTTAAAAAACTGGATATTTAACCACAATGAAATATCAAGTAAATATTAGAGACAAGAGATAGTAAACGAGACGAGAAAAATTCGATGCTTTACAATGGAGTGTTCCGTCAAACACGGAAAAATGGGGATGTTTCGAGATGATGGATGGCAATCAAGCTCGCTCTAGGGGAAAACGAGGCGATTTGGGGTCGTTAAAGTGGATTTGGTTGCAAGCTCTTTTTACTATTTCTCGCGGTCAACTTTTTTTAAAACAAATATTTCATAAAAGAATGGCCTGGATAACATGAAAATACATGTTATAAGAAAATTTAGTTGTTTTTAAATATTTTATTTTAAAAAATTATATATTAAAATAATAAAAATTACTGCATGTGCACAGTTCAATTTATACTTTGTTCACATTGTGATTTAGTAAAAATGTAAATAAAATTACCCTTTACAAACCGATATTTTTATGATAGCAAGATAAAATGTTTAGTTATAACTTACAATAAATGGGCAAATAAGTGAGCTAAAACTAAACGATCATTTTTAATATGCAACATCGACCCACACATATGGTTTAATAATTAACACGTAAATGATCGGTTCACTTCAAATATTCTTAATAAATTACATCATATTTATGAAAAGCCCAGTACAAACAGCATTTTAGACAGAAAATATCTTGTCGTATATCCAATTGTCTCTCATAAAACCTTCCATATATATAGTATATCTTCTATAAAAACTCAAAAATATTTCTATATTTTTAAAAATGTATATTTTATTTTTATTCATTGAAAATTCTACTTTTTTATCACCGTTTTTAGAATGACTTTCAGTTTTGTTGTAAATATGCGTAGTTAACATATCTATCTTTTTGAATCATTAATATAGGGTTAACTTCATAAATTCTATATAATTGTGAAAATAACTAATGTGTAATATTTCCTCAAGTAATTGAAAATAAAAGCTACTTGATGCTAAATAATTATCTTTTTTTATCACGACTGCACCTTCAACCCTTTATCTTATTAATCCTTTGTCTTATCAACCCTTTATCTAATAACAAACTATTTATTCATAACATATATATAGAAGTTATATAACTTTTGAAATTGAACTTTTAAAAGATGAATATATTCGATACTTAGATGGTAGGTGTATTAAGCCTTGTTATATCCCTGATACACGCCACAATAATACCGCGATTATCTCCACAGTTTGACAAATATTTGACGGATATTGACCAGGGAGTCGGTTATAGAGGTATATTTCCTGAAGGTTTCGTCAACACATTTTCCCTAACATACCATTACGGTACAGGACCGTAAATTAATGCTTTTTATAAACCTTTCTACAGACTATAACTAATTATAACCCAGGTTTGTATTCAGATTATTTTAAGATTTGATAAATATATTAGCAAAAATCTTATTTATCACGTTAGTTATTCATAATTTATTTATTAGATCCTATCAAGCCCGTGTTAAGCCCTATGTATTAAAGTTCGTGGTGAGGGAGGCCACCGCCCATCACGGCCGGAACTTGATGCCGCTGCCGATAGCGCCGTCGTGACCTACCGCCCTGAAGAAATGTGCTTCAAGAAACGACACACTGACTGTCTCAAGAGGAATTAACTGTTTTCCTAATTCAGATAACTGTGCCCACAATGATAAAAGCTATTTCATTGTAGAAAACAACAACAACAACAAAAGGCTTTTATTAAGGCCCATTGCCCTGTATGGATTCGCCATACAACAACAAAATAATACAGAATTTTTCCTCTCTTGCCCATGTGCACGTGAGCCTTTGTTTGAAAAGGGATTTATTTACACATCTGTTCTAAAACTTTCCTCACTACCTCTTTTGTGTATGAATCTATTTACAATTGATCTGTAGAAATTATAGAGTTCTATTGCTATATTTTTCTTTTCTAAAATAGTTCTCAGCATCTTCAGTTGTAGAAAATATATTGTAAATATGTTCAAGGAGAAGGACAGAAATATATAGAGAGGTAATCACAATCAGAGAAATATTATCGAGCAGGCGAATTTAGGAAAATTCTCTTTAAACCTTGAGCGTAACGTTTTGCCGGGATTAACATTGTTGGATTTTTAAAGAGAGTAAAGAAAGAGGACAAAATATTTTTATACATAAGCATTATAGATGGCAGAGCGCCATCTAGTGGAACAAAAATAAACTAAACGTTGATTAAACTTGTTCCGTGATATTTGGCCTACCCATTTTCTTGAATAATCAAGAAAAGCCAACCACTAAAATAAAGCCATCTAAAATTCTCATGTGGGCAGTTAGAATATGTCTTTTTATTTTTAAATATCAAAACATGATATTTAAAACAAAAATCTTATTTTTTCACCCCTCACACACACATTTATAGTACTCTCCTTAGTTAATTTTTCTAATTATTTACACACTATATATATACTCCCATTTTAATTTGCATATCTAGGGTATTTTTCCAAAAAGGGAAGGGAACCTCACTTTAAAATAATTTTAGCATAATATTATGATAGGTTTCAGTGTTCCGCATATAATATTAATTGAAGAATTGAAGTGTTTCAAATGAGAAATCCCCCATAAATATTCAATTACACTATAATCATAATTAATATTATAAATAATTTTAAAATAAGGAAATGTGCTGTTGCTGTGTGATGTTAGGTTCAATCAGCCAATTTAGAAATACAAAAGATTACGAAAAGGCAATATATTGAACATGAATTTAAAATGCCTTTAAAAAAAAATTGCACATCAAATTAATTTATGCATTTTGGATTCTAAAAAAAAAAATATAAATATAAACTCATGAAAACACAAAACTTAGGAATGGAATGTCTTTGATGTTGCTGTTTGTCTATTTTTATTTAAGGAGGCAGAGGCAATTTTGTTCACACTTGGTTATCTCGTGTGTGTTCAATAAAGGTCAATGTGTATTAATATTGTAACATAGTATTTATTAGTTTTATTATTTTTTATTAACAGAGTGGTCATTTTTTTATGTTTATATCTTGCGACTCTGTAAATTTCCCTCGTGGCTTATCTTTTGTTTACAATTCATAGTTTGTCCTTCCCTGAAATAAATTTTGTTTCCTCCTGAAGTTTTTGTCTTCCCTAATTTTCCACGTGGCATTTTGGTGGAGATGCTGGGTAGGTTAGGGAAGACAAACTGAAGATCGCCGAGAAGAATTTGAAGCCATGGGTGCTGTAATCCACATTTTTAGAGACTGGCTCCAGGATTCCACCGCCGTGTCAAAGCCAAGACTTCCTTCCAAGATGACGATGTCCCTATAGACGACGATACGACGACAAAGCCGCTCTTCACGCCGCAAGAAAATGGACGCAAAGGTATTAGGAACAAAGTTCCAAGACTTCGATGGAATCCTTGGAAGAAGCACGTCAAATCCACGTCAGTATCTACATTAATTGCTAGCTGTGGGTCACAGCTACCATATGGAAGAAGCTATGTAACATAGTATTTATTAATTTTATTATTTTTTATTAACAGAGTGGTCATTTTTATGTTTATATCTTGCGACTCTGTAAATTTCCCTCGTGGCTTATCTTTTGTTTACAATTCATAGTTGGTACTTCCCTGAAATAAATTTTGCTTCCTCCTGAAGTTTTTGTCTTCCCTAATTTTCCACGTGGCAATATATATCAATGCGTATATATATTATTTTTAAAATACATAGAATTTACCAATATTTAAAGATAAAAATTATCTGATTAAGTTTCACCTCTATAAGCGCTTTTTTTGAATGTTGTTCTTTATATAAGATTCAACTTTTCAACATCATAGTGTTCAAAAGAGTGAAAACTGTCGTAAACACTAGATATGCATGCTTATAGGAATGGTTCTTCTTATTATTATTATCCCTAGTACACGTAGTACATGCCACGATAATCATGGCTTTTATTCTAAACGTACCACATGTCTACACATGTGAAAAGCAGTTCGACTTTGCACTTAAAAATGTGCCAGAGCCCTGTTTTGGTTACTTTCACTCGCTGGTGGTGTTGGACTTTTGCAAGAATTGGGGGCCATTGGAGCATTCTTTTTTTTTTATTAGAAAAAGTTTCCAATGTGGGATTCGATCCCGGTTCGTAGCTGTCGAAAACTAACTGTTTAGACCACCCTTCCACCAACCCCCTGGGAATGGTTTTTGAAACGAAGACATTCGCTAATGTAGATCTCAAGGGAATGAGTGGGTTGGAGAGATCCAGAGCCACAATTATGGAGAGGTCTCCAGCACAATTAATGGGCGAGAAGTCACGTCAGCATGCTAATATTGCTTCAGCCAGGTGCAGAGGGCTGATCTCACAGAGATCTTCAGGATCAAACTGTGGTTCTGGATATATCTCTGAGCCTAGATCGAATAAATAAAGGAAAAATCAACTTTTAATCATAACACAATTATGGAGAGGTCTTCAGCACAATTAATGGGCGAGAAGTCACGATTCCGTCAGCATGCTAATATTGCCTCAGCCAGGTGCAGAGGGCCGATCCCCCGAGATCCCACAAAGATCGTCAGGATAAAACTGTGGATGCATCTTTGAGTCTAGATCGGATAAATATTGGTTAGTGAGATGGTCAAAATATCAAACTCGCCCGTCCTTACTGGTTGCATTGCAGCATATTCATTTTTGATATTTTTAACATCGTTTCAAACCTGAAAAAATGATGTATCATAAAACAATAAGAAAAGATACGCAGAATATTGTTTTATTGCTATAAAAATTAAAAATTATATCTATAGATTTATTTTAGTATTTATTAGTAGAGTAAGATAAAACAAGAGCGCAAGATTTATTATCAAAAGGTTCAACAAATCGTTCGAGGGGTTAGGAGTTATACACTTTGATCACAGACAAAAGGTCGAGAAGCGACAACTACACAGATTAATGAAAAATTCAAACTATTTTTTGACATGTATGTTTATTTTTTAAAAAATTCTACTACCCTTACTGCAATAATAAAATAATGGAAAGACCTGGCTCATCAGTGGTGAACCCTCTGAACGGTTTCGCCAGTTTAATCTACCCTACCGATCTAATATTTCATTGTGGAGTTTTGATTTTATACCCAATACTGAAGTTACACTCTTGGAAAATGTATTTGAGGGCAGTATAAATAGATATAAATTTATAACATGCTTCAAGCATTGCTCTTCCTCAAACATAAAATAAAAGTGTTTACAACATAATATTAACGATTCTTTAGCGCATCATCTGTTATGAGGATTTCAACCATTTTTGATATATATGTTTCCTTTTAAAATAAAACAAATTTCTACTGTCCTTACTGCAATGATAAAATAATCAAAGGGCCTGGTTCACGAGTGGTGAACTCTCATTGTTGTTATATAGTACTTTGATTTCTTATAATTTGGCAGAAATGGTTGGTTGGAAAACAAATAGTTGAGTTCGAAGTAACTACCAGGTATTAAGATAAAGACATCTCATTATCGTGGAATTGGACGTCGATGATGGATTGCACTATTTTTCGGAATCAATAGAAGTATGAACTATTATACTTTCATGAAGTAGTCATTGATATCTTTATTCCAGAATATTTGCCAAATACCTTTACTGATAAATCAATAAAAATCAACCACATACACGTTTCAGGTTATTGGCCCTCGTCAGCGTAGTCCAAGCTGTAGGTTAAAAAACAGAAAATATAGTTCTAGAGGCTTCATGACAAATCAAGGAAAGGGCCAAAAGCGCGGTGATAATCACTAAAATGGTAGATATTCTAGTAGATGATTACCTTTTATATAATTTTATAGCTCTTTGTACTTATAGGCTTCCCGTCCAGTAGTCCAACTCATCCTCTACGTGGCGGGCGGGAGAAGCAGCACAAGTAAGGGCCTGCCCTGTGGGGCGAAGTACGTTGGAGACTTCGTGAGCCCCGAGCCGCTACGGTAACCATGAAGGCCTACAGAGAACTCTGAAATGTGGCTGACTAAAGGGGCAATGGCACCCCCCCCTTTCCATGAAGGAACAAGACACCACCACCACTTAAATTCATGTAATTGATTTTAAAAACATTGACTTTATTAATGTGTCTATCAAGATGAAAGTATAAGCCGTCTAAGTTTATTTTTAGATTCTATTAAGTTTTTTAAACTTTCTCTTTCTCGGGCCTAAAAGCCCTTTTTGACGGAAGAATAAGATAAAAATAAAATAATTAATATATACAGTTATCAGCGTCATAATCAATTCTCTCTTAATCAATTCTGTCACCGTATGCTTTTGTGAATGGAATAAATACCCAAATATGGCCATTTCTCATAACCATCGGTGGTTCAGTGGTAGAATGCTCGCCTGCCACGCGGGCGGCCCGGGTTCGATTCCCGGCCGATGCATTTTTTTTTTTTACAATTTTTAAAACTCATTTATATATTATACAAGAATGACATCCACGGCGCCAATTTATAATTGTAACGAATAGTGTTTGAATAAAAGCATTTAATCGGGTAAAACCCGGGCGTTGCCCGGGCCATTCGGCTAGTCATTATATATATAAACTAAATGTATTTATATTTTTTTCTCTTGTAGAATGGCTTTTAAGCTTGAGAGAGTTTAATTTGAGAAACTTAATAAAATCTCAAAAGTGATTTATATCTCTGACGGCTTTATATATACTTTTACCTCAATTCGATATAGGGGAATACTTTATTTAAGGTATTTATGTTTTTAATAAATTCTCGTCTATAAAAACTTATATTCTATCTTCATCGAGTTCCAACAACTCTAGTATTTCAAATATATATAAATCCGAAATTTAAATATTTAAATATAGATTTCATTAGTTTCCTTAATGGTACATTGCTTTAAAATACGACATTTTCTCTAAGGCAACTAATGAAATATGTTTTCAATAATATCTATATATTTATAACATAAGTTTGCGGAAGAATAATATTAATGTACCAAAAGAGGCAGCCCTCCCTTTAATTATGCATCAGAAAAATGCACTGTGCATCACCCTAGTCAAAAACTTTAATAGTTACCATGATTTTGGGCTTTGGCCCCGATCCGTACAGGAGCGGCTTCGATTTCATACCTGGTTCAAATTCACATAAATAGGTACCGCTCTGCAAGAGCAACCTAGTTCATGATAATTGAACAATGAATAATATGTGAAGGTTATTCACATATTAAACAAATTTTAACGCGGGATTTAATCCCGGTTCATGACTGTCGGGAATCGAGCGTGTTACCCTCTCATCCACCGACCTTTCGATTTCATACCATCCTATGAAAGAGGTTATGAAATAGGGCAAATTTAGCAAGCAGGTGTTTAAGCTGGTGAAGTGGCAAGAGCCGATTTCCAAGCAAGGATACAACATAAAGTTGTTGTTTGGCAAATTCGACCAATTTCATAACCCCTCTCGTAGGCTGTTATGAAATCGAAGCCGTCCCTGTACTGATGATGGCCAATGCCCGAAACCATGGTATACAGGTTGGCTTTTTGTCTGAATTCGCCCTAACTGGTGTTGTGGCTCATTCTTTATCTTTACTAGTAAAATATTTACTAGGGTGGTGCACAGTGCATCGTTCTGATGCACAAATAGAGGGAGAGATACCTCTTTTGGTGTATATATAGTGAAATATAAGGCAATATTACAGCACCAATATAGATATTTATAAAAATAAATTAAGATACGAGCGTAAAATATATAATCGAAGTTTTAAAATAAGCTCTATAATCTAAAACGTGAGTATATAGAGAGAAATTATCTGATGGAAAACACAATATTGGAACAATATATTCGTTGAGAAAATATCCGCTCGGGCAGAACTCGGGTGAAACCAAGTCCTTTATATCTAGTGTAGTATATATATAATAGTAGTTTAAATTTGAGACAATTTGATCTCGCTGATGAATACAATGCATTATTGTATAAATGTCAACTTTGTTGTGAAAAATTGTTGTTAATCACATGTAGCACATCATAGATGTATAAATTATACTTGTAGACATCAACTTTCGATTACCCTAACTATATTGTAAGATTATAAACTCAAAAGGAACTTCTTCTCTATAACATGTTTATTTCGCTAGCTTTCGAACAACATCCTTCTTCAACGGGCGTAAAGGTATGATGTGAGATGCCTGCAATTATATAGATGTACATCTCACATCACACCTTGTCTTTACGCCCGTTGAAGAAGGATGTCGTTCGAAATTTAGCGAAATAAACATGTTCTATAGAAGAAGCTCCTTTTGAGTCTATAATCTTACAATATAAATCCTACTTCATGTAAATGGGTGTGAATGTATATTATTCTTAGCATCCCATAGATTTACTAAGCAATATATAAATAGATAATAATGCCTCATGTTGAATAATTTCTCTCATTGATATGAATAATTTCCTCTATAAATGTGAACAATATCTCCTAGATGAAAGAATATCTCGTACGTGTAAATTGATGCCTTGTAATGGTAAATAATTCTTCAAGGTATAGTGGATAATACCACGTAGACTCTTGACCAATATTACATAGATGTAAATAGTGTAATACAAGTATAAGGAATGTGGAAGTATGTGTGAGGAATGTGAAATAATTCCTCTCTCTCTAATTGAAGTGAATAATGTATCCAAACAACGGGTATCTAAGTTTTAACGTAAACACAAAACAATTGAATTTTCCCAATTTAATAGCAAAACAATATATTTGCGGGTTTAAATAGATTTTTTTGGCAATAAAAATTCAATTGTTTATATTATGATAAGAAAAACACATTGGAAATTTTTTTCAAGGAATTCGTTGATACACAATTCAATTACTTAGATTGCACATTCTGATTTTTATTTCAATCTCTATTTATAGTAAATAGCCCTCACTTCAAAAAAAAAAAAAGTTAAATTGATAAAACAAAATAACTAACAGAACATTGGAATATTTCGGAATAATATTTTAATTTAAAATATATTTTTACAAAATGTTGCTACCTTACCATTGAATACCCAATTTTAAATATTGGCTAACTTTAAACTCATTTTATTGCATATTTTATTGGGAGCCAGTCAAAAATATTAAAGTAAGTTTGAAAGCAGAAATTCTCAACAAATCGCTTTGATAAAAGATTGGCTTTTAATATTTAGGATAGAATTTTTAAAGCCACCACAAAAGTTTTCTTACATATATAGTAGCGGTTTTTATATATATACACAAAGAAATCCTTGAATATATATTTAAATTTTATTCCCTTTATAGAAGAAATCTTTAATATATATATTTTACTATGAATATATATATGTTTCTTTTCTCAAACTGCAATTTTATTATATAACATTTTTTTATTACTTATCTTGATGTTTATAAAAGAAACAAATTATTTTCTTTCTATCGAACGTTTTAACGGAGTTATATATACAAATTGCTATAAATCTCATTTTTATAATATATCTCTATATATATATATTTTTTATTATCCCTAGTACACGTAGTACAGGCCATGATTATCATGGTGGGTAGAAGTTGGAGACTGTTTTTACTGTAAGTGCACCACATATCTACACATGTGAAAAGCAGTTCGACTTTTGCACTCACAAGTGTGTCAGAGCCCCGTCTGGTTACTTGCACTCGCTGGTGGGGTTTGACTTTTACAAGAAATGGAGGCCATTGGAGCATTCTTTTAATTTAAAAAAATGGCCCATTGCGGGATTCGATCCGGGGTCGTAGCTGTCGAAAATCAACGGTTTTGACCACCCTTCCACCGAGTCCCTTATATAATACAGTAGAACTCCTCAAATTCGGAAATTCTAAAATTCGGAAACTCCCAAATTCGGAAAGTATTGTAATGTTTTTTTTACGTACCAAAAATCAATTTTCACATGCTTTTATTTTGTTGATATTTCAACATTATTTTATTTTATTTTATTTACTTTTACTTTTGCTTTGCTTTTATTTTATTTAATTTAATTTTTATTAGTAATTTATTTTTAATTTAAGTGTTTGATTAATTTACTTTTACCGATTATTTATAATCGCTAATTAGGGGTTTATCCCCTTTTTTAAAAGCTTAAATAAATCAACAGTTTCATTTGACCTTTGTGCTTAGTTTAGGATATTGCCCAATAAGAAGGCAGCATTATTACGTCATAAGCCATTCACGCATTTTTTATTGCAAAGTTGATTCACCTAAAGTTCAAATTATCAAACATTTTCAGACATTGTAAGTTTCAAATTCTTTTATTCAACTCTCAATTTTTTGCATTTACAAGTTTGTTCTTCAACAAAATGGCATCCAAAGAGGAGCGGCAAAAACGAGGCAAGTACCGAATTCTTAAGCTTGGTGAAAAGTTAGATGTTCTTAGTGACATTAAAAAAGGATTAAGCTATACAACGATAATGCAAAAGTATAAAATTTCTAAGACAACTGTTTATGATATAAAAAAGTCTGAGCTTAAACTTACAAAGTTTGTTGATTCTACCGAAAAAGATGTCAAAAAGTTTTCTCAAGTAAAAAATCCGTTATACGAAAATGTTGATAAAGCAGTTAACATCTGGTACGAAAGTCAGAGATTATCAGGGGTTCCTATTCGTGGTATTGAACTCCAAACAGCTGCCAGTCATTTTGCATCAAAATTGAATAATCCCACTTTTAAAGCTAGTGGTGGATGGTTGTCACGATACAGAGCCAGACATAATTTGAAAAATAAAAAGTTGTCGGGGAAGCATTGAGTGCTGACGAAGAACATGGTTTCATGCTCAAAACTCATAAAAGTCAAGGAACATTTGATTAAAAATCGTAATTAAAATTATGTAATGTACATATAATATTCAACCTAAAATTGTTCATATGCTTCAAAATCTTTGTCTCAGTCATCTAAATGCCTATTTATGCAACATAAATATTCACAAATCTAACTCTCTAAAATTCGGAAAATCCTCAAATTCGGAATACCTTGCGCCCCAAGCTTTCCGAATTTGAGGAGTTCTACTGTATTGTGACGGTGGTGAGTGCGGGGAGTCGTTGAAGTTAAAATGAATAAAGATTTAAGAATTTATCTATAAAATAAAAGCGTTGAAATTACCGTTAAAGATTTATTTTTAATAAAGACTAATATTTGTGTTTTGTGCTTGTTATTAAAGTTTAAAACACATTTAAACTTTATATATTTTATTCAATGAAGATCAAAATTACATAACTATCACAATTAATTATATATCATCACAATTAATCATATATCATAACTACATAACATTAAGTAATCTATTTTTAGTTTTGTTTTTGTCACCAGTCAAAAATTTTATTTTCACAGACTAAATTATGAGATTAATTTATAAATGAAATATTATGCAAAACAAATAAACAATTATATACATCAATTTGAATAGGAAAAAATTATAATTTTGGAAATATAAGTTTCTTTTCGAGGAATTATTGCTCTTCAACGGGGGCAAATACTATTGCTTACAATATCAAAATGATATTCAACAAAAATATCTATAATTTTAGCTGTAAACAGTCTGATACACGCCCGCGCGGGAACATTCCAATAATTATTTTTTCAATTATTTTTATAAAAAGATCATTATGATATTAATTTTGATATTATATTTGCCCGAAAGCTTGCAAAAATCTCAAATAAAAAATAAACTTTTTTCCCAAATTGTAATTTTTCCCTATTCAGATAATTCCTGGGTAACTATTGGTCACATAAAATGACCAATTAAATAACGAATATAAGTAACAATCTCTGTTTCTATTTTATTATTATTGAAGACATATTGTATATGCCCACTTCCGCCTGAGAGGACCTACGTCACCACTACGTCACGGCCAGCCAATCACCGAGCTGCCCCATCCTCCCTCCCCCTTTTTAGTCATAATAAAGATAACTTTCCTGTTGTTCGCGTCGCCTCCGCGTGCTTCTATATATCCACTTCAATCGGCAGATGTAGTGGGATAATTGACTACTTCCTTATACTATTACATCATCTAGTCCAGCTTCAACTAATAGCCCAACATCTGGTAGCAGAGCGTGGTTAATTCGAGACACCACGTGCAAGATGACCTCGACGATGATCAACACGCCCCTCGAGAAACTCAATGATCAGAACTACAGAAGCTGGAAGTATAATACGAAGATGATGCTAATCGAAAGAGAACTCTGGAAGTATGTTACGGAGCCAACACCCGATCAAGAAGCCTCAAGAACAATCTTCAACATGAAGCAAGAAAAGGCGTTGGCTATGATAGCACTGACGATCTCACCGAGCCAACAGATTCATATAATGGACTGTACCACTGCACGAGAAGCATGGGATACCTTGGAACAAGTATACGAACCCAAGTCAAGGTCAAGAATCCTCCAACTGAAGAAGCAGTTCATCTCCATAAGATTCGAAGAACAAGAGACGATGACGAACTATTTGGGGAGACTGAAGATCTGTTCGGATCACTTAAGAGAGGCAGGCGCAGAAATGCAGGATCAAGACCTCGCCTATTCAATGCTTGCTGGCCTACCGGAGTCATACGACGGAATCATCATGACCTTCAGCAACGTAGAAGACAAGGAATTCACCTCTAGCAAGGTAAAACATGTGCTGCTAGCAGAATACGAGAGACGGATGGCCCGACGTGTGAATAACACAAATGAAGCTTTGCAGTTCGGGACAACGACCAGGAAGGAAGACAAGAAGAAGAAAAATTTCACCTGCTACAAGTGCGGCAAGGAAGGGCATATCGCGAGATCATGCAGAGGAAAGGCTAAAACTCCAGCTCCAAATTTCCAACCACCGAGATGTAGCACTCACGAGATAGCGGGAAGCGAAATGCTAACAGCTCTATCCTGCGCCATCCCTGACAACTCTTGGGTGATCGACAGCGGCGCGACTCACCACGTGTTTAACAAAAGGGAGTGGTTCACCAACTTCCAAGGAATAACGTCGGATCCGATCCTAACAGCGAGCGGGACTACACGAGCGGAAGGATGCGGCGACATCAAGTTCAAGGCCTATGTGGGTAAGCACCACGTTGACCTAAAACTATGTAATGTACTGTATGTCCCTAATGTGCGACGAAACCTATTGTCAGTCTCGAGCATGGAAAATAAGGGCAAGATAGTTAATTTTGCGAACAGAAGAGCGCAAGTTTTCGATTCGGAGAACCGAATTGTTGCAATAGCACATGATGAAAATGGATTATATGTCATGAAGGGTAGAGTCATTTTACCAAACGCTGAGTTGTTTAACAGTCAAAATAGTTCGCAAAAACAAACATTAGAACTATGGCATCAGAGGTTCTGTCATGTAAACAATGACGCAATTGAGAGAATGGCAAAGGGGGAATTAGTTAAGGGGTTAGAGATCTCCTCGATGGATCGAAGTCTGTGTGATGATTGTTGTGTAGCAAAGTCCACGAAAGAGCCACACAAACCCATTAGGAATATAAGATCTAAAAGGCCTTTAGAATTAGTTCATACTGATATTTGTGGTCCAATGCCTGTTAGATCTATTGGGTTATCGCAGTATATGTCGACGATCTAGCTTTGTTCGCGGAAAGCGAGGACATTCTGACAAATATTCAGGAAAAGATTAGAGAAAAATTTAAGATAAAGAACTTAGGACCCATCAAATATTTCTTAGGTGTAGAAATAAGTTATCCAGATGAAAACACAATAATCCTCTCACAAGGAAAATACACCATGTCGATCCTCGAACGATTTAATATGATGGAATGTAGGGGCGTTTCTACTCCATTAGATAACTCCATCCCGATTACAAAGAAAGACTGTCCAACAACTGATAAGGAAAAGGATGAGATAAAACACGTCCCTTACAGAGAACTTATAGGGTCTCTGCTATATCTTGCAAACTCATCGAGACCTGATATGACGTTTGCCGTAACTAAATTAGCACAATTCTGTAGTAACCCAGGCGAACGACACTGGCAAGCTGCTAAACATATACCAAGATATCTTCAAGCTACTAAGAATGTTTCACTCATCTATAAAAGAGGGTCTGATGATATACTAGCATTTAGCGACTCAGATTGGGCTAATGACATAGATGATAGACGATCAACTAGCGGGTCAGCTGTTACTATTAATGGTTGTTTAGTGTCATGGAGATCTAAAAAGCAAAATTGCGTATCATTATCTACAATGGAGTCTGAATACATTGCTCTCGCCCAGACCACTAAGGAAATATTGTGGATAGCACAAATATTAGAGAATTTGAAATGCCTGACTAACGCCTCACGCCCAATAACAATATTCTATGATAATAGAGCTGCCATCGAGTTTTCTAAAAACAACATAGAAAACAATAGGTCGAAGCACATTGACATACGGTATCATTATATAAGAGAAAAGGTCAACAGTGGAGACATCCATGTGAATTACATCTCTACCAACGACAACCTGGCCGACATCTTCACCAAGGGCCTCAAAAGGACTGCACATCAGAATGCTTGTGCAGCTATGAATTGTCTGGATACTGGCATACTACCCGACATATCCAAAGTGGGGGAATGAAGACATATTGTATATGCCCACTTCCGCCTGAGAGGACCTACGTCACCACTACGTCACGGCCAGCCAATCACCGAGCTGCCCCATCCTCCCTCCCCCTTTTTAGTCATAATAAAGATAACTTTCCTGTTGTTCGCGTCGCCTCCGCGTGCTTCTATATATCCACTTCAATCGGCAGATGTAGTGGGATAATTGACTACTTCCTTATACTATTACATCATCTAGTCCAGCTTCAACTAATAGCCCAACAATTATATTAATTATTCTCTATATATGACAATATAAAGTTGAGGAATGACGCTATTCATGTACCTAGAGAGACACCTCTCCCTTTAAAATTAAGTTTTAGCTTATAAAATATTGTCTATTTATAGCCTATTCAAATTATAAACCTATAAATATTTTTCATATTTTGTGATGTAAAAATGATGGCTAGATCTGGAAAGAATTAGACCCCAGAATTTGAAAATAGACAAATATCGGACGGGATTGCTTATTTTGGGATTAGCAATTGCAATGCTAATATTGCAACATTGTGTTTTGGATAATACATTTTTATAATACTACCTGAACATTAGCCCGTTCTACGAACATGTCTAGACTACCAGCACTTCAAAGTTTTATTAATGTTTTAACTTAATAGAGCTAAAAAATAGGAGACTATATATTTCACTAATCAGGTCCAGGTCGAGAATTTTTACCGTACCCTCGTATGGTGGATAGATCCGGAAAGAATTAAACCCCAGAATTCGAAAATAGGCAAATATCGGACTGACTACCGGCACTTCAAAGCTTTCTTAATGTTTTAACTTAATAAAGCTAAAAGATTGGAGACTATATATTTTACTAATCAGGTCCAGGTTGATAACTTTCTACCTTACCTTCGTATGACAGATTCATAGCCTTTTCGAAGGGGTTTCCAACTTCAAGGACATGTAAGTGTCCTCCCGCATATTAGGATGGAGTTGTAGATCTATCCAGGTCTCAGCTCGGCCCCCTCCTGGATTTGCCGTTCTAGAGCGTTCTCCATCCTCCACCGCGTGGAGTCTCCGGAGTTTCCTTCCCTAGGATAAAAGGACCTTATAGTTAGGATTTTCCCATTTATTTCGTCTTAGTTAACAGGTGTTACATTCGAGCACAGCTCGCGAGTCACCTGGTCCACACGTGGCGAGTTGATAAGTATTATTTTGACAAAGCAAGCTTTCGAGCAAATATTTGACAAAAATGACACATTGTTTAGGCCTCTGGGTGCAAGATGTTGACTTAGGCTAAAATAGTAAACCAAACTAAATATTTGGTAGATAAAGGTTAATGCATGTAGGGCCAGTATAGTTTAGCGAGCCAACACAGATATCACGTCACGGTGGATAACAGTGCAACAAATTGTGCTATAACTAATATTTCAAAACAAATTAGCAAAAACAAACAGCACACGCACCATATTGTAGGCGCCATCCCGACCAGAGAGCCACAGATAAACAGATTATAAACGCACAGAATATAGAATCCGAGCTCCCCAGTAGAAGGAATACCCGGAAGACGACGGTACTCTCTGTTATATGTGTTGTTCACAATTATGATTTTGTTCTAATAAACACTACTAAATTATTTTATTGGATCCTCTCTTTCTTTTTCCCAGTAAGAAACGCCTACGGAAGCCAACAGAAATTCAGAAGTGGGATAGTCCTGAAGAAAATTGAAGATTCACTGGAATAATTTGGAAACGAGAAGGACGTGGCGCGGTGACCGATCAACGTAAGAGGAGTTGCATGGTATGTACGAAATTTAATTACCTATTCCTAAAAGTATTATTACAAGTCACCTCGGTAAAATATTATTGCAAAATCATCTCGATAAGAAAGTATTTTAAAGTAAAGTGAAGTATTTTAAAGTAAGCATTTTAAAGTAAATTGAAGTATTTTAAAGTAAGCATTTTAAAGTAAAGTGAAGTATTTTAAAGTGAAGTATTTTAAAGAAAGTATTTTAAAGTAAAGTGAAGTATTTTAAAGTAAGCATTTTAAAGTAAAGTGAAGTATTTTAAAGTGAAGTATTTTAAAGAAAGTATTTTAAAGAAAGCATTTTAAAGTAAAGTGAAGTATTTTAAAGAAAGTATTTTAAAGTAAAGTGAAGTATTTTAAAGAAAGTATTTTAAAGTAAAGTACAGTATTCTAAAGAAAGTATTTTAAAGTAAAGTAAAGTATTCTAAAGAAAGTATTTTTAAAGTAAATTGAAGAAACAAATAAAAAGTATTATCGCAAAGTATCGCGGTAAAAAAAAAAAAGGTATTGTCTCAAAATTACCAAAGAAAAGTTGATTTCGTTGAAAGAAATAATTGAAACAGTACGTATCTGGTTTAGTCAGTTTATTTGTTTATTTAAAAAAAAAAAACTTTGCCTTGTTTATTTTTCCTTTTGAAAAACATGACTTACTTAGCGAAAGTAAGGAAATGCGATTTGAGCAAGTTGGCGTATGAACTCGGCGAGGTAGTACCGCCAGAGAGCAGGATCGTCGACTTAAAACGCCTTATCCTGAATAGTCAATCTTACGAAGAAGAATTCGCAAAGCAACTGTTGGAGACTCTGATCGAGGAACGGGAACAAACAGAACGAGCAGAACGGGAGCGAATGGAACAAACAGCACAAACAGAGCAAGCAGAACGTATAGAACGGGAACGAATCGAGGATCGGAAACGAATCGAGGATCGGGAACGAATCGAACGAAAAGAACAAATGGTAATGGAATTCGAGCTTGAGAAGCTGCGCATCCAGACTACACGCGGAAACAACGATACGTCTCGAAGTACCAGCAATGACGCACATTACGAGATACGTAAACTGATGCCCAAGTACGAGTCGAAGGACAATGATTTGAGTTTTTACCTAATTCTTTTCGAAAGACAGGCAAAGCGACTAGGATTGGATGAAGACCAATGGGCGTTCAGCCTCCTAGGATTGCTACCTTACGAAATGACTCAATTAATCGCTCGGGAAACAGAAGAACAAAGCGGCGATTATAGGTTCGTGAAAAGGTTGCTCCTAAAACGGTACAAGTTGAGCCCCGAACAATTCAGACAAAAATTCGAGAAGCACGAGAGATCTCAAAAGGGTTCCTGGAGAGACTTCGCTTTCGAATTGCGAGGATATTTCAACGAATGGATCGAAGGAATGAACGTGGAAAATTTCGACGCCCTAAAGGATTTGTCCGTCACTAACCAGCTAAAGAAAAAAGTTCCAAATGTGCTGCGTAATCATCTCATTGACGATTGGACCAAGTTAAACAACCCAGATGAGTTGGCGGATAAACTGGACGAGTACGAAAATGTTCGCACCGAGATGGGACCTCCGCATTGGAATTCGAAACACACCACACCACCGTCGTTTCAGCAGAAATCTGCGAGATTTCCCAACCGAAGCGAAGTTAAAGAGACTGAACAAGGAACGAATGTTTCGAGTAGAGAGGCTGCAAGGAACGAAATCAGTGAAAAGTATCCTAACACCTCGAGGAGAATGGTCAACCGTACGATCAGAAACGACAAGGGAGAACCGAAGTGCTTCAACTGCAATCAGTTTGGACACATTGCCAGAGACTGCCCAGCACCCAGGACTACGTTGACATGCCGAGGATGCGGTCAAACGGGACACAAGGAAAGGAATTGCACAAGACCCAAAGAAGGACTAAAAGTAGCCAACCTGGAAGTCGAAGGACTGGAGACTGTCCCGCCAGATGTATATTTGAAGGATGTCAAGATCGACAACAAGGAAACCGTGAAGACAATGATAGACACCGGGAGCAGCAGTTGTCTAATGAGAGAATCGGTCGCAAGGAGGATCAGCGTCGACATCGAACCAGACTCGACTAGTCTGTACGGCATCGGTAACCAGACTGCACCAGCTGCCAGGACCGTTGGGAAGACGACAGTCGACCTGGAGATTGATGGCATCGTCGGAAGGGAAATCACTGTATTCATTGTCAACGATGATGCCCAACCCTATGACCTATTAATTGGAAGAACATGGACAGATCTGCCCTACGTATCCTTCGCCAGAATTGGTAAAAACTTGCATATTGGCTATTCATCCGAATTTCCGTTTGCTAATCTGCAAGAAGAAATCAAGTCGCGTCGCATCGAACTGAGAGCAACCGAAACTGTTCAGTTGGAGAGCGACTCCATTAACTTTACAAGTGCAATCACAGACGAGGTAAAGGACGGATATGTATTGTTCACAGGAGTAGATGACGCCTGTGTCGATTCCCTATTGGAAGTGGTCGACGGAAAGACGACCGTACCCATCATCTCAGCTGGCAAGGGCAAGTTGAGAGTAAGGAAGAACCAATGTGTAGGGCGAGTTGAACTACTGAACCTTGATGATATTGTTGTTAACCTGGACGTCGCAGAGGATTCGTTTCAGACTAAAAATGAAGAGAAGAGGGAAGGACAAGACCAAATGAAACGTAAGCGCCCCATACTGCCTGAGGACATCAACGTCAATCATTCTCTGACTTCGAAAGAGAGACAAGAAATCCTAGATGTAGTAAACGAGTATAGAGACTGTTTCGCTCTTGGCATGGAGGAATTAGGGTGCACTGATGTCACCAAGATGGACATTAAGGAGGTTGATGGAAGCAAGCCAGTCTGTCTGAGACCGTATAAGACGACTGCAAGTGAACGCGAAGCAATCAGGGAGATTGTCAGAGAGTGGAAGGACAATGGAATAGTCACGGAAACTAGATCACCCTACGCTAGTCCCGTCCTACTTGTGAGGAAGAAAACTGGAGATCATCGTCTGGTGGTAGATTATAGGAGACTCAACATTCAAACAGTTAAGGACAAGTTCCCATTACCAAGGATAGACGACCTTCTGGAAGGCCTAAGGAATGCGAAATTCTTCACCACTCTGGATCTGGCGCATGGATATCTGCAGATACCACTGACCGATAAGGCAAAATTAAAGACAGCATTCATCACCCCAGATGATACAGGTCAATTCGAAAGGATGATTTTTGGACTCGCCAACGCACCAGCTGAATTCCAAAGACTGATGCACACTGTCCTAGGTCCGCTGCTGAACAAGAAGGCATTCTGCTATCTCGACGACGTGATTATCCCAGCAAAGGATTGGCGGGAGATGATCGAAAGGTTGAGGGAAGTCCTCGAAAGAATAAGATCAGCGAAGTTGACACTGAAACCCTCCAAATGTGAGTTCGGAAGGAGGGAAGTTGAGTTCTTAGGGTATGTCATCAGTACAGGCGGACTTAAGCCAGGCCCAAGAAAGATCAAGGCGATAGAAGAATTTCCAGAACCCAAGAATGTCCACGACATACGACGCTTTCTGGGACTGACGAACTTCTTCAGACGATTTGTAAAGGACTTCGCGAGGAAAGCAGAACCGCTAAGCAGACTTACGAAGAAAGGTTCACAATTTGAATGGAAGGAAGAACAGCGAAGGTCATTTGGAGGACTACGAAAGGATCTGGTCGAATATCCGGTACTAGCTCATTACAACCCTGAACTCAAGACAGAAGTACATTGCGATGCGAGTGCTGAGGGATTAGCAGGAATGGTGCTACAGATGGACGAAGACTGCAAATGGCGCTTGGTCTACTGTGTGAGCAAGAAGACAACAGAGGCCGAGAAGATGTACCACTCAAGCAAATTGGAGCTGATGGCGATAGTGTGGACCTTGGATCGACTACGTCAGTTCCTCGTAGGAATCAAGTTTACAGTGGTTACAGATTGCCAAGCACTGGTCTACATGAACGCGAAGAAGACTACAAATCCTCAGATAGCGCGATGGTACAATCTGATTCAGGAATACGATTTCGAAATTCGACATAAACCAGGGGAGAAGATGGCCCACGTAGACGGAATGAGTAGAGCTCCAGTCGACGACCCTAGAGACACGATGGAGGAAATCGTGGAGAAAAACCTTGAAGTGTGCCTCACGATCACACTGGAAGAACAAATCTTGATGATTCAGCATGCCGACCCTGAATTGAGAGACCTGATCCAGATCTTTCGAAAGGACCCGTGTGATAGGACAGTAGGAGAAAAAAATAGAATTAACGACTACAGCTACAGAAGAAAGTCCGGACGAGGAGCCAGAAGTAGAAGATACCCCCCGACGCAACCCACGACGTTCCTGCAACGCAAGGTTCAATCGAGGACGATTGAAATCCAGGAATGGCCGAATGTAGGCGCCATCCCGACCAGAGAGCCACAGATAAACAGATTATAAACGCACAGAATATAGAATCCGAGCTTCCCAGTAGAAGGAATACCCGGAAGACGACGGTACTCTCTGTTATATTTGTTGTTCACAATTATGATTTTGTTCTAATAAACACTACTAAATTATTTTATTGGATCCTCTCTTTCTTTTTCCCAGTAAGAAACGCCTACGGAAGCCAACAATATGTAATTAAAATAATACTGTTGCTAATAAACACATCAACTAATAATTAAAAACTATATATTTTCTAGTATAAGTTTTGTAAAACAAATTTTTCTATGACTGTTTTAGTAAAAAAAGAAATAGCTAGGGGCACTAAATGTACTAGTTCAACACAATACTAAAATAAAAAAACTCACAAATTAAAATTTGGTTGAAATTGATGCATTCTAACGAAAGTTTTTAACGAAGCTCACTTATGAAATTTCGCATTGATATATGTAGATATTATCCCGTCGCAAACTTGTGCGACGGAGAAAATTTTAGGAATAATTTACACCCAAAGTCGGTTTAAAAAGATCGATTTTTCTTGCCCCCATAACATATTAACATCTCAGAATAAAATGGTCAAATTTCATATCCCTATAATGCAAAGAATAAAAGACTCACACACACATTAACAACATAATCCATAAATCCAACTTCGAAATAGAATTCTAAAAAAAAAAAGGTTTTTTATAGTGCTTTCTCAAAACCTATAGGGAAAAGGAAGCTGGGTCAATCATATTACTTCAGCCACGTGGACTGTCAAATCTTCTTTCAATTCGTTAAATCTCGCTCTTCTATTTATACATCCTTACACTGTGTCATTTTTATTGAATGCTCTAATGTAATACGAATAGAATTTTAATATATATATAATATATTTTAAAATTAACGGATAAATCATTTCTGTGTATTGTTTTCTTAATGTTATCCTGGAGTTCTGCTGAGTTTTAGTATAAATGTAAGTGTACCGTAGAGGTATAAAAAGGTTACGTTGCACTGATATGAAGGAATTACATATAATTGTGTAATATTGGGTATATCTTTGCCATATCCACGATATCCGTTACAATTTACTACATTTATTTTGGCGTAGCTCAATCATTTATCGCCATTCCGAATCCATTCTCTATAATATTTACCGTCTGCGGTGCAAAGATTATTTATTGCAACCGGAAGATCAATTGTAGCATCCCTCTTTGATCCTCTTTCTACAAGATGAAGAATCGATACAAATCCAATTTGATCAGGGAAGAAAATGTAGTTACTCTAATAACGACATGTTCTAACTTGTTATTTGCACCCCATTTTTCTAAAAAAAACTATCAAATTTGGAAAAGGGCTGGCTAGTTAAAGCAAGTCACGTCGAAGGGAGAGATTGGAAGAGAGGAAAAATCAATTTTCCTGCTCCATCATGGAATTTGATTTGTCGGGAGCTCGCGTCTCGACAGGGATTATCCCGACGGACATCATCAGCGCCAAGCAGACGACGTTCTCTTTATTACTCTCTCTCCACATTAATTATACACAAACACACGCACGTGCATTTATCTATATACCTAAGCAAATAAAGAAAGTGTATTTTTATAGAAATACGAGTATTCTCTAAATATGTGTGCGCACGTGTGATGTGGTTGGTGTGTGTGTAAAGTTGTGTGGTTAGTGTGTGCGTGGTTGATGTGGTGTGCGTGCGTGCGATTTTAAATTATTGAACTAGGTTGCATTTTAAATATTCATTAAGTACGTTTTATATCAAATATAAATACTAACTTGTACTATACATATCGGATATACACATTTTGAAGTGCGCAATACAAATTGAAATAATAAAGTTTTAAAAGAGGTTTACCAAAGAGAGAAACATTCCAAATTAAATAATTTTAAAATTAAATTAAAAAATTCTCATTTTCGCACTTTTACACGTAATTTTAAATAAAACGATATAAAAATTAACCAGCTTCGCCAAAATTTTACCAAAGAGAACATTTGCCTCAGGTATATTGTTTTAACACAAAAGTATTACTTCATACATGAAATCTAGTTGCGAATAAATATATTTTATTTTATTTTAATGATATTAAAAGTATTATTATTATTTTATTCAATATATTAATAATTTAGAATATTATCTATCCATCTATATTAATAAAATGCAAATTTCATAAGAGGACATCACTAAAAACTTTCGTTACAATGCATCAATTTCGACCAAATTTTCAACATTTATGTAAAACGAGATGGAGCAGATTTTGCTTAACATCAAAATATTTTTCCCTAACATTAACATGCGTAACTTCGCTGTTATCGATTAAATACAAAAAAATCAACAGAGTTAATTTTATTTATATATAAATACAAAATTAAATTTCAACAGAGTTAATATTTTTACATACTAGCTAATAATCTCAATCTAAAAATATAATATAAAAAGCCAACAATGAAGAGTGAATGTAAGATAAAAAGCCAACAATGAAGAGTAAATGTAATATAAAAAGCCAACAATGAAGAATGAATGTAAGATAAAAAGCCAACAATGAAGAATGAATGTAAGATAAAAAGCCAACAATGAAGAGTGAATGTGAGATAAAAAGCCAACAATGAATAGTAAATGTAATATAAAAAGCCAACAATGAAGAATGAATGTAAGATAAAAAGTCAACAAAGAAGAGTAAATCTACTTATATAATTGCCTTATTCTGTCTGTGTGAAGTTCACTGTGTGAAGTTCACAGATAGATTTTGGTCAGAATATAATATAAAAAGCCAACAATGAAGAGTAAATATGATATAAAAAGCCAACAATGAAGAATGAATGTAAGATAAAAAGCCAACAATGAAGAGTGAATGTGAGATAAAAAGCCAACAATGAATAGTAAATGTAATATAAAAAGCCAACAATGAAGAATGAATGTAAGATAAAAAGTCAACAAAGAAGAGTAAATCTACTTATATAATTGCCTTATTCTGTCTGTGTGAAGTTCACTGTGTGAAGTTCACAGATAGATTTTGGTCAGAATATAATATAAAAAGCCAACAATGAAGAGTAAATATAATATAAAAAGCCAACAATGAAGAATAAAGGCAATGTGACACGGCAATGTGACACGGGAAAAAATGTTCACTAGATAAAACTATGATTTTCTAATGTAGAAAATTAGGAAAGACAAAATTCAGGATGACACGGCACACAGGGACCGGGAAAAAATGTTCACTTTATCGAGAGATTCAAATTTACGAGTTTCAAATTATCAAAATATATCTTTTTTTTTAAAATAAGTTTTTAGAGAATTGTTTTAACAAATGTTCGCTAGACAAACCTTTACTCGGGTAAAACCCCGGGCGAAGCCGAGTACGTTTTATAAGTTTATAGAGAATTGTTTTAACAAATGTTCGTTACACAAACATTCACTCGGGTAAAACCCGGGCGAAGCCGGGCACATCCGCTAGTAGAATATAAACACAAGGTAATAAGACCTAATCCAAATAAATAAATAGTGTGTAATAGGTTTTAAAAACAAGGTAATAAGACCTAATCCAAATAAATAAATAGTGTGTTATAGATAATAAACACAAGGTAATAAGACCTAATCCAAATAAATAAATAGTGTGTTAAGGTTTATAAACACAAGGTAATAAGACCTAATTCAAATATATAAATAGTGTGTTATAGATAATAAACACAAGGTAATAAGGCCAAATCCAAATAAATAGTGTGTTATATATATATATATATATATATATAAATGAATGTATGTGTGTGTGTCTGTCTGTCTGTCCTTTATGTCTGACCAAACCACTCATTGGAACGCAATGAAACTTTGGGAAGTTATTTAGTATAATACTGGGAAGGTTTCTAGCAAATAAAATTTTTGAAATAACTTTTCACTTTGAAATAATCAATATAAACATTCTAATTTATCTATATATATAAAAATGAATGTATGTGTGCGTGTGTCTGTCTGTCCTTTATGCCTGACCAAACCACTCATTGGAACGCCATGAAACTTTGGGAAGTTATTTAGTATAGTACTGGGAAGGTTTCTAGCAAATAAATTTTTTGAAATAACTTTTCGCTTTAAAATAATCAAGATAAATATTCTAATTTATCTGTTATAATTCAACAATATGCTCTAAATATTATCATGATGATACGATGATTTTGTAATGTAGAAAATTAGCAAAGACAAAATTCAGGATGACACGGCAATTTATTTGAGACAAGAATAATGATACAATTCCAAGGCAAGATACTATTCCTTTAACTTCCAATTACCGAGGGAACCAATTAATATTGATTTTATTCAACTTATCGAGTATTTTTAAAGGGACCAGGAAAAAATGTTCACTTTATTGAGATATTCGTTAGACAAACCTTTACTCGGGTAAAACCTGGGCGAAGCCGGGTACGTCCATACAAGAATAATGATACAATTCCAAGGCAAGATACTATTCCTTTAACTTCCAATTATCGAGGGAACCAATTAATATTGATTTTATTCAACTTATCGAGTATTTTTCAAGGGACCGGGAAAAAATGTTCACTAGATAAAACGATGATTTTGTAATGTAGAAAATTAGGAAAGACAAAATTCAGGATGACACGGCACACAGGGACCGGGAAAAAATGTTCACTTTATCGAGATATTCAAATTTACGAGTTTCAAATCATCAAAATATATCTTCTTTTTTTTATAAGTTTATAGAGAATTGTTTTAACAAATGTTCGTTAGACAAACCTTTACTCGGGTAAAAACCCGGGCGAAGCCGGGCACATCCGCTAGTATATATATATATATATATATATATATATGTGATGAGATGCTGTTGACTCTCGCTATACTGTGTTGACCGAGAGGAACAGTCAGTATAAGGAGTTTTCCAGTACCTCTCTGCACCTTGGAAGACCTTTTACAGTTCTCACAAAGTACAGGCAGTCGTGGTCGAGGCAGAGTGGAAAGCTTGGGAATGTCCACACAAAAACGAAGACACAGTTGCACTAAGAAAGTTCCGTGAACAGATAAAAGTTGAGCTAGGAGCGAAAGATGGAGAGATAGAAGAGTTCTTACTGGTCTACATGGTGGATGAGGAGGACCTTTGTGACAACCGACGAGGGCTCGCGCTGATGGTGAAGTAACTGTATTTTTGGCTAAGACGGGGGCCTTATATATCTTTTCCGAGAAAAGAAGTATTGCATTTCAGCAGATGTGAAGAGTGTGGATCGTCTGGCGAAATTCTAAACTGGCGCCATCCTGACAGTTTCCAATCTATCTTTAGATATTATTGAACTTCTAAATCTATCTCGATTTTAGACATTTTTGCTTTAGCTCAACTCTTAATCTATTACAGAGTTTTTTTATTTATCCTCAGTTTGTACAAAGTACATTATGTACATATGATGATGTAATGACACATGTCAATCATGCGTATAATCATTTACAGATGTGTTTCTATTATACAACTTGAAAATCTTGTTATAAGTTATATACAATATGGGGTTGTTGGTTTAAATTACCATAGATATATATATTAAAAATAAAGAAGACATTTCCTGACCACGAGCACATGTGCTTTTTAGATGGCAGAGCGCCATCTAGTGGAACAAAAATAAACTAAACATTTATTTAGCTTGCTCCGTGATATTTGGCCAACCCAATTTCTTGATAAACCAAGAAAAGCCATCCACGAACGCGTTTCGCGCTGTTGGCGCTCGTCAGCGTGGAGTAGGAGTATTTTTCGGTCCCAGAGGCTTCTTGAGAAATCAAGAAATGGGTATTTGAGGCCAAATTTGCGTAAATACGCTTAACACATGAAAAAACAATAGAAAAAATAAAAGATAGTGGGTCAGGTGTTGATATTAAAATTAAAGAAGGCATTTCCTGACCACGAGCACATGTGCTTTTTAGATGGCAGAGCGCCATCTAGTGGAGCAAAAATAAACTAAACATTTATTTAGCTTGCTCCGGGATATTTGGCCAACCCAATTTCTTGATAAATCAAGAAAAGCCATCCACGAACGCGTTTCGCGCTGTTGGCGCTCGTACCCAAGTGCTAGACATTTCTATTAAGAAAATGATGATAATACTGATGCATCACGTTTGATGGGCAGAAATCATTCTTTCTTTGAATAAGAAAGGTTTGGCTACAGGAATCCTGGTTACATCAAGAGAGGGTTTAAAGGGCATTTTCGCTCTTCACCATTATATCTATATATATAAGTCAACATATGTATGTTTATATTTATTTGTTCCTTATACGTTTCGCCAATGCTTTTATGCTTTTTATTTCGATGCTAATATATTACTAAACTATTATACAACGTCTGAAAAGATTGGCACAAAAATGTGTAGTACAATTATACAACAACAACAAAAAGCCTTTATTCAGGGTCACTGACCCTATACAGGATTCACCAGAGGTATACATAAGAACAAAGCAGTGAGACAAAGGAAATAACGATATATACAGAAGAAAAAGAAAAAAAACAAGAAAGAGAAAGAGGAAAGCAAGAAAAACAACACAAAAAGAGTAGCAGTAAGAAAGTGAGGAGTGAGTGTCACTTGGCCTTCTTCTGAGATACGGACTTGTGGAAACCATAAAACGCCGTAGCAATATACTTATTCTGGGTCATACTGTCAATTATTGATGGAAGTGAAGCACAGAGTTGCCCAGTTTTGAGCATAAGGGTTCTTTTTTCTTCTTTCAGAGCATAGCAATAAAAAATATAGTGAGTGATTTCATTTTTTAGTTTTGAATTACAGAAGGTACAAATCGGGTCCTCACCGCAGAGCATCTTCGTGTGGTTTTCTCTAAAAAAAACTTGAAAGTATTCTAACTTGTGCGAGTAGTCTTACAACCGGGAAAGGAAAATCCCCTAAAAGGTATCCCTCCGTCATGAAAGATATGTGAATGTCTTTGTAGTGAGAGTATAGCTTAGATTTATCCATTCTTGTAAGGTCGTTTTGTATAGATTAGTACAATTATATAAATACAGTAGAACTTGGATAATTCGAACGTCTTCAATTCCAATATTTATCTTGGTCCCTAGAATTTCCTATAAATATAATTTCCGTTTTTAATTCGATTTTTTTTTGTCCCTTGGGCTTCGAATTATCTAATTTCGACTGTATATGCAAATCCAATCATATACTATGGAAGGAAGGAAACAAGTGTAAAAGAGACCAATTTAAATAGGATCGTTTTCTTATATAACTAAGCCCTTCTCCTCGACCTGTGTTTCTTCTTCTATATCGAATAGAGAGATTATGGGTGTCTTAATTTAATCAATCAGTTTGAAATATCAACAGTATATACAGTTATGTCTGGAAGAGGGTTTTGACGCATTTTCAACCAATCAAAATTAACCAAGTACTAATCGAACTGCTTTTTACATGTGTAGACATGTGGTGCACTTACAGTAAAAGTAGTCGCCAACTTCTACCCACCATGATTATCATGGCCTGTATCACGTGTACTATGGATAAGCAAAAAAAAAAGATAACCAAGTACTAGACATTTCTATTCAGAAAATGATGATAATACTGATGCATCACGTTTGATGGGCAGAAATCATTCTTTCTTCGAATAAGAAAGGTTTGGCTACAGGAAACCTGGTTACACCAAGAGAGGGTTCAAAGGGCATCTTCTTTTCCATTAAATCTGAGAAATAAATCATATTTTAACCGGTAGGTGTATAGCTCAAGTTTCAGTGTAAAATATAGGCTATTGAAAGCTTATTCTCAAATTAAACCAATAATTGATTTACACTTTTTTTGTGATAGAAACATGATATTCAAATCTAAATTAATTTCGACTCCATAATTTGAAAATAGCCAAATATCAGATTAACTTTCTTATTACAGCATTATATTTGTTAAAAGTGAAATCTTCTTTTTTAAAAAAAAAGGTAGAGCATTGGCCTGTTTACGAACATGCCCTGACCACCGACACTACAAAGCCTTATTAAAGTTTTTACTTAATAAAGCTAAAATTTGAGGTATGTGTGAAACTAAATTTTTTCACTAAGGAATTTTTGCCATAATACTAAATGTAAATTAATGAGAAAACTGATTTTCATAATATAATGTTTCACAATTATTTTATCTATACTCTATATCTTCATTTTTATTTAAGTCATATAAAAGGAATTTATATAAATTTTTACAATATTTCCAGAGTTCTTTTCAACTTCCCACTCGCAACAACAATTCAATTATTCGGAATATTTTCAAAAATATGTCATGTTTTAAATAATAGAGCCTTGACCCATTTGAGAGAGATATTTATAACCCAGGTTCCTGAAGCAAGACCCATTTGACCAAAATATGCATAACTAATGCATAGCTAAATGAATAGGAAAACGCTCAAGGTTTTATTGAGTGTTTTTTTTTAATCTGAGCGAATATTTTTTATAAAATATAATTCTGAATTATAAATTGAATAATTTTCGATACAATTATATATTTTGACCCTGCTTCGCGCGGTTTCTCCCCGAGTCAATGTTTACCAAATGAATAATGCTTTAATAAATATTATTTATTATGATTATTATTATATTATTATTTTATATCATACTATTATATTATTAGACATGACTAGATCCTACAGAAACTGCAATAACTGTTACAACACCCAACTCACTCTGGACCACATATACAGTTGCCCGGCCATCCTTACAGCCTTCTATATGGCAGACATCAATCCAGAAGAGGACATCCATACGAACAAGGCACCTTTGTTGGCAGGTATCGTGATCAGGGTGCACGGACCGATCTGATCTGCTCCATAGACAAGACATCACCACCATTTATTATAATTATGTTTCATTATCTTTCTAAATTTTAAAAATTTTGAATCGAAAAAATTCGTAAAATGAAACACTTAAAAAATGTGTGTGGTGATGATAGAAATAACGATAAATATTAAGTGGAGAAAATCCGCATGACTACAAATTAAAGTTATAATGACATACTCCTTATAAATAACATTTGATAAGGCAATATTTGCCTGGCAAACATTAACTCGTGAAGAGGCTGAGTCATTCGGTTAAAGCATATAATAATTATTATAATTGTATAACTTGAAAGAATTTGAAAGAATTCCTAAAAAGCAGAATTCTTTGCTTGAAATCAATCACTTCAATAAGCAGCGATGAGTTATCTTTTTTTTTATCAATCTTCGGCACTGTTCTATCTTAAGTTCTAAGGTGTTGTAGGCGCTGATTTATTTTGTCCAAACCTTGTTCTACTGAAGCAAATCTAGTTTCCATTTTTTGGCCCAAGTCATATATTTTAGTTGAAAGTGCTATGATTAGATCATGTCTTTGCCAGAATCTAATGTTGTTTGTCGTGTCTGTTTGGGGCCAGGATTTGGCTAACACCTGATATGAGCAGCGACATTAAAATAATACATATACTGGTTCACTTTCCAGCACGAGAAAACGAGATAGCCTTGAAGTTATTTGCATAACAATAAAAGGTTTTAGTGCGAAAATTTGCATATCTAGTAATCACAGCAGTTTCTCTGCAAAAATAAAGATATTATATAAATAAATAAAACCAATTTCATCATCTTTGTAGAGAGGATACTCACAAGAAGGTAGTCCAAGTAGAAGCACAAAAAGCAAAACAATAAGTTAAAAATATTTACTTATCGGGAGTCGAAGAATGTCACGTCCGTTCAGCATGGCCGCCTAGCGGAGAATCCGTATATTATAAGAATATTTGTTTAAAATTATTTATATTAATATTTTGAATTATATATATATGTCATAATTTGTATATAACTGTATGCACCTCCGACCTACTATGTATGTACAATGTATGTTTTAAAAAGATTTAATAAAAGAACAAAGGTAACTGGAAGGATAGAACGCCTTAGAGAAAAACCTAGGAAGTAAGCCTAGAAGAGAACATAACTATTAATAAAGTCACAGTTAACCTTCTGACCCCGGAAATCCTGCAAGCTAAGTTTAACGAACAATATTTCCTGGGCGAGGCCGGTCGTATCTTCCACCAAAGAAAGCCGCAAGACCCAAGTAGGAAGCAATACCTAAGTAGGTCAACCAATAGAAAAACGGCCGCGTGACATCTTCCTACCAATTAGGAAACGACACCTAAGTAGGTCAACCAATAGAAAACGGTCATGTGACATCTCTCGACCAATGGGAAAGAAGATAAGTCTTGGTGTTAAATCGAGAAGCAAGAATTGTTAGTAGCGCTTTCGCTCCCATCGGGACAACACCTACAGTTGCTCCTTCGCTCCCAACGAGGTAACATCTGCTCTCGAGACCTCCCCACTCAGCTCATAGCTAAGTCAATCACCGCCATGTGATCAGATAATTAATAAGTCAAAACCCGCTCCGCCTTTTCTCAAGCTTTCTTTCCTCCAAACCAGTTGCCTTTTATTTTCAAACCCCATCAAGTGTCCTGGCTTATTTCCCTTGTGTGTAATCCTTTCTTACTCAGCCATCACGACTTCGCCATCACTTCAACAATCTTCAACCTCAAGAGTAAGGTTTCCCAGCATAGCATAATATCACAGCTATATTGAAAGTCGACAGGATATATTACGACATATATTGAAAGCCGACAGGATATATTACGACATATATAATATATATAATAATGAATAGATTCAAAAAGGATGAGTTTCTTTATTTGAAAAATTAATTCGAGCTTTCGGGCGCAAGCTGCCCTTCTACAGGAATAATAGTTACAATTTCAATTAATATATATATATAATATATATATAGCGCGAAAAAATAAAAAATATCTTTTTATATTTCAATAACATCTTAGCGCGCCGAAAGATTTAGCTCACCCCTGTAAAACAAAGAACGTTGCTAAAATTAGGCGTAGTTTGCTTACCGCGAGAATAAAAGTTTAGATTTGCTAGTTGTTGCCCTACCTTCTAAAAATCCGAGTAATATTAAAATATTGTTTTTTAAAAGTGGAAGTCCCGCTTATGAAGTGGTGCCATGGATGATGGATTTAGTTTGGTGATTCCTAAGATGGAGAGACCGTCAGGAATCTTTGGTATTGGAAGGTTGGCCAGGTGTAGAGGAGGCGGTCCACGGTTTGGTCTTCAACTTGGCATTGGGGGAAAGTTGAGTCCTATTTCAATACCTTTGCATAATCTACCTGAATGTGACCATCGCTGTCAGAATGGTTGCTGAAGTATATCCATTCTTAATGTTTTGAAGCATTTAAAGCAGTAGTTTCGCGGTAAACGCAAATCTTCGTAGATATCTGGTGGATTCATCTTGGATGTAGAGGTCTGTCCACATTTTCAGCGCTATCCGATATTTTTTACCGCGCCCGACACTCTTTGGGAAAATGGTAAAAGATAATGGCAGCTTAGAATGTTCTACGGCTTTTGCCGCTTGGTTCGTCAGTTCATTTCCTGCAATAGCGCTGTGGCCTTTGGCCCAGCAGAGTTGTATATTCGGTGCATAATTCAGGTTGTAGATGGTTTCTGCAATAAGTTGTGTTCTTGGGGGCCAAGATATGCATATGGCCGAAAGATCCTATTACCAATCTGAAGCAATGACAAAGTGTTCGTGCGGGGAGCGCGGGTATTCTTTGTTGCATGAAGTATGGATAGCAATTCAGCTTGGAACGCTGAGCACTCCTTATGAGTTTAAGTGGTATGGGTTGTTACGGATTTGGTAGGATAACTCCTTCTGGCGATTGGGATCCGTCTGTAAAAATGGTGGCTACATTTTGTTGCAGTGTGTGTGTGATTCAGTATAAACGATTATTCTTCATTAAAGAGGGTAAGGTAGAGAGGTATGACTCGGGCGTGTTTCGCGCTGACCCGTGTTCAAGGTTTTTAAATATTCTATGTGAGTCTTTATAGAGTTATCGAGTGGGAGACAACATGTTAATAAAATATTTGGAATTGTCGATGTGCATGGACTACCTCTTAATATTGTTTTCGCAAATTTGTAGTGAAGACTATAGGAAGCTTGCGAGCTCCATTTGTATCGTAAGCGCGTCTTCCCCAGACACCAGAGCCCTACAATAACGCTGGGAGAATGACTCTCGTAAATCTTGTGCCGGAACTGAAGGTTAATCCAAATTGCTTTTTCATGGTGCAAGTGCGCCTTGATAATATCCATCGGCATTTTAAGAGACTGTTATTGAGATATTTAATAAATTTCTCTTGGAATTGAAGGTGATACCAAGGATTTCGATGGTTTTGTTGATTTCAATGGGCTGGTCAAGAAGTCGGATGCTGTCCTTGTTTTTGGCCATCTTGGTTTGTTTCTATGGAACATGCATGCTTGAGTCTTATGAAGATTTACCGTCATTCCATGACTTCTGCACCATTGCGAGAATTTGTCAAGAAAAGCGTTAATTTGATGCTTAAGAAGCGTCATTAGTGTGCAAGCAGACTAATTCGCTATTTCTAGGTTTTTATGTAAATGCTTTTCTTGCAATTATATCCAAGCGAAAAGGGGCTTGAAGCTGCTCCTTGTGGTACTCTACGAAGTGGGAGAATGAAAGCAGTGTGTCCTCATACGCTACAGGTCATTTTTCCTTTTATTAAATGGCTGTTAATAACTTGGATTAGTTCTTCAGGGCAGATAACTTCTAGTAGGGCTTCAATGATGGATTTCCTGTGTAAAGTGTCGAAAGCTCTTCTGATATCTAGGCTGGTAGCCAGTATTTTCTCCCTCTTTTATGTCTTTGTCAATAAATTCATTGATGTCAGCTAGGGCATTTTTGGCTGGTAGGCAGGGAACAAATTCAAATTGAAGTGAGGAGAACCAGTTGTACCAGTCTGCTAGCCATTGTAGATGAGCCAGCATGCAGCGTTTAAATACGTTACCTAGGGTGTTAAGGAGAGCAATGGGGCGGAATCTGTCCAAGGGTTCTCTGCTGCGCTATCTGGTTTAGGTATGAGGGCTAAAAGGCCAATTTTCCAGGGTGAAGGAAAATGGCCGACTCTTAAACACTAAGGCCGTATTTTTTTAAATACAATAAAACATTTCTGTGAAGGACACCTAATTGCAGAGAAAAAGTGTCCTTTATAAATAGGTGTCCTCTTACTGTAGAGCTGTTAAATAGTAAAAATTGTAATTTTGACAATGAAAACTGTCCTTTGTATAGAGGTGTCCTCTAGTCAGAGTGTCCTCTCATGGAGATTTTACTGTATATGTTATAATAAATTGCTGAGAGAGAGAAATTACTTTCTGATTATGATACATGAGTATTATGTCAATGTATTGCAGTCGTTTCATCTTGGAAAATGTATAATAAAAAAAAAAATTTAAATCACTATTCGATTTAATTGAGCTGATAAGATAATAATTTTAGGTGTAAATACCTGACTTAAGGGTGTGGGGCATAAAGAAAGAATAATTTAATTAAGTATTTACTATTTATAAAAAGATATGAGCCGGCCAAAGTGAAAAAACAACAATAAATGTATATACTGTGAAGCTGCGCCATCTGGCGGTCGAGAGTTGTTCTACAACAATATATTTTAAAATTAAATAAAATTTTCATAATATATATATATATATATATATACATATATACACATGTATATTAGATAATAAAAAGGCATATATTGGATTTAATAATAGATTTATTTTGTCAATATTTCGGCTGGCTGAACGCCAACCTTTATCGAGGCATTACATTTTTGTATACACAAACTCAGCGCCGCATAGTGTTATGTTATAGTGTTAATAACACTATGCGGCGCTGAGTTTGTGTATACAAAAATGTAATGCCTCGATAAAGGTTGGCGTTCAGACAGCCGAAATATTGACAAAATAAATATTTTATTAAATCTAATATATGCCTTTTTTATTATCTAATGAATTAAGTATGGATTGCTCTATTTTCAAAAAACACATGTATATATATTGTGATGTATTGGCGAATTAATTTAATATTTGTTTTTATTTATTTGTTGTCACAGAGTTGATGATGATAATTGTGTATATATGCAAATATATAGTGTTTGTGTTTTTACTCAAAAATCATTCATGAATCCTGCCAAGAAGAAAAAGAAGGCCTACAAGCCTACAACCCGCATCGTGAACGTCGCCGACCTGGAGAGGGAAGATGAGATGGTGATCTCACGCAACTGCAGCATCCTGAGCTCCATTGGCCATCCTGCCCTTAAATCCCTGCATGAGGACCTGATCCGCTACATCGCCTCGCGGACTGAAATGATCAAGGCCCTCGCTACCAATGTAGAGAACCTCACTGACACCCTCGAGTCCTTCGCAGAGTTGGACGAAATTGAGGAGGCCAACAAGCCCAAGACTGCTTGCCGCGGCACTCAAACCTGCCCTGCTCCTTCCTGCAATGAAACCAGCTCCCAGACTGACCCAATCAAGCCCGCCACTCCTGCTCCTGCTGCTCTCCCTGCCAAGAAGCCTGCCTCCACCCTGCCTGCTCCTGCTCCAACCAAAAGGAAGCAGTCTGAAGCTCCCAACCCGCCTGCAAAGAGGACAAACCTGAATGGTCCTTCAAAACCTGTGCCTTCCCACGTCTCCAAGCCTGCGGCCGCCCAAGTGATCCTTCATGGAGAAAAATCGGCGGCCCACACAGTGGTCATCTCAGATGACCCACAGGCTGACCCAAGGGAGATGCTGAAAACAGTCCGCGCTGCTCACACTCTCCCCCAAGGCGTTTGGGCCTCCCTGCGCACCAAGGGGAAGCTGGTCCTCCATTCCAGCAATCCTGACACCATCCCTGAGGTTACAACCTCCCTGGCCAGCAAGTTGAATGGAATGAAGGTCCGCCAGCAGAAGGAGATCCTGCCACGGATCTGCCTCTTCAAAGTGGATGAGGAGACATCCAACTCCACAATTGAGGAGACTTTCCTGGAAACCGCTGCTGGTAGAAAACTTCCTGGGGACAAGGTGGTGCGCGTGGCGCACCGTTCTGCACCCAGAAACGGGACCTGCACCGCCTTCATCGAGGTGGACCTCAAGACCTTTAGAGCCCTGGGCGTTCGCGGGAGGATCGTGGTGGATGGAGTAATCCTCAACTTCGAGGAGTCCATCCGCGCCCGCGTCTGCTTCCGCTGTTGTGGCTTCGGCCACAACTCTGCCCAATGCACCAGAGCTCCTAAGTGCTTCCACTGCGGTGAAGACGGCCATGAAGGCCGAACCTGCCCATCCATTGCTGACCAGCGCACCTCCAAATGTGCCAACTGCTGCTCCCAGGGCCTTCCTGACAAGCACGAGGCGAGAGCCTCAAGCTGCCCCATCCTGAAGTCTAGGGCCCTCAAGTTCTAGGCTTCAAGGACCTTCTGCCTCCATTTCCATCTGCCACTTCTCCTGGATTCCTGGCCTATTTAACGCACCCGCCTCACTGCACCCTGGCGCTATTCCCCTGCTTGCCCAACGTTTCCACCACCCCTGCGAGACATCTCCTGCTTCCACATCCTAGGGTCCCTTGCCACCTGACATCGATTTTGGGCTCAAAAACCATAACTTTTGGTTAGTAGCCCGTAAATAAAGATATTTTCTCTCTCAAAAATCATTCGGGGCTCAAAAATCATTCATTTTGGTTAGCAGCCCCGTAAAATAAAGATATTTTCTCTCTCTCTCTCTCTACTCAAAAATCATTCATTTTGGTTAGCAGCCCCGTAAAATAAAGATATTTTCTCTACCAGTTTTTTATGTTTCTAATATGGAATTGTTTTAACTTTGTTTGTTTCTTAGCATTAAAAATATATTCTATTTTCAAGTCTTATCTTTGGAAACATTGCATTGGCGACGAGGATGGGATTCGAACCCACGCGGGCATAACCCCGCAAATGCCCCTAGTTTTTTTCAGTCAGTTATGGATAGAATATTGGCGGGAATTAATGGGGTTATTTGTTACATTGACGATGTACTCGTATCCTCGGCGTCAGTGGAGGAACATATGGCAGTATTAAAAACTATTTTTGTTCGGTTGCAGAAGCACAACATAAAATTAAAAAGGGAAAAATGTGAATTTCTGCGAAGAGAAATACAGTATTTGGGACATCTCATCAAAGAAGATGGTATTCGGCCTTTAGAGGACAAGATACAAGGGCTACAGAAAGCCAAAAGCCCGACAAATGTCTCGGAATTGAGATCTTTTCTGGGATTGGTGAACTACTATGGAAAGTTTATTCCGAATTTGCCAGAGCTGTTGGAGCCACTTCACAAGCTGCTGAAGAAGAATAGTTATTGGAAGTGGACAGGGGAGTGTGAGGAGGCGATCTCGGAGTGTAAAAGGAGAATTACCTCCGAGAAAGTGTTGGTGCCATATGATGCCACGTTACCTTTATCTTTGGCCACGGACGCATCTCAGATTGGAGTGGGGGCGGTGCTGTCCCATGTTATCGAGGGCCAAGAGAAACCAATCATGTTTGCCTCACGAACCCTTTCCGGGGCCGAACGTAATTATTCACAAATAGAAAGAGAAGCTCTGGCAATAATATATGGTGTGACTAAGTTCCACCAGTTTATCTATGGAAGACAATTTACCCTGATTACAGATCATAAACCCCTGGTGTCTATTTTGGGGCCGAGAGCAGGGATTCCCACTTTGTCTACTTCAAGATTGCAGAGATGGGCACTGACTTTGGCGGCTTATACATATGAAATTAAATTCCGAAGAACTCAAGATCATGGAAACGCAGACCTTCTCTCACGGTTGCCAGTAGAGAGTGACGAAACACCGGTTTTGAATCAAACGTTCATATTATCATACGTGGAAGATTTGCCGGTTACAGCAGCAGAAATAGGTGTGGAAACTAAAAAAGATGAAGTATTGTCAGTGGTGAAGCGCTATACGCAGCAAGGTTGGCCTGAAAGAGTTGGGGAATACCTCAGACCCTACTTTCAGAGAAAGTTGGAGTTAACTATGGACGGGGAATGCTTATTGTGGGGAATGCGAGTGATCATCCCGTCTTCTCTTAGGAAAAATATGTTGAGTTGTCTACACGAGACCCATTCGGGGATGGGCAAAATGAAGGCGGTTGCTAGGTCGCATTTTTGGTGGCCGAATCTTGACAACCAGATTGAATGCATGGTAAATGGGTGTAAAAATTGCCAGCAAACTCAGACAGGCCCAAGTAAAGTAAACTGGAGACCGTGGGTGTGGGCAACCAGGCCCTGGCAACGGATCCATATGGATTTTGCATTTAAAGATGGAGTGAATTTGTTAATTGTGGTGGATAGCCACTCAAAATGGGTCGAGGCGATCCCGATGAGAGAGATAACCGCAAGAAAGACGATTGAGCAGTTAAGAAGATTGTTTTCAGCGTATGGGTTACCAGAGGAAGTGGTGTCGGATAATGGCCCACAGTTTACAGGGGTAGAGATGAAGAGTTTTTTCGAGAGAAATGGAGTCAGACAAACTCTGATTCCAGCATACCATCCACAGAGTAATGGTTTAGCGGAAAGAGCGGTTCAATTGATAAAGATGGCCTTGGAAAAAAATAAAAGGAAGTTTGAAGATACCATTCAAGATACACTGTCAAGAATTCTCCTCACGTATCGATGCACGCCGCATGAGACAACTGGGAAGACCCCATCAGAGCTGTTTATGGGTCGGTCTCTGCGGACCAGACTGACATTGATACACCAGATCCTGGACAATAGGGTGAGGGAACGACAGGCCAGGCAGATGAGGTATGATCGAGGAAGAGGCCAAGAGGAGTTCGAGGTGGACGATAAGGTGTGGTGTAAGAATTTTAGAGGTGTCGGATGGATCCCAGGAAGAATAGTGGGCAGAAAGGGGAGCAGAGTCTATACAGTTTTGATAAATGGACAGGTGAAGACCTACCACCGAGATCAGATAAGGAGAAGATGGACTAGTGGTGAAGAGGGAGATGAGGCCAGAGAGAAAAGAGAGGAGGAAGATGACCCAATATGGATGGCTCCTGAGAGTATGAACAGCCGGAGGGACAGAGAATCGTTTTCGTCGGAAACAGCTGGATTGCCGCAGGATCCAGTGTCCGGGGACCAAGGTGTGGAGATTGGAAGCAGCCCAAGGGAATCCGCGTGTTCCTCAGACAAAGAAGCCCGGACGGAGGAGAGGCCACTGCCAAGAAGAAACCCTCCAAGGGATTGGAGACCTCCTGTGCGATATCAAGGCTTGTAGGAGGAAGATGGTGTGATGTATTGGCGAATTAATTTAATATTTGTTTTTATTTATTTGTTGTCACAGAGTTGATGATGATAATTGTGTATATATGCATATATATAGTGTTTGTGTTTTTACCAGTTTTTTATGTTTCTAATATGGAATTGTTTTAACTTTGTTTGTTTCTTAGCATTAAAAATATATTCTATTTTCAAGTCTTATCTTTGGAAACATTGCATATATATATAGCTTATTGTTGAGGGAGGATATCTTGAGGCCTCATTAATAAGGAAAAAAGGTTTATTTATCACTGTAGAAGCCATTGGTAGAGGAAGGTATGTTTCTTCTTTGCTAATAAAGATTGTCAGGGTTGAGGTACATGGTGATCCACTGGCATCACTGTGGTAATTCTGTAAGATATCCTAGTTGAGAGCACACAACAGCACAGATTTAAACATAAAAACACTTATCTCAGATAAGAATATTCTATGGCACCAGTCTATGGGGTCAAGAACATTTCTTTTCATTTTAAACACAAGGTAATAAAACCAAATCCAAATAAATAAATAGTGTGTGACGTTTTGGTAATAGTATTGTTACCATCTTCAGACAAAGTGCTGATTTTTTTTGTCTGAAGATGGTAACAACGCTGTTACCAAAATGTCACACACTATTTATTTACTTGGATTTGGTCTTATTACCTTGTGTTTATAATCTATAATCCAAATTGTGCCTTATCATTTCCTTTCATTATCTCTCTCTTCTCTCTGGCAAAGATAAAATTAATAAATTAGAAAACAAAAAAATAAATAATGGTTTGCTTGTAATCATGTGTTGGAATTTGGAGTTACCTCAATACAATATAAAGTATAACCTCTTTGTAAAGGACACCTAGTTGCAGAGCCAAAGTGTCCTTTAGATATATGTCTCCTTTAACCCGAGAATTGATAAAAATTAAAAATGGTATTTTGGCAATAAAAACTGCCCTATATAGAGAGATGTCCTTTAGCGGGAGTGTCCTCTCTTGAAGGTTCTACTGTATATATACTAAAAAGCCCCAAGACTAATAAATTTATTTTTATAATACATAGAGAACATTTCAGAGAAGAGAACATTTTATTGAGGTAATGATTTTTCAAATAAGAATGAATGGATCTGAAAGGGCCGGTCAGAATAGGTCAGAAAGGTCGGAAAGAATAAAAGGGCCGGTCAATAAGTAAATGCACACAATGACCCCCCTATAGAAAAATCCTGAAATAATTTATCATAATGAAAATAATGTTTTATTAATAAATAAACCCTTGTATTTGCAAATATATTTCTCTTTTTATATATGCAGCCTGAAGTAAACACAAGAATCTGACAACAGTTGGTAATGGAGCTCCTGTTTAAGCCTGGAGACATTTTAGTCACTGTAATTCACTCGAAGCTAAAGTCTGTGTATGGAAATTAAGCCTTGGATAGAACACAATACAAAGATGGATTCATTACTTTCAAACAAGTGGTTTTGATATTATTCATAAAGAAAGGTCAGGTAGACCAACCTCTCTAGTAACGGACCAAAACTTTGCTCTAACACAAGAATTGATCAAGATTAACAGTACAATGATGGCGTATCAAATAATGAAAAAAATTTCCAGGCCTAAGGAAGTGCTCTCTTAAATTTATTAATGATCTTGAATATCAAAATTCTCCTCAAAATTGGTGCCAAAACTTCTAACACTAGAAATGACGCTAATTAAGAAAGAGATTTGCTTAGACCTCATGGAGGCTTTTTCTGGAGAACCTTCTCATGTGTTTTCAGGTGTGACAAGACTTGGACTTATCATTATGATCCTTCTTTAAAGGGCCCAAATAAATGTAATGGGCCCATAAGACATCACCAGTAAATAAAAAAACCCAAGACTTTCATGATCTTTGTCTTTTGGGCCCCCCCCCCCAAAAAAAAAAAAAAGAAGTGCTGATATTCATGGACACCTTTTAAATATTTTTTTCTATCATCTAGGATGGTATTGTAAATCATTTTATAAAGGTTAAAATAAGCAAATTTCAACAAAAAGACCCAACCTAAAAAACACCCTAATCAAATTTCATCAGGATAATGCAAGACTTCACACAATGTACCTGACTTTGACAAAGATTGTAGGATATGGGTGGACTTTGATGCCTCCCCCTGCGGACAGCACACTGACCTAGCATCTTCAAACTTCTAATTGGTTGGAAGAGATAAAAGAGTTTTTTTATCATAAAAAAAAAAATAAAAATTGAGAGTGATGCAATTTTACTCAAAAAAAAAAAAAAAAAGCTGTTAGAGAATAGTTCAGAGAGTTGGTAAGGCATTTTATCAAAGTGCTCTTGTAAATGTGTTCAGAAAGAAGGTGGAAATATTATATGAATCTAATATATAAACCACTGTTAGGAGTTCTTATATATAGAGTTTCAGTTTTATAGTGTTTGTCAATAAAAGTTTTATCACTGATTTTGCAATATTTATTGACTAAACCTTGTATATTGTTAATATTTATGCATATATGAGAAATATGCCTCCTCTTAATTTGAAAAGGTTGTAATTGGGGATTTGCTTTAAAATACAATAATATGAATATTTCTAAAAGAAGAATGAGAAATTTATTCACCATGATGAATTTTTCCATAGAGAATCATCACAAGTTCCAAAGCAAGCACAATAAAACACCTCTATAGTGAACACACACACACTTAGGCACTAAGATAAAAAATAAAAAAAGAAGTGCAGTTAGATAGAGGTTGTGCAAGAACCAGGGGCCAGTGAAAAAATTTCTTCTTTCCCCAGTTCTAGTTGTCGGCAGTTTAGACCACTAATCCATGGTTTTGGTTGTTAGTAGTTTAGACCACCAATCCCTGATTATAGTTGTTAGTAGTTTAAACCACCAGATTACTCTAATCCCTGGTTCTGGTTGTTAGTAGTTTAGACCACCAATCCCTGATTATAGTTGTCAGTAGTTTAGACCACCAGACTACTCCAATCCATGGTTTTGGTTGTTAGTAGTTTAGACCACCAATCCCTGATTATAGTTGTCAGTAGTTTAGACCACCAGACTACTCTAATCCCTGGTTCTGGTTGTTAGTAGTTTAGACCACCAATCCCTGATTATAGTTGTCAGTAGTTTAGACCACCAGACTACTCTAATCCCTGGTTCTGGTTGTTAGTAGTTTAGACCACCAATCCCTGATTATAGTTGTTAGTAGTTTAGACGACCAGACTACTCTAATCCCTGGTTCTGGTTGTTAGTAGTTTAGACCACCAATCCCTGATTATAGTTGTCAGTAGTTTAGACCACCAGACTACTCTAATCCATGGTTTTGGTTGTTAGTAGTTTAGACCACCAATCCCTGATTATAGTTGTTAGTAGTTTAGACCACCAGACTACTCTAATCCATGATTTTGGTTGTTAGTAGTTTAGACCACCAGACTACTCTAATCCATGGTTCTGGTTGTTAGTAGTTTAGACCACCAATCCCTGATTATAGTTGTCAGTAGTTTAGACCACTAGACTACTCTAATCCATGGTTTTGGTTGTTTGTAGTTTAGACTACCAATCACTGATTATAGTTGTTAGTAGTTTAGACCACCAGACTACTCTAATCCATGGTTTTGGTTGTTTGTAGTTTAGACCACCAATCTCTGATTATAGTTGTCCGTAGTTTAGACCACCAGACTACTCTAATCCATGGTTTTGGTTGTTTGTAGTTTAGACCACCAGACTACTCTAATCCATGGTTCTGGTTGTTTAGACCACCAATCCCTGATTATAGTTGTTAGTAGTTTAGACCACCAGACTACTCTAATCCATGGTTTAGGTTGTTAGTTGTTTAGACCACCAATCCCTGATTATATTTGTTAGTAGTTTAGACCACCAGACTACTCTAATCCATGGTTCTGGTTGTTAGTTGTTTAGACCACCAATCCCTGATTATAGTTGTTAGTAGTTTAGACCACCAGACTACTCTAATCCATGGTTCTGGTTGTTAGTTGTTTAGACCACCAATCCCTGATTATAGTTGTTAGTAGTTTAAACCACCAGACTACTCTAATCCATGGTTCTGGTTGTTAGTTGTTTAGACCACCAATCCCTGATTATAGTTGTTAGTAGTTTAGACCACCAGACTACTCTAATCCATGGTTCTGGTTGTTAGTTGTTTAGACCACCAATCCCTGATTATAGTTGTTAGTAGTTTAGACCACCAGACTACTCTAATCCATGGTTCTGGTTGTTAGTTGTTTAGACCACCAATCCCTGATTATAGTTATTAGTAGTTTAGACCACCAGACTACTCTAATCCATGGTTTAGGTTGTCAGTTGTTTAGACTACCAGACTGCTGTATTCCCTGGTTTGGGTTGTGCAATCACTTTCACAATACTCTGAATTGTGTAGATGAGGGTGGTGTTTTAAATAATCATTCTGTAAAAGGGGGAGAAGCAATTCTCGGAGAAATATATTTTTGTAATTTTTATAATCAGAGTAAAGTGATTTTTAAAAAGATACACAGAAAATAAATCCTGAGAAAAAGTGTGATGCATGTTGCCCATTCCTCAGCAATGATAATGGTAAAATGTGGCGCTCACATTGTTTTACAACTTGAAAGAAACACAATATACACAGATTAAGGGTAACCAAAATAAATTTATTTTGCTCAAAATATAACAAAATAAAATTAGTGACAATAATAATAATAGTTATACATTCTTAAAACTAATTTATATTTGAAAAATGAAAGCATAATGGTGTATATAATAAATGCTAATTAAAATAAACCCATTTTATGAGAATTAGGGAAATATAAGCTAAAACATCCCTCTTTTAAAAACTTTGAGGAGCTAAAGGGTTTTATAACGATGATTTTTTAAATATCTTCTCAAGAGGTTAAATAGCTGCATAAAATATTAAACACCAACATTTTATATAATCCACCACTCAAGGTTATTAATAATCTATATCAAACACAAGGGTTTGTACTAGGGGAAGAATAGGGCAATTTATTTATACACATTTTTTTCTAAAAGGTATCATTATCTTGACACTCAAGTGTCCAATGACCAAATTTTTCACATTGTTCACAATATGGACGAATTTCACCCCTAATGGTATGATGAGTAGAATGGGTTGCTTGCTCCACCTTGAGAGCAATTTCACTAGGGCAATCTTCAGTTTCATGCAGGTCAAAGCGCTCGCAATAATCACAAAACTTGCGGGGAGGCAGACGGCGAGGTTCGGGGGGAGTACTGGAACAAACAACAAAATTTAGTTGGAGATTGATACAAAAATATTTTAGAAATATAAAATGAAATTTAAAGTGATAAAAAGAAATTTAAAAATTGATTTATGTGTTTGGATTTAAATGATATTTTGGTAATGCTACCTTTAGTCCATCTAATAGGCAAACAAAATTAGTTGGAATTTCGAATATCTTGAAAAATTGTCAAGTTAATATAGAATATTAACAAATACAAGGCAATAAGACCAAATTCAAATAAATAAATAGTGTGTGACGTTTCGGTAACAGTGTTGTTACCATCTTCAGACAAAAGTATTGAATCTGATTCAACAATTTCATTCAGTACTTTTGTCTGAAGATGGTAACAACGCTCTTACCAAAACGTCACACACTATTTATTTATTTGGATTTGGTCTCATTACCTTGTTTATAATCTATAATCAAAATTGTGCCTTATCAATATTAACAAATGAAATTCAAGTTACTTAAGAAAGTAAATACCCTTCTTACTCCCTTACTGCAAAACAAGTCTTTTAGGGCTAATCATGCTTATTAGCTTAAACAGCTCATCAAGCATATTAGTCGATTCTTTACTCTTAGATTCCCAACCTGAATTGCTGAATGGATGAAACATAAAATTTCTGCTCTAGTTTAAAGAACATTCTGTCCATTCTCCATACTCACTATTCCAACCTCTGCAAGATATTGGTCTATCATTGTGATATGTGTGTATCTTGTGATGTATGTATCTTGTGATATGTGAAATTTTTACCAGATCAATAGCATTAGGTCTCATTAATGGTTCAAGATCTCTTTACATTTTTGTGACATTGCCTAGATGGAAAATGGCAGGGTGACAACTGTTAAAAGAAATTTCTCCCCACCATAACACCAACTGAACCATAGCTATCCCTTTCAAGTATGTTTGAGGAGGTAGCCCTCTCTAAGAGAGTTATTATTTGTCCACTCTTCTATATGAAATAAAAATTTTAAAAAATGTCAAGTATATTTGAAAAAAAAAAAAAAAACCTTCAATGAAGTAATGTTATGGTTCTAGATTGTCACTCTATGTTAGTCAATGGCACAGAGGAGTAAAAGAATAGTAAAGTCCCTGGAATCCTAGGCAAGACTACTATATGAAGTTTATTGATGAAGATTTTCATTCTATAAGGAGAAAATGCTCTTTCTCATAAAACAAAAGTGGTCTTGAAATCTTGAAAAAGTTGGCATAGACCTATGGCCAGCATGTTCTCTAGATTTTAACATAAGTGAGCATGCATGGGATTGCATTAAAGAGGCATATTTTTACTCATTCATCTCCTTCTTATACTAATTATCATACCAGTGTAATTTTTTAATAATATTTAACCATCAGCAGCATTGTACTAGGATTTTCCAAATTCAACCACATTTTGAATGCCAGTTGTGCATGGAGTATAGGGCTACCTTCTTTATTTCAAAATTGCATTAAAATTAAAACATGTTGAGAAATCATGAGCAAATTCCTTCTTATTCCTTTGAATCAGAGTGGTTTAAAGAGCCTTTATACTATGGTTTATACAGGACACATTGTTAGTCTGAGAAAGCTAGTATCTTGTAATTGTTAATAGCTAATCAAAGCAAAAGGTACTTTATTTATAAGCTATGGAATCTATGTTCAATATATTGTAAAGCAGAAATCAGACAAGCAAACTTGAGGATGACAAAGCAATTTATTTAAGGCACAAACAAAATCAACATACAAGTTAAGAAATGAGGGAAGCAAAGTAGCAAAATATAAATAATCTGTACATAAAATATAAATACTGTTACGTAGAAATAAAAGCACATTCCAGATGGAGAGAGAATGTTCTAGAGCATTTGAGAAAATATTGTAGAAAAATCAGAAGACAACTGATTGGCCAATCAAAAGTGATTGCGCAAGCCTTGGTGCGGGCGGCTTTCTGATTGGCTGACCAAGCGTGACCGTTCTGGAAAGATCTACTCCGGGATATATAGGGATGAGGAACTCATGTGAGTAGGTTGAAGAACGAAGCTACGTGGTGGACTCCAAGCAAACGCTGCTGTCCTTCCTGGAATATTCTAGAAGGTTCTACGAACTTCTGTCTCCTGTTCTGCTCTTGCTTTCCCTCACCCTGCTGCAGTTGGTGAGTAGGTAAATGCTTTTTTCTTTATTGTTGTTTTATTTTTGCACTCTTCTGTAATTATTTTATCGATTAGCCTTAAATAAAGTCCTAAAGATCCTTTGTACCCACGGAAGTTATTCTTTGTCAACCAACAACGCAACAATACTTTGATACAATATATTTATTTTTATATTGTGTAAAGAAACAATTGAATATTTATTGGTAGTTTTCTATCTGTGCCAATAAATGATATTGGCAATACAGCTGACTGTAAATCAGCTCTCTCTTAGCTTAGCCACTCTAGGATGTTGTCCATCGTCTGCTACATGGAGGTCCCAGGCAGGGATTTTCATTCCTAGGAGATGGGGCCTTACCGTAAGGTACAAAAAAGAGTTGGTGGCCGGCAGTATAAACTGTCGGTTTTCGACAGCAATGAACCGGGAACAAAATCCGTATTGTACACTTTTTCTGTGAAGAACCTATTCATATTTTCATTGTAAATAACATAGGCTAGGTTTCTCTTTTTGAGTGGTACCTAATGAAGTTATTTTGGAACAGGATAGTAAGACATTGCAATATCAACTGAGAACAGATTTATATCAAAATTTATTCATTCTTATTTTTTATCTTTTCATTCTTATCTTCATATTCTTATCTATTCATTATTATCTTTAAAAATTGGAGTCATGCATCTAATGAGGAATAAATTCAAAGTGCTTATTCAAGATTAATACACTTGAAGTGCATACACTTTGGCATAATATCAATTTTTTAAACAATTGTGCAATAAAAATGGATTTATCATATGCCATATTTTATACATACTCAAAGGAGTCTTCTTTTTCATCTTTTAGAGGGTTTTGCAAAGCTTCAAGCAGAATTTTGAGCTGGTCATTCTTGTCATGCATTTCAACAATCACTGTATTGAGAAAATCAACCTGTACATAAAAATAACAACTTTAAAAAAATGTATAAACAATAAATTTTGTGCATTGAGTTATGGTACAAACAATTTGGATTAGGGATAAAAATCACATGACAGTAAGACCAAATCCAAATACTTTATTTATAAATTACATTTTGGTAAAAATGCTATTACAGAATTGTCAAATTCAAATTAACAATTTTGTTACATAAGGTAACATCACCAAATCCAAACAATAAATTGTGTGTGACGCTTCAGTAATAACACTGTTACCAAAAGGTCACACAAAATTTATTGTTTTGGTCATGTTATCTTATATTTCTAATTTAAAATCCAAATTGTACCTTATAATAATAATTTGGTGCTTTACCCTGCACAATTTAAATTTCAAATATATGTGTATATATATATATACAGTTAAACCTGTCTATAACGCCCCCTCTAAATAGCACCTTCCTCTCTATAGCGCCCGATTTTAAATACGTAGTACGATGCAATTTACATTAAAAGTGACCTGTCTATAGCAGCCTCTCTATAGCACCCTATTTTGGTGAGTCTCTAGAGGGGGCGCTATAGACAGGTTTAACTGTATATATAGTAGTATAGTTATGAGAATTTTAAGATTTATAATTTTTTAAATTTAATTTAAACATGTGAGGTTTATTTTTATTTTTTTTTTTGTAATAAATAATTAGAATATATTATAATTAAAAAAAAAAGGAAAAAAAAAAGTAACACCAGCAAAGCATCGGCAGTTACGCGTCATAGGCTGGGTGAAAAAAGGAATAAGCGAAGAGAAAGTTTTATAGAGAAGAGCAAAGACATATGGTGTTGTGTGTGTAAACCAGCTATAACAACAGTACTTGAGACAAAGATTTCATGTTGTTATAACCATGTTGTAGATAAAACCATATGACTAAAATATCATATTATAACTTATATAATTATGTAGTAATGAGAGAGATAAAATAATATTTACCTGATTTTGCAAGGTTTCATATTCTTCTTTTGTATAAGAAGCTGCAAATATAATCATTTTTTATTAATAAATTTAAAATTTTCATTTTTAACATTGTAATACACTAATGTGTAAAAGTTAAGCTAAACATGTTATTAAATAACACACACATAACCCACTTCTTTAATTCAACACCCCAAGGGATTTGAGCTTTCGGTTGAATTAAAGTCAGTTAGATCATAACCAATTCATTACACCATTCACTGCTAGTGGACATTTTTATAGGAGAAAGACAAACAATATAAATTTTAAATTTTTTTTCAGAAAATACACTTATAAATAATGAATTTTAGTTAATATGAATTGATACCATTTATTTGGCCTTTTTATTTCATTTTTAGAATGTTTCATTAACATTTAGTGATAAATAAAATTGCATTATAATATGATACATTAGCGATCTATCAGCTATGAGAATCTGAAATTATAATAGACGCGTATGATTCTTTTTAAAAATTGAATCATTTTCTATTGCCCTTACTGCAATGGAAAATTAATGGGAGGGCCTGGCACATCAGTGGTGAACCCTCCCATTGGTTTCGGCAGTTTAATCTGCCATACCGCTGTTATATTGCCATTAATACATTTTTCAACATATATATGAAAAATTACAAATATTATTTTAATCTAAGTGAATAATTGCAATGGGAAGAAAGTGAATAAATTTGGAAAATAAGAAAAAGCTGAAATTTTCATAAAAAAAAAAATCATGAACACTTTTAAAGGAATCTTCTATGGTTTTTTGCTTTTGGGCTAGAACCCTATTAATTGTGCATTCTAGCAAATCAATCTTCAAAAGGCATGCATGCCTTTCCTCCTCTATAAATTCCATCAAATAGAACAACATCACTCTCCAAATAACTCCGCCTTTGCCCAAGGCCGGATGAAAAAGGAAGAGGGGGAGCAGTAACAAGCTCACTAAAAAACCTGGGTTCAGCTGGCCCGGCTGATAGTACCCTGTAAGGGCTCCTAATCCAGGGATACAGGATGAGCAGCATTTGTACTCCATGTTAGAAGTGGCTGCACATGGTGTCTGTTCCTCATGTCAGAGGCAGCTATTTCTTTTGGAGCTAAGTCGGCCTGCCACTGAGTAGTGCTCCCAGTCTTAATGACAAAGGCGGATGCATTCTACTTCACCCAGTCACGATGGTTGTCAAACAGACACCATCAAGGGTCACAACTTGATACCCTAATATGATTGAGTGGAGATAAGAAAGAAGAAGAAGCAGACTCTCCAAATCATGAGATTTTTTTACATCAGTGCCTTGAAGCCACTTAGGTAAGATTATCGAACTAAAAAACCCCAATTATCCACATGAAAACTGAAATCGCATGTAACATATGGCCGGTGTCTGCATTTATGCTGCCAAAATGCCAGATATTTAGCTACAGTGTGACGCTCTAACTATTGCCGCAGTAATGCATATTTAGCAACAAAGTTGTATTTAAAAATAAATAACTAGTAATATTGTCAAAACTAGATTTAAGAAAGGGTCGAATTATTGATGGTATTGAAATAACGCTAGTCAAATTAATGTTGGTTATTTGACAGGCTGGAGGTCGGGACATGAAAATTTCACCAAATTATCATTGGTCAAATTAGCGAGGTTAGACTATCTTTTAAATTTCTTTTTTTTTTTTTAAAGGATGAGATTTTTAATATCACACATATTATTTTACATATATAATATAGATAGAAAATTTGGCCCAGCCACCTTGCCAGCAAAACACCTCTTTGGTAGATTGTGAAGATTCCATTAGATCCCGTGTGGATATCATGGAATAAAGTCCGCCCTAGACTGACGAGGGCCATTAGCCTGAAACCATGGTCTCTAGGTGGACACTTCTCAGTTTGCCAAAGCTGGTGTTGTGGCTTTGTCACCGATCCGAGGCCGCTAGTTTGCGGTGATGGTCAATAGATGGCATCAGCTTTTGACGTTTATTTTGACGGGAGAGGCGCCCTATGCTTCCATAGATAATATATATGTAACATATATAATATGTATATATTGCCTATTAGAATTTACCTGTAAAGGACATATAGTTTCAGAGCTAAAGTATCATTTAAAGAGAGGTGTCCTCTTACTGGAGAGTTGATAATTAGTGAAAATGGTAATTTTTACGAAGAAAACTGTCCTTTGTAGAGAGGTGTCCTGTAGTGGGCGTCCTCTGATGGAGGTTATAGTGTATTAGAAAATTAGCCTGTTGCATATATGCAATGAAACATTTTAAAAATAATTGAACCTAGAAATATGTCAAGGCACTAAAATCAAACTATTCTTATTCCACTAGAATTTACAATTATAGAAGGATATCAAGAAACGTGTCACTTTAAAACAATGATTAAAAAGCATAATATTACTATGATTACTATCTTTATTTACTATGATTTTTACTCAATATTGATACAAAGGATTATTTTATGGAATTACTATGATTCATAAACACAAGATGGATAGAATTTTTTTGTTTCTATAAAGGTTGAATAGAATGAAAAAATGAAATTTACTTTTAGTTTCCATAATAAAAAAAAAATAATAATAATAAGGGAGAGAGATGGAGACTTTTGAAACTTTTTTTTTTTCAGAAAACAAGATCAATTCAGGGTGGATCCTGCATTGTGGATGTGGAAAACCAAAAGTGCACAATACCATATTAAGCCATCAACCACCTTCAAGCATAGTTAGGTAAGGTGCATGATCATATAAATTACCTTCTCTTCTCTTCTTACAGCTATCCATATCAGCTTGGAGCATTTGCAAGTTATCTTTAAGGATGGATTTTTCATTCTTGAATTGCAAAGATATTTGTTCGTATTCCCTCTTTTCATTTCCCTGAAAAAAAAGGTATGTTAAATCAATTAATATTTTTGATGCATATAGGTGAGTATTACAGTGATCAATATTTTAAAATGAGATATTTTTTTAGAAGCACAAAATTAACATGCTTATTTATTTTGATTTTGGCTTTTTTAACAGCTTGTACACAATAGGTATTTACATGTATTTACAGGGGTCAGTGGAAGGGTGGTCTAAACCATTGGTTTTTGACTGCTACAACCCGGTATCAAAACCTGCATTGGGCACTTTTTTCTAATTAAAAATAAAATGCTCCAATGCCTCCTTGATTCTTGCAAAAGTCCAACTGAACCAGTGAGTGCAAGTAAACAAACGGGGCTCTGGCACATTTGTAAGTGCAAAAGTTGAACTGCTTTTCACATGTGTAAACATATGGTGCACTTACAGTAAAAGCAGTCGCTAACTACCCATCATAATTATCATGGCCTGTACCATATGTACTAGGGTTGATAATAAAAAAAAAAAAAAAAACATGTATTCACACTCTTAAAACAATCTCCGAATACACCTCACAATTAGAGATAAGGTTTATATATAAGCAGCCCTCAGCAGAGCTGACTGCTACAGGGCACGTCCCCAGGCGGCGGATAGGGGAATAACCTTCAAATATGAAGGACAGCTGCGAAACAAGCAGAATACTCTGACAAATAAGAAGTCACAGACCAACAGCAGCATTGTTAGAAGAGGAGAAAGACCTCTTTAAAAGTTCTGAGTTCAAATGATCCGGTTGATAGACCTCAGCAAGGGTTCCTCTCAAGAGATAAGGAGGAGCTGCGTCCGTACTCAGTATTCATGTTAGAGTCGGCAGCAAAGGCTTCCATGTTAGAAACTACCTCAAATTACAGGCAAAGTAAGACTTTCACCAGAGTGTGCTTGGATCATGGTGCCATGATCAACGATAGCTGCACCCCTACACCCCATTCCATTGTAATTTGTGTAATCTTTACATAAGGGGATAAGAAACAACAACAACGTTTGATATAGTCAAACACACACCTGCATGCTTTAATATTTTATTTTATTATCCCTAGTAGACATGGTACATGTCATGATAACCACGGTGGATAGTAGTTGCCAACTGTTTTTACTGTAAGTACATCACATGCCTAGACATGTAGAAAGCAGTTCAACTTTTACACTTGTTTGGTTATACTTGCACTCACTGATGGGGTTGGTTTTTGACAAGAATCAGGGGCTATTTTTAAAGCAATTTTTTATTAAGAAGAAGAGCCCAATGTAGGATTCGATCCCAGGTCTTTGGCTGTCAGAAATAAATGGTTTATGCCAATCATCAAATGACCCCCATGTGGTTCATTATAACATCAAATAGGGCTCAAGGTAATAAGACCAAATCCAAATACTATTTATTTATTTGGATTTGGTCTTATTACCTTGTGTTTATAATCTACAATCCAAATTGTGCCTCATCAATCAAATAGGGCTGTTGTTATGTTGTTTTATAAACACAAAAAGAAGTGGATAATGGTAGTAAAATATTATAAGAGCATCTTCTGATTTTGCAAATGCATGTTGCTATGTGCGGTCTTCTAAAGGAAAAAATAGCCAATGAATTATTACTTTTATTTTAGGAATTTAGCCAATACTCTTTATTGAATTTTCATTTTGAGATAACTTACAATATTAATATTTGGGGGTTAATTGGTAATCATTAAAATATTGCTAATAGTTTCAAAGTACTTTAATATTTAGGTGTTAGGATTAATGTCAAATTATTGGCTGAAAGAGATATTTATATATTGGGAGTATAAATAAGTACAGAAAGTAGGTAAACAGCGTGGTAAGCTTCTTTATTGGGAACTACGAGCTTTCGGACATCAGCTGCCCTTCATCAGGTACAATGGGTAGTTGGAAAAAGTGAACCAATATATACATGCAGTAAATTAGCATAAGAGAAAGCTAACTAACATATATTTAAAATAATTAAGAAATTTACATAAGAACTAAAGATAAAAGTACGAAATTTCTAAAAAAATACGAAATTTCTAAAAAAATAGACTAAAAATCTGTGTATGACGGATAAAAGGTAAAACACGAGAAAAAGGATGGGAAGAAGAGCGTAGGCATCTAGGCACAATGAAGGAAGGAAGCGAAATAAGATGTCAGTGGCCAAGTTTAGAAAAAGCAGTATATTGAGGGGGGAGATCTATTTTCCTATTAAAACTAGGGATGGAGTTAGACACGAGAGCCTCCAGGACCAAACGTTGATATTTATTCTTAACTTCACTGTATACCGGAATCGTGTTGCGTAGATTAAAAGAGTGGTTAAATTCGTGGCTGTGTTGATATAGTAGTGACTTACGATCGTGGGAACGGATGTTTCGTTCGTGTTCTAGGACACGAGTGGCAATGGTGCGGCCAGTTTCTCCGACATATAATTGTGGACAGTCGTTGCACGGTATTCTGTAGATGGCATTGGAGAAAGATTGGGGGCTGGGCCTGACGGAGCTTTTTGTGAGGGGATGGCGTAACGATGTGCCTAGGGAAGGTGATTTTTTAAAAAACGTGCGGATGCCAAATTTACGCAGATAAAAACCGATGTCGGAATTCGTAGTAGAAAACGGAAGAACGCAAACATCTTTAAATGGGGGAGGAATAGAACTGTCGTGATTTGGTGTATAAAAATGTCGATCGATAAAGTTACGTGGGTAACCCGCGGATAAAAGGTGTAGGTAAACGATCCGTTTTTTCGATTCTACTGAATAAAGGAAGGGAGCAATGAGTAAAAACGCGCTTAGAAAGAGTTTTCACGGTGGTAATTTTATGGGAGACGGGAGCATGTGATGAAAAATGCAAGTAAGAAGGGGTAAAACCGGCTTTACGAAAAACAGTTGTATGGAAACGGCCCTGGAGATTAACCACTAAAACGTCTAAGAACGGGATACAATTAAAACGGGAAGAATTGTGGGTAAATGATTTTTGATGGGTTAGGCTCACTCCTCAACTCTCCTTCTGTCTCTAACAAAGATCAAAAAGTAGTTTATGAGCTGTTCAACATCTGCTTGGGCATGAACACCCTAGAGTTTAATGGCCGCTTTTTCTTGCAGATAAGAGGCTCCCCCATGGGCAGCCCTCTCTCTACAACCGCAGCTGAGATCGTAATGTCATATTTGGACCGATGGCTAGTTTCCCAGATCCACCTAGGAGTAGTAATGTGGGCGAGATATGTCGATGACATTTTTTGTTTGCATCAGAGCACTGACCACTCCCCTATCCTGACTGTTTTAAACTCCTATCATTCCGATTTACGTTTTACCCACAATTCTTCCCGTTTTAATTGTATCCCGTTCTTAGACGTTTTACACTTTGGTGAAAGTCTGACTTTGCCTGTAGTTTGAGGCCGTTCCTAACATGGAAGCAGACGCCTTTGCTGCCGACTCTAACATGAGTACAGACACAGCTCCTCCGCATCCCTGGAGTGGGACCCTTGCTGAGGTCTATCAACTGGGTCAGTTGAAGTCAGGATCTTTAAAGAGGTCTACTCCTCTTCTAACAATGCTGCTGTTGGTCCGCGACTGCTTATTCGTCAGAGTTATTCTGCTTGTTTCGCAGCTGGCCTTCATATCTGAAGGTCGTTCACGGTTTTTTTTGGTTTTTTTTTTTCACGGTTTAATTGGGGTAATTTTGATTTGGAAGACGAAGAAAAACCCAGAGCGCCACCAAAGTTTGAGAATGAAGAATTAGAGGAAAAGCTTGATAAAGATCCAACCCAAACACAAAAGGAACTCTCAAAAACACTTAAGAGTGACTAAACCAGCTACTTTTCATCACTTAAAAGAAATGGGAATGATCCAAAAGGTAGTAAATTGAGTGGCCTACGACTGAAGCCAAGAGAAATGTACACCATTTTTTCATGCGTGAACAAATGCCCCAACCTCAAAAAAGAAAGGGCTTTTTGCATCGAAAGGTAACTGGCGATGAAAAGTGGGTCCATTATGATAATCCAAAACATCGGGCAAAGTGTGGATACCCTGGCTGTGCCTCATCATCGATGGCCAAGCCGAATATTCATTGTGGGAAGATTATGCTATGTATTTGGTGGACCAGCTAGGAGTGGTAAATTATGAGCTGCTACAACCAAACAAAAGGATCACAGGGGAGGTCTACCGAAGACAATTAATGCATTTAAGATGAGCATTGTGAGAAAAACAGCTGCAATACGGCAATAGACACGACAAAATGATAATAGATGATGACTAAAGATAATAATGCTTGGCCACATGCTGCAGCATGCGTTAAAACGTACTTAGAAACACTTTAATGAAGTCCTACCCCACCCACCATATAGCCCAGACATTTCTCCTTTCGATTATTATCTCTTCTGAAAATGCAACATGGCCTGGCTGATTAGCATTCTCCAATTACGATGAAGTCAAAAATGGATCGGTGAATGGATAGCAGTCAAAGAGCAGGCTTTTTTCCACGATGGGATCAGTTAATTGCCAGAAAGATGGAAAAAAGTAGTGGCTAGCAATGGCCAATACTTTGAACATTGAATGTCTAACCAAATTTTCACAATAAAGCTTCAATTTAAAAAAAATGCATGAACTAAAATATACTCCCAATATAAGTGTATTTATTTTTCTAAATAATAAATGAATGTAAATGTTGATATCAATCATTTTCAAAAACACTATTTTAATTATATAAATAAATATACAAATACTAACCAGCTCCACTGTTAAATCGCCAATCCTTTTTTCAAGTGAAAAAATTTGATCTTCAAAGGATTTTTCTCTGAAACAAATAATATCTAATTACCACCGTATTTAAAATCACAATATGAAAATAATTGAATCTTACCATATTTATGAGTCCATATGATATGAAAGCAGTAAAACACAAAGGGGAAGGGGATGGGTAGAATACATAAATACAATACACACAATAATACATATATATATATATTTTATACATCAACATAGAAATATATAATCTACCTTTTCTGCAGCGTTTCCACTTGCGACTGGAGATTTGAAACTTCTTTAGTAAGCTGAAAAAAAAATTATTATTTTAAAATATGCATTTTTCAATATTGACCAGGCTGTATCAAAAGTTTGTTCCCAAAACGGAAGCCAAATATAAAATCAAATTATTTAAATATATACCAATATAAATAAACATAAGGTAATAAGACTAAATCTAGGGGGTCAGTGGAAGGATGGTCTAAACCATTGGTTTTCGATCGCTACGACCTAGGTTTAATTCCTGCATTGGGCACTTTTTCTGATTAAAAAAAAAAAAAATGCTCCGGTGGCCTCGATTCTTGCAAAAGTCCAACCCCAACAGCGAGTAAAAGTAACCAAACAGGGCTCTGGCACATTTGTAAGTGCAAAAGTCGAACTGCTTTTCACATGTGTAGACATGTGGTGCACTTACAGTAAAAGCAATCGGCTACTTCTTCCCACCATGATTATCATGGACTGTACCACATGTACTAGGGATAAGCAAAAAAAAAGACCAAATCCAAATAAATGGTGTATGAAGTTTCAGTAACAGCATTGTGGCCATTTTCAGACAAAAGTACTGAATAAGAAAATATATCTGTTATATATTTTCTTCTCATTCAGTACTTTTGTCTGAAGATGATAACAATGCTGTTACCGAAACGTCACACACTATTTATTTATTTGGATTTGGTCTTATTACCTTGTCTTTATATTCTACTAGCCGAATACCCGGGCAACGCCCAGGTTTTACCTGATTAAATGTTTTTATTCAAATACTATTCGTTACAATTATAAATTGGAGCCGTGGATGTCACTCTTGTGAAACGTCCCGCTCCAAACTTTACATGTACATTAGGTCAGCTGGTATTACCCCCCATTTTCACCGCTAGAGGCGCGAGCGAAAGAGCAAATTTGCAAATAACACGACGGATATTCAGGATAGAGACCTGAAATTTTCACTAAGAGTTTTTCCAGATTCTACTTTATATGCTGTTAAAATTTCAGTCAGATTAGTTACGTATTGTGGACGTGTATAGTTGACAAACATACATACAAACATACGCTGACTTTTATATATATAGGGATAATAATATAAATGAGTTTTAAAAATTGTAAAAAAAAAAAAAAAAAATGCATCGGCCGGGAATCGAACCCAGGCCGCCCGCGTGGCAGGCGAGCATTCTACCACTGAACCACCGAGGCTTATAAGAAATGGCCATATTTGGGTATTAATTCCATTCACAAAAGCAAACGATGACAGAATTGATTGTTGATGACTCTGATACTTGTATATTTTAATAATCTCTCTCTCCAAATTGTGCCCCTTATCAATATAAATAAAGTTTAAATAAAAATATAAATGTTCAGTCCCATGGTCGATGAGTGTGCCAAGGCGTGATTGAAATATGTAATAGGATTTAGAAAAACATTTTAGTATTGAGATTTTAAGATATTAAGATTGAGATTATTTTCAAGTCTTAACAGCTCTTTTGCAAACAAAAAAAAAAAGATGAGACCTGTTAGGCATTATTTAAGAAAAAAAATCAATAAAGCTATATTTATAATTAAGACATAAAATCACAAAGCATGAATGTCTCTTTTAAAATAAAATGAAACAACCTTTCCATTTGTGATGAAATATATTAGGAGGGCTTGGCTCATTAGTGGAGAACCCTCCCAGTGGCTTTGTGGCCTTTGTGGGCACAAAATGGAAAGTTTGTTTCATTTGATTTTAAAATAAACATTTGTGCTTTGTGGTTTTATTTTTCTTTTATATAGGTAGCGTGTTATTCTCTTGTGTTTAATTTATGCCTGAAGGGCTTGTCCTTATTTTTTTTTAAAGAGAATTTCTCGATGCAAACCTTTATATATAATTCTACCATCCTAAAAGCTTGTCTATAGTTTGCTTAAATGCCATAACTAAGATTTCACCCTTCAGTGATCTTTCTCTGTTTCCAATTAAAAGCTCAACTAAGTAGGTTACATTGTTTGACACTTCTATAGAGACAACAAAACTTACATTTTTTTTAGCTTCAGTTTCATTCTCCAGTTCTTTATTCTGGTGGTTTTTGTCCAGATCAACTTGGCCAAGTTGATCCTTCAGTGCCCGTATTTGCTCTTGCAAGTCATCCCTGGGTAAAAAAATATACATTCAGTGTTAAGTATGTGCAATAAAAAAAAAAGGTATCTTTGATAATCTCTTCACAAAATGTACAGATTCATATAAAAGAATAAGTTAAAACACCAACTCTTTGGCAGAATTCTGACAAAAGCCAATCTGTAAACAAGGTTTTGGGACTGTGGCCCCGATCACTACATGGACAGCAAACAATTTCATAACATCCTACCATACAATTATAAAATCAGCCTGAATCTGCCAAAAAAAGATATTTAAGCTGATAAAGTGGAAGGACCAATTATAAGCCAAAATATATTGTAATTTTATGAGAGGATGATAATCATGTTAGGGGGATAAGTACGATATTTTGGTAACAACATTTCTTATTTTATCAGACCCCAACATAGACATTAGTCGATAACAATTAGTTATATACATCATGCTATGTTCATGAGTAGCACACAATTAAATGATAAAAGTAAATTAACCAAAGGCTAACGTCAATTACCACACCTGAGAATTCTTGCAATGTATACTGACTGGTGATGAAACATTACAGCCCCATTACTGCCTCAAAAAAAAAAAAAAGACAAAGCAAGTAATGGCTACTCTCAGGTATATAGGCACAACAGAATTGTTGGTTCTCTTTGTTTACTCCAAATGTTTTGAGAACCGTATTATTTAATTGTAAGAGACTTAACATTTTAATGTTTCCTCATTGAACCACAATAGCATTAAGCTATACCTCCAAACCCTTCAGCATCTCCATGAGGGAATAAAGAACAGAAAACCTGAGTTGTTCACGAATGGTCTGCCTTTTACATCATAATACCATTCCTCAGGGCCAAGGTTAGGCAGTACTCTATAGAATGAGATGGATGCTATGGCAGAAGGATGGCTATTTTGTCAACCTAAGGAGCTTTAGGAGCAGGGGTTATGATGCTTGTCTATCAAAAAAAGGAATTTGTAGATCATAATTTTTTATTTATTTCTCCTGACGAAGACAAAAGATTTTTGTCAAAACGTTGAGAAAATAAAAAACTCTAACTGGCCGAAGTGTCTATTTTTCATATAAATATGAATGCCGGCCAGGCAACTTCTAGCTTCAGGATAATAAGGTTTATTTGTGAAATAAATGATTTTTCCCATTGCATGGTGTAACTTCAATTATGAAATACTACATTCCTCTTTGGATGTATCCATTGCTCAAATTTAGGAGTTTAACTAATTCCGCCTTTGCCGGCCCAAAGACCAGATGAAAAAGAAGGAGGGGGAGCAGTAACAAGCTTGTTAAAACACTTGGGCTCAGCTAACCTGGCTGAGAGTACCCTGTAAGATTCCTGATCCAGGAATACAGGATGAGCAGTGTCTGTACTCCATGTTAGGAGTGGCTGTACATGGTGTCTGTTCCTTATGTTAGAGGCGGCTATTTCATATTGGAGCTAAGTCAGCCTGCTACAGAGTAGTGCTTCTAATCTTAATGACAAAAGCAGACACATTCTACTTCACCCTGCCATGAGAGATAAAAAAGAAGTAAGAGAAGGAGTTGAACTATGTGATATGTGAAATATGTTACACATTACTAATTTAGCTGAATGTCATGTAAAATATCTCTATTCATAGAGGTATATTAATATTTATTTTACATACTTTTCAAAATAAAGATAAATTTCTATTTTGATATGTACAAAAAAAATCAATTATTGATACTTTAGAGAAAGAGGAATTATGAAGTGAGAGAAGTACTAATGATACTTTCTCTATGGGTTTGTTTGCAATGAATGAGGTGTTATAAATACCAAAACTCTTAGCATTCCTATACTTATTTTAACATATACATTATGACCTCTTTAATTCAACCAACTATAATTAAACATAAAGTGGGGAACTCCGCCTTTGCCAGTCCCAAACCCGGATGAAAAAGGAGGAGGGGGAGCAGTAACAAGCTCACTAAAAAACCTGGGTTTAGCTGGTCCGGCTGATAGTACCCTGTAAGGGCTCCTAATCCAGGGATACAGGATGAGCAGCGTTTGTACTCCATGTTAGGAGCAGCTGCACATGGAGTCTGTTCCTCATGTCAGAGGCGGCCATTTCTTATGGAGCTAAGTCGGCCTGCCACTGAGTAGTACTCCCAGTCTTAATGACAAAGGCAGATGCATTCTACTTCACCCAATCATGATGGTCGTCAAGCTTGACACCCTAATGTGATTGAGTGGAGATAAGAAAGAAGAAGAAGAAGAAAAAGAAACATAAAAATAGTTATTTTTTAAAATTTAACTGACTATAATTTATCATTTAAAAAAAAATCATTTACTGGGTAGGAGTTTAATGAAGATATAGCTATATCTATCAACCTCTCTTGGTTATTTACTCCTGACATATTGTGACTCATTCATTGAGGAGGGTGACAGAGTTAGTAAAATGTCAGGAAGTAAATAAATCAAGAACAGTGGATGTAGCTATAAATGAATACTGACTTTAACTCAAGAGCAATTACCTATTTTTAGGGTTGTTGAATTGAAGAGGTTTGACTACACACAATAATATTGTCACGTAGAAAATTAGGAAAAGACAAACATCAGACTGACGCAGCAATTTAAAGTACAAGCGCACAAATTAAAATTTATAAAATATATGAGAAGCAATAGGGAAGTATACAGAGTAGCACTATATAAATATCAAAATTAATAATCTGTTTATAAAAATAAATATTTCGCGAAAGAGCTCCTTCCCAATGAGAGCTGTGACTCACAGCTGGCTAATGCTACTGCAGCTTGCTACTGACATGGATCTAATGAGCTTCTGCCAAGGATTCCCTCAGAGTCTTGGAACTTTATCCTTAGTACTTTAAAATTCTATTTCTTGCAGCGTGAAGAGCAGCGTTGTCATCTTATCATATATAGGGACATTGTCATCTTGGAGGGAAAACTTGGCTTTAACAGGGTGGTGGAATACTGGAGCCATTAGCTGAAAATGTAGATCACAGCACTCATTGCCTCAAGGTCTTCTCTGCGATCTTCAGTTTGTCTTCCCTAATTTACCCAGCATCTCCACCAAATATCACATAGAAATTTAGGAAAAGACAAACTTCAGGCTGACGCAGCAATTTATTTAAGGAACAAACTAAAATTGAAAAAATACATGAGAAGCAATATGGAAGTATACAGAATAGCAATATATAAATATCAAAATAAATATTTCGCTACAATATTTTCAAATAAAGATCTCAATGCTTGACCTTCAGATTATTGAACACATAAAAACCACCTAATTCTATATATCAACTTACCTTTCTTTTTTGAAATCTTCGATAGCTTGATGATGTTTTTGACATTCTTCTTCTTTGTATGCTTTGTATTCTTCTTCAAGCACTCTCAGCTGATTTATGAATTTCAGCAGTTTTTCCTTTGTTTGTGCATGGGCATCACTCGTCCTCTTAAGCTAAACACATGTGTGTGACTATTATTATCACATATATAAGATATATATATTTTAGGACATATATAAGATGGGGGTCGGTGGAAGGATGGTCTAAACCATTGGTTTTCAACCTCTACAACCCGGGTTCGATTCCCGCATTTGGCACTTTTTTATGTTAAAAAAAAAAAAATGCGTCAATGGCCCCCAATTCTTGCAAAAGTCCAACCCCACCAGTGAGTGCAAGTAACCAAACGGGGCTCTGGCACATTTGTAAGTGCAAAGTCTCTCTGCTTTTCACATGTCTAGACATGTGGTGCACTTACAGTAAAAGCATTCGCCTACTTCTACCCACCATGATTATCATGGCCTATACCACGTGTACTCGGGATAAGCAAAAAAAAAAAAACATATATAAGATATTTTAGAAGTTTTGCATTTTATTCTTGTACTAGAGCATTACCCACTGCACATAGGAATAAACAATTAATGAATAAACAAACCCAAAAATGTTTCAATGTAATAAAGATAATAATTCTGAAGCTTATTTGTTGGTTGCAAGTTGATTCAGAAAAAAACACACTCCTGATGTTTCAGTGACATCACTCTCCTCATTGCTGTCATTCCCCTGAGTAGAGTGACAGCAAGTGACTGAAATGTCAGGAGTTAAATAAATCATTGGTTGATGTGGCTGTGTTTTTCTGAAAAAAAAAATATTTTTTTGCTTATCCCTAGTACACGTGGTACAAGCCATGATAATCATGGTGGGTAGAGGATGATGACTGCTTTTATTGTAAGTGCACCACATGTCTACACATGTGAAAAGCAGTTCAACTTTGCACTTACAAATGTGCCAGAGCCCAATTTGGTTACTTGTACTCGCTGTTGGGGTTGAACTTTTGAAAGAATCGGGGGCCATTGGATTATTATTATTTTTTTTTTAATCAGATAAAAAAAGTGCCCAATGTGGGAATTGAACCCGGATTGTAGCGGTTGAAAACCAATGGTTTAGACCATCTTTCCACCAAAACCCCTGAAAAATAATAATAGTCTTATGCCGCTAAAATTTAAAATTACAGAATAGAAGACATAATGTCGCTATTGCTAACAAGAGACTAAAGGTAAAAGTGACAATATTCCTTAGCAATGTAATCCTGAGATTCCTCCTATTACTATAATATAAAGTAAAAAAAAAAAAGAACTCTTAATTTCAAAATAATTCATAAATATATAACTCTGTGAAATATATATACAGTTAAACCTGTTTATAGCGCCCCCTCTAAATAGCGCCTTCCTCTCTATAGCGCCTTCCTCTCTATAGCGCCCGATTTTAAACATTTTACATTAAAAATGACCTGTCTATAGCACCCTATTTTGGCGAGTTCCAAGAGAGGGCGCTATAGACAGGTTAAACTGTACTTTTAAAATACAGATATAAAATGACAAAAAAAATATATATTATAAAAAAAAAGATAGAGAGAACTTTCTATAATCAAACTCATGATCATCTCCATTATTCAATGCAACCTCTGAGCTAAAGAAACATTACATTCTGATTGGCTAATGTACACCAATCATAATCAATAGTGTGTCAGACCACATTTAGATTTGATGCAAGCAGCAGCATGATCATGGGGCAAATCAGAGAAATGTTTGATGTTCTGCAGAAGATATAGACACCATCAACCTTGGCTTCACTTTCTGCTGCCTCAAGCTATCCATATACTGATGGCAATCATCTCTTCTGCAGCTCCACTTTCTAATGTCCCAAGTCACAAATTTCAAAGGCAGCCACACTGGTTGCTCCGAATCTCACAATGACCTTTTCAAGGCTTCCTAGACACTTACCCAAACAACCTCATTTCCTCAATTTTCAAATTCCACTACAAAACTTCCACTTCCTAAATCTTGTTATCTTCTCACCCATGTTTTATTAGCTTCAAATCTGCTGAAATACGAGCCTGCTTATCACTGTGCTATTTGATGTATGCCCATCCTCACCTCTGCACTTCCTGATATTTCTTGACTCCTCCAAAGGTAATAAACAGAATCTCAGCCGGCTAGCTACCATCTAAGGTTTTGAGAAGGTGAAAGTGTTTGAAAGTACAGTTAAACCTGTCAATAGCGCCCTCTCTTGGGACTCACCAAAATAGGGTGCTATAGAGAGGGTGTGCAATAGACCACTTTTAATGTAAATTGCATCGTACTACGTATTTAAAATCGGGCGCTATAGAGAGGAAGGCGCTATTTAGAGGGAGTGCTATAGACAGGTTTACCTGTACTTTGTATAAAAAAGATAAGGAACAATTTGGATTATAAATGAGAATCACAAAGTATCTAGAGCAATTCCAAGTAAATAAATGGCATGTGAAGTTTTCATAACTGTTGTGTTACCAAAATGCCAGGTGTTATTTACTTATTTATATTTGGTCTTGTTTTACCCTGTGATATACTTTGTAAAATATATGGCTGTTATAAACTGTATTATTTAAACTAAGTTTATATAGATGAAATCTATATTATAAACCAAGCTTTCCCAGGAGGTTGGGTCATCATATGCTCCAGAAACCTGAATAATACAAATACACTGGTGTCCAAAAAATAAGAAACTTAACCAATATTGAAATTTCTCAAAAGCTAATTTATTAACAAATATAAAATTTAGTATACAAATAGTTTAAACTATGGAGAATTTGACTAGCTATATGAAAAAATTAAAATATATATTTGAAATTATGAAATATGCAAATTATTACCAACATACCCAAAGCTAAGGTTCCAGATCTTAAAGAAATAAGATATCAATAGGAAGTATGATCACCTCTAACAGCTATCAAGGTCTCACAGCGAGCCCTCATACTGTTTACCAGGCTTTGGAGGAGGTCCAGGGGTAGTAAACCCCACTCCTCCAATAGAGCAGTTCTTAGCTCAACGAGGGTTCTGGGAGAGGGGTGACGAGCTCCAATACGCCTCCCTAGAGCATCCCACACATGCTCTATTGGATTCAGGTCCGGAGATCTGGCTGGCCAATCCATCCTTCGAATATTCTCACTCTGGAGATATTCATTGACTAGCCTAGCCCTATGCGAACGAGCATTAGCGTCCATAAAAATTAAATTGTGACCAATTTGATCTCTATAAGGTCTTAGATAGGGCTCAAGGATCTCGTCCCTGTACCTTTGGGCAGTTAAAGTGCCCCAGAAAAAATGTGGAGGGGTGTGCTTCTGCTAGAACTGATGCCAGCCCAGACTAAGAGACTGCCCCCTCTAAAACTGTCTATTTCCCTGATGTTACTGGGATGATAGCGGGTTCCAGGCTCCCTCCAGATGAAAACTCGTCGAGAATCTGTGTTTAAACTAAATCTTGACTCGTCACTGAAGAGAACATTGGCCCACTGATCATGAGTCCAGGCGTGATGTTCCAAGCACCAATTCAAGCGGGCTCTCCTGTGAGCAGAGGTAAAAGGGATACAGACCATTGGTCGTCTTGCATAAAGAGCACCTTCGTGAAGCCTTCGGTAAACAGTTTGTCTTGAAATTCTCGTTCCAGTAGCACTTGAGAGTTCATTAGAGAGTTGAATAGCTGTCATCTTCCTATGGCGCTTGGCAGTTACAACCAGATAACGGTCTTCAGAGGTAGCTGTTTTTCTTTTTCTACCAGAACCTTCTTTTCTTTTGATGGTTCCTGTCTCAATGAACTGTTTCCATATTTTGCTGACCACAGATTTATTCACATTTAGCCATTTTGCTACTTCAACTTGTGATTGCCCTGCCTCCATTCTTCCAACAGCTCTCCATTTTAAATCATCTGCTAAAAATTTTTGTAAACTCATAATTAACTAAGGATTAAATAAAATTATAATTGGACAATTCTTAGATGGGGTAAACGACACGCCAAATAGCACACTTATAAAGACAAGCAAAAATTTGCCTATTTTCAATTTTACCGAATCGAATGGTTGCGATAAATAAATTCTACGACTTAAAATACCTAATTAAATTACTTTTTAGCTTTTAGCGTTGTATATTTTAAAACATATCATTAAAAAACAAAAGTTTCTTATTTTTTGGACACCAGTGTGTGTATATATATAGTAGAACCTCCCTGTAAAGAACACCTAATTGCAGAGCCAAAGTGTCCTTTAGGGAGAGGTGTCCTCTTACTGGAGAGTTGCTAAATAGTAAAAATGGTACTTTTGCAAATGAAAACTGTCCTTCGTAGAGAGGTGTCAGTTAGCGTGGTGTCTGCTAAAAGAAGGTTTTACTGTACAACATTTACTATTGATGCTCAGCGTTGTATAAAGTGTTCTATATCAAAGGCTGATTTTTAACAAGTTTTAAAAATTACCTCAAGCTGCAAGTTATCCCGTTCTTTCTTCAGACATCTATGTTCTTCAGTGAGTTGAGTCAGGTCATGTCTCAATTTTGAAAGCTCTGCTTCAGCTTCTTCACTCATATGCACAGCAGCCTTTTCCTAGGACCAAATAATTGTATTATAATATTATAATGTGTCTACAAAAATGGAAATATTGAGAGAGTTATTAGATACATAGTCACAGACCTCATTATAACACCACCATTGGGAACCCAGATTTTAGCTTGTTATAACCCCATGTTGTTGTTATAATCACAGTAAAAATAAATGACACTTAAATTTTGGGACTTTAAATTATGATATTATAAACAAGTTGCTGTGTTATAAATGAGGTTGTTATAACAAGGTTACATTGTATAAAGAAATTGAAAAAATGGTAGACAAAGAGTGGCATTGACAAAATGGTTTCAATATATGTAATTGTATATGTTTAAAAGCATTATTGAGAGAAAACAGCAACTGCAACCTTGCAGAAAATTGACATAGACCCTGAACAGCAGCTTTACACACCCAAGATAGAGGACATTGCGACTGCTGTGATAGAGATGCAAGGAGACATCTGAGACTCTTCATTGAACACAACAACAACCTTATCGTGCAACTGAAAGTTGCTGATGGCTTGCACCATCTATCAGGAGATGCGTTTTTTTTTTCTTTTCATAATTTATGAACCTTATCCCAGTACAATATCACATTTGTACTATTTTTCCACATTGTTTCGCGTTCTCGCGCAATTCTGGCCTTAACTACCCATTTCATGATTTTTCAGAATGCCTGAATGACCAGTTTTTTTTGTCGGTGAGGTACAGCTTGCACCACGCTGATGAGGGCCAACAGCCCAAAATTCATGTGGTTAGCTTTTCTTGATTAATCAAGAATAGGTATTTGGCCAATTCTGGAATGATTAAAAATCAACAAATATTTGATATTTTTTGATAGATGGCGCAAGCCATCAGCAACTTTCATTTGCACAATAAAGAGATACCTTTTTCTTAATAAATATATATGTATAAAGTGAATAAAAATAAAAATGTTGATTGGCATGAAAAAAAAACTTACTAGTTTTTCTGCTTCAAGCGTTGACAATTTTTTTCTCCAATGTTTCCAAATTGGCTTTATAGAAATCTTCCTTTTCCTTTATTTCACTATAAAACAAAATAAAATTGAAATTAGCAATCAGAAAGAGAATATATATAATTCATTTTAAAAATTTTACCTGTTTTTAAGTTTCATCTGTTTCTCCATGTGGTCCTTTAATTCTTGAAGTTGCTGCTCGAGTGAACCTAAAATAAAAAGGCATAAATATATAAAGGTGATTATATATATACCCTTATGAACAAAACTTAAGGAAGTTGTACCTTTTAGTATCTTTATCAGGATTCAGACTATATATATAACTCTGAGAGATATCAAATATACAGAGTGACCTTTATTGAAGACACACAAGATAACCAAGTATGAACAAAATTGCCACTGAGACAAAAAAAAAAGACAACCGGCTATATCAAAGACTTTCCACTTCCTTATCTTTTGTCCATGAGCATAACTAGAGTCAAATATCTTTAATTCAACACCACAAGGAATAAGTGATTCCTGTTGAATTATAGGCAGTAAAGTAAATACTTGGGTTAGATTTTGAAATTTTCTTCTTATCTCCACTCAATCATATTAGGGTATCAAGCCTGTAAAGCTTGAGACTTTTGATGGTGTCTGCTGGGGATGAGTAGAGCTCATCAATGGATGAGCCAATACAGTCAATAATGTTGTTTGGGATTGCAGGTAGAGAATTTTGTTGTTGTTTCTTATCCCCTTGTGCAAAGATTACACGAATTCCATGAGTTCATGCTCTTCAAGCTAATTTGACCTCATCGAATTGGGTGTAGAGGTGCAGTTTTCATTGATCATGGCACCATGATCCGGGCACACTTTGGTGAAAGTCTGACTTTGCCTGTAATAGAGAATTTGTGGGGAAAACTTTGAAACCATTCTGGAAAGTCATTGTCTGTAGATGACCAGACTTAAGTCTGGAAATCAAAGACTGTTGTCCCCTTGGGAGGACAGAAATGATGCTTGTCCCTCCAGGTCTGTACCAGTCATGTGCAGCAGGTGAAAAAGGTTTGAATTTTAGTGATAATGGAATTCTAAATAATTGAAAATAGTGGTTATACAGTAAGCAGCATAACCACTTTAAACCAACTTTCTGTATTTCAACACTCACTATAATTCAACCATTTTTCTATAACCTAACTAAATTACCTACATTGTGATTGAGCCAATATAATTCAACTCAGACATTAATTCTATAGAAACATCTAGTCCTTGGAGAATTGAATTATAAAGATCTGCATGTATTTATATTCATATAATAATATAATACAGATATAATTTATATACACCATTTTAAAAACATTTAAAATCTAATATGTGAAGTTTATACATAAAACCCATTTAAAAAGTTCAAAAATCAATGAAAGGAGTAAAAAAAAAAGAATATATAAAATGAAACACTTCTTCAATTGATTTTTTTCAATTAATTTCTAACATATTCGCGCGTCCTGGAATAGATTTATTTAAATTTATAATAATCATTTAAAATATTTTATATTTATATTAACTAATATATATCTTTATATTCATAATTGAGCTAGCATCAAAAAATACCTTTTTCTTTCATTTCTTCCAGAATTTTCATATTCTCTTTTACCTGAAAAAAAAAAAAAGGATTATTAAAGTAAATAACCAGTAATCCAATTTATAATGTGCTTGGAGTTTTGTTATAGCAAAATGCATAATCATAATTAATATTAAAAAGAAAATGTCATATTGCATGGTTGAACACAAGGTAATAAGACCAAATCCAAATAAATAAATAGTATGTGACATTTCAGTAACAACGCTGTTACCGAAACGTCGCACATATTTATTTATTTGGATTTGGTCTTATTACCTTGTGTTTATAATCTATAATCCAAATTGTGGCTTATCATTGCATGGTTGAGTTAAAGGTTGGGAAAATGATATAGGAAAGCTAAAAATGACAAAACAATTGAGCCAAGTTGCTAAGTGAGGGCTCAGCAATGATACTAAAGCTAGCATATCTATAAATAATAGGTTTATAATATCATTATTATCGTACCCTCTATTATCACATGCTTCAATGAGTGCTGACTGAATGTTCATAAGTGACCTCTATTGATAAATTTTGTAAAAAAATTCACCACTACATATTTACATCATGAAGATAGAGGCTGCCTGGTCAGCATTCATAGTTCTTCAAATTAAAGATACTTCAGCCAGTAAATCTTTTTATCATCTTGACGCTTCGACAAAAATCTTTTGTCCTCGTCAGGAGCGAACAAAAATTAAAATGTTTGGCAAAGCATTAAAAATTATTCTTATTTTTAATTTTTAACAATTTACTAAATGTTTCAGTTTTTGTTCGCTCCTGACGAGGACAAAAGATTTTTGTCGAAATGCCGAGATAATAAAAAGATTTACTGGCTGAAGTATCTTTAATTTGAAGAACTACATATTTACAATTAAAAATTTATAAAATAGAACATATACTGCAATATGTATGTGTGGAAATATTGTTCTGACAATGTTCAAATATAGCAAAAACCGCCCACCACCTGTGGACCAGGGGGAAGGGAAGACTGCCCAATCAGGAAGAGAGAATAGCTGCAAGCAGTCAAATCTTGCTCCCCCTTGTTGACAGTGTGATTGCATGAACTTCCCAGCCTGTTACATTCTTGTTTTCCATAATACATAATGGTAAATAAATGGATTCAAACAGAGATCCCTATTCATCCAACATGCTCATTTGACTATCCTTGATACATCAGCAGAGACTGCATAACAATTGGTGTCAGAAGTGGAATCTCTGGAAAGATAATTCTGAATACCCATGGAACCAGAAAATGGCAACAGAACAAATAGGAAATTTTTGAGCTCTTCTCGCAGCAATGAAAGAACTTAGCCAGGAAATTTCGGAATTGAGAGAAGTAATCTTGAGAATGATTGATCAATAATATGCTTTTCAGAAAGAGAAAATTGACCAATGGCTGGAACCTTTCAATGGTGAGAAATTTCTGGGCCAGACTGAAACTCAGAGGAAGAGAGCCTAGTGGATAATGGGCTGTGTAGAAACTCAGAACCCTGGATTCCTCTGAACATCTTTGAAAGAACACCCGCTCTCATGGTGAGCTGCAACATAACAGTGTAACGGAATGCTGTAACGAGGCCAGACTGCCTGGGACTAAAGAGAAGATCAAACTGGATGGGACAGAACTGGGAACTCTGTGGAAGTGTGACAATACTGATGGTCAAAGCATACCACAGTTGGAGCTGGTCATAAAAGGAGCTGGACAGAGATTCCTATTGATCCCATTTGACCATCCTTGATACAGAAGAACTGAATGGTGTAACAATATTCTAATATTAAATAAAATGTGACACAAACATAGTGTGCCATCATTTAAAAACATTTGATAAAACATTTATTTATTTGAACAAAGATTATTTTCTTTTGCTTGGCTCTTATTTCCTGATGATCCAAAAATATATAGAAGGTATTTGCATGATGCAACAACATTTTCATATAAAAAAGGAAATCCTATCATGCTAAAATTACTTCAAAAAAGTTCTAAGAGACAATAATAAACACCTTTTATTATTGACAAGGCACAAATTGGATTATAGATTATAAACACAAGGTAATAAGACCAAATCCAAATAAATAAATATATAGTGTGTGACATTTCGGTAAAAGCATTGTTCCTAACATCAGACAATTCAGTACTTTTGTCTGAAGATGGTAACAATGCTGTTACCAAAATGTCACATATATTTATTTATTTGGATTTGGTCTTATTACCTGGTGACCTTTTATTCTCTAATTTTGATTTAGAAATAAAAAATAAAAACAATGTTTTTAATTCTTTTGCTGCTGATCACCTGCCTTGGTCATGATGTTGAGCCTTCACTCAGGTGCAACTCATATGTTAGCAATTGATTTTTAGCCTTCACACACTTTTGTGTGATTTAAAATTAACATTAATTCTTCTAGTCTAATCAGCTTTACATTTTATCTGTTTGATAGTATCATAGAAAACAAATGTTGTAAATGAGCATGGTTTCAGCTTTTGAAAAATAGTCTTTTATTATTATTTTTTTATTGATAATAAATGAATCTTGGAAATGTTGGCACCTGTAGTAAGTTTATGACTTGGTAGTAGCACTGGCTAACAGCATGAGCGTGTGTGTCCAGCAGCAAAAGAGATAAGACAATGATGCATCATTGTATGAAGTTAGATCCAATCAATTGAAATGATAAATGTTTCAAACTTACCATATTGTTCTTTTCTTCCTCAAGCAAGGCTAATTTTTTGTCCAATTCTTCCAGCTTAATTTGGTAGCTCTCCTCCTTTTCTTTAATTTCTCTAAAACGCAAAATATTTTAATAAATTAATTGTTTGAATATAAAATTTTTAAAATGTTACCTGTTTTTTAGATTGATCTGCATTTCCATATTTTCTTTTAACTGTTGAATTTCCTTTGTTGTAGCTTGCTGATCATGTGACCCTAAAGCACAAAAATGATTAGTAATTTTAAATAATTTTTTATGCAACAATTAATAAATTAACCTCTTTACAATTGTTCAAGTATTATTACAATTACAATAACAAGTATAAAAAAAGAAGACAGAATGGTGTGGAGTTCAAGAGAGCTGTTGTCTGCCTCTGTAAAAGTGCCGTTTAAAATGAAAAATGTGCACATCCATTTGTTGCATGAACACCATAAATATAGGTACAAAATAGGGCTCTGGTAGTTTCTATGTGCAAAATTCTAACTATTACTATATATTGTAGGAGGTTGGTATAAACTGTCCACGACCTGGGATCGAATACGACATTAGGCACCTTTTCTGAAAAAAAAAAAGGCTTCAATGGCTTTGATTCTTGAAAAGTCCAGCCCCACTGGGAGTGCAACTAACCAAATGGAGTTCTGATACACTTGTAAATGCAAAAGTCAAATTGATTTCCTCATGTGAAGACATGTGGTGCATTTGCAGTAAAAGCAGTCGCTAACTATCTACCATGATTATCACTGCCTGTACCATGTGTACTAGGGTGACAATAACTTTTTAAAACTATTTATGGTTCACTTGAAAAAAGAAGTCACAACCCCATACTCACCATGAATCACTCTTGGCATGTACCATGTGTACTTGGGATAATTGTATATAACACCAAATTTACAACCATCATTATCATCATTATAATTTACAACTCCAGAGCAGTATGCCGGTAGTTTGTTGTATCTACATCATTATCTAACTTATTTTATTCCTTTTTTGGCCTCTCTAGGAAAAAATAAGGGTCTTCATGATGGGTTTTGGTACTGTTGTCATTGATTGGTTATCCAGGGGGCACCCAGCCATTGGCCTTCTAGGAGCCACCTGGAGATAACCAACCAATGACAACAGTACCAAAACCCATCATGGAGACCCTTATTTTTTTTCCTAGAGAGACCAACTTATTTCAAACAGACTCTTTGGAGGATATAGGCATCCACCTGGTGTACTGGTTCTTCCACCGGGTCTTTCCATTAAATGGTGGTGTAGAGGTCCATCGTACCCTCTATGGCACAGTTGATTCTCAATTCAAGTCCTACTGGATCAAAGACTAAATTATTTTCAAGATAAAGATTCTACAGTCCTAAATATAATTCTAGTGCTAGATATAACTATTCAGAAATAAGCCCAAATCTGATTTAAGGCCAGAAATTTCTATTTACCCCCCCCCCCCCCCCCTGACTTAGTTTTAAATTGACAATAAACAGAATATAGAGGAATAGTATTTATGTAAATGCGATTATTTTTTAGTATAATTTTTTTTTTCCCCTAGTACATGTGGTAAAGGCCATGATAATCATGGTGGGTAGTTAGCGACTGCTTTTACTGTAAGCGCACCACATGTCTACACATGTGAAAAGCAGTTCGACTTTGCACTTACAAATGTGCCAGAGCCCCGTTTGGTTACTTGCACTCGCTGGTGGGGTTGGACTTTTGCAAGAATCAGGGGCCATTGGAGCATTTTTTTTTTTTTTTAAATCAGAAAAAAAGTGTCCAATGCGGGAATCGAACCCGGGTCGTAGTGATCAAAAACCAAACGGTTTAACCAGCCTTCCACCGACTCCCAGAAAAATAAAATTTAAAAATAGAAGTTTAACAATAAAAATACCTTTTTCTTTCACAGCTTCCAAAATCTCTGTACTTTCTTTTTTCTGAAACAACAAAGAAGAGAGTAATTTAGTGAAGAAGGGATCACAAATTGATTTCTATATATGGCATAATTTTATTTTAGCCTTTAAAACAAAAAACCTTATATGTGAATGAATCAAAACTAAAAGACCTTATTTCAGCATTGTGCGAATAGTTGTGCTAAAAACATATCCAAAATTCTTGACTCTTTTTCAACCTATTGAATCTCTTGATGCATTTGGAAATAATGAATCTTAATATCTTCGCCTTTGCCAGTACCAAGCCTGGATGAAAAGAGGAGAAGGAGCAGTAACAAGCTCACTGAAAAACTTTGGCTCAGCTGGCCCGGCTGATAGTACCCTGATCCAGGGATACAGGATGAGCAGCATCTGTATTCCATGTTAGGAGCTACTGCATATAGTGGCTGTTCCTCATATCAGAGGCGGCCATTTCATATTGGAACTAAGTCGCATGTTGCTAAGTAGTGCTCCCAGTCTTAATGACAATGGCAGACGCATCCTACTCCATCCAGTCATGATGGTTGTCAAAACACCATCAAAAGTCTCAAGCTCTATAGGCTTTAACCCTAATATGATTGAGTGGAGATAAGAAAGAAGAAGAAGATGAATCTTAAACATGGCATCACCATCAAAAGAAGATAATGCCAAAACAGGCTCCAACAATTATTTCCAACAATTTATTTTAAACTTGCATTCACTCATGACTCCAAATGGAATTTTTAAGTTACTGTATATAGATAACTAGACGGGTGACCCGGGCTTCGCCCCGGGATTGACCCGTGTGCATATCTACCCGAGTGATATATATTTAGAAAATATTTTTTTTTATAATTGTTTGTTATTAGCATTATCTATTTGTTTGCATCAGCATAATTTAATCTAAACTTTGATAGAGGGCGCTGTTCGTAAGCTAAGTAGAATAATTTGAATATATAGTTTTAATAATTGATTTATATATATTTTTAAAATAGCCTATCGTCTTCCCCGTATTTTTTTACCTATGTAAGGAAATTTTGGTTTTAATTAGTGAACTACTGCGAATTTGTATACCGGACATACAAACAAACAAACAAACATACAAACATTGATTTTTATATATATAGATATCATTTATCATCATCATTATTAAAATCTAACTCCGTCTTTGCTGGTCCCAAGCCCGGATGAAAAAGGAGGAGGGGGAGCAGTAACAAGCTCACTAAAAAACCTGGGTTCAGCTGGCCCGGCTGATAGTAACCTGTAAGGGCTCCTAATCCAGGAATACAGGACAAGCAGCGTTTGTACTCCATGTTAGGAGCAGCTGCACATGGCGTCTGTTCCTCATGTCAGAGGTGGCCATTTCTTTTGGAGCTAAGTCGGCCTGCCACTGAGTAGTGCTCCCAGTCTTAATGACAAAGGCAGACGCATTCTACTTCACCCAGTCATGATGGTTGTCAAACAGACACCATCAAGGGTCACAACTTGATACCCTAATATGATTGAGTGGAGATAAGAAAGAAGAAGAATTTTTCCACACAAGTTGCTTGACAGAGAGATGAAGTGTTATATTTTAACATTGAGTTGAACCGTCCTTTAAATATTTTCAATGCTAAACTACATCTGAATAGGCTAAGTAAACCTTGAACAGTTTATGAAAAAAATTAGCATGCAGATCCAATTACATCTCAATATATATATTTTTTTTTCACTTGTATTTCATTATTTTAATAATTTTATCTATTCATTTATTCATATAAATGATACACAGGGTAATAAGACCAAATTCAAATAAATAAATAGTGTGTGAAGTTTCAGTTACTGCGTTTTTTTGCCGCCATAAGACAAAGGTACTGAATCTAGGCATGTACTTTTGTCTGATGATGGTAACAATGCTGTTACTGAAACGTCACACACTATTTATTTATAGGGATTCAGTCTTATTACCTTGTGTTTCTATTCTATAATCCAAATTGTAACTTATCATCATATAAATGATGTAATTAAGAATTTTTCCACATTTCTAATTCCTCCTATAATTGACTAGATGTCAATAATATGATTTAAATTGTAAATTGTCTTTCCTATTTCTAAAAATACCATGTTTACACATTCCAATATATTTATATATAAATTCTTCAATAGTGTGTGTGTGTGATTATACATATATATATAGATATTACGAAAAAGGCATCTCCTTATCGTGCAACTGAAAGTTGCTGATGGCTTGCGCCATCTATCGGAATAAATATCAACTATTCTTGTTGATTTTTAATTATTCCAGAATTGGCCAAATACCCATTCTTCATTAATCAAGAAAAGCTAACCACGGATGCGTTTCGGGCTATTGGCCCTCATCAGCGTGGTGCAAGCTGTACCTCAAGCTCGAAACGCATCCGTCGGTAGCTTTTCTTGTAGTACAATATCACATTTGTACTATTTTTTCACTTTGTGTAGCGCTCTCACGCAATTCTGGCCTTAACTACCCGTTTCATGATTTTTCAGGATGCCTTAATGACCAATTTTTTTGGTCGTTGAGGTACAGCTTGCACCATGCTGATGAGGGCCAACAGCCCGAAACGCGTCCGTTGTTAGCTTTTCTTGATTAATCAAGAATGGGTATTTGGCCAATTCTAGAATAATTAAAAATCAACAAGAATAGTTGATATTTATTCCGATAGATGGCGCAAGCCATCAGCAACTTTCAGTTGCACGATAAGATGCTTTTTTCTTAATTTATGCACCTTATCCCAGTACAAATTCACTTTTGTACTATTTTTTCATATATATATATTTTTTTTTAACTTACCGCATTATCTCTTTCTGCTTCAATCAAGCTTATTTTTTTCTCCAAATTTTCTAACTTTGTTTTGTAGCTATCTTCTACTTCTTTTATTTCTCTAAAACAAAAGGAAACAATTTGATAAAATGTGTTTTGAAATGATTTCAAGAGCTCTTACCTGTTTTTGATATTTGTTTGTTTTTTCCATGTGTTCTTTCAATTCTTTTATTTCTTTTGTTGCCATTTGCTGCTCAAGTGAGCCTACAAAACACAAATAAAATTGAACTGAAAGATAGGTCATATTGTGATGGAATAATTGAATATTTATTTTTAATTTTTAATCCCCTTAATTATTTATTAACAGATTAAAATGTATCATTATACATATTTCTGAATGCACTTACAGTAAAGGCAGTTTTTACCTACTATCGTGGCCTGTATCAGGGGGGTCGGTGGAAGGCTGGTTAAACCGTTTGGTTTTCGACCACTACGACCTGGGTTCGATTCCCGCATTGGACACTTTTTTCTGATTTAAAAAAAAAAAAAAATGCTCCAATCACCCCCGATTCTTGCAAAAGTCCAACTCCACCAGCGAGTGCAAGTAACCCAACGGGGCTCTGGCACATTTGTAAGTGCAAATTCGAACTGCTTTTCGCTTAGAGTGCGCTTACAGTAAAAGCAGTCGCTAACTACCCCGCCATGATTATCATGGCCTGTACCACGTGTACTTAGGGATAAGTAAAAAAAATGGCCTGTATCATGTGACAATTGACAATTAAAAAGAACTTTATTGACCAACTGTCAATTGTCTACACTGACAAAGAGTCAGAATTCAACAAGAGAAGAAACACAAAAGTTCAGATTCAATTAAATTAAAAGTATGCACACAGACGAAGCCCTACGAAGGGACGCCTGGAAATTTTTTTCAAGAACCCAGATCTGCCTGGAGTGTAATCAGGTTCTTGCGGATCACAGGATCCACGTCCCCAGCAAGTTCGAGGGCTTCTTCGAGAAAATCAACGAGGATGGTCTTGTTTTTAGGGAAAATAAACTCAATGAAGGTGGCATGCTCGGGGTGTAAAAGCACCCAGATGACTTGATGCAGGGAAATCTGCTGGCGAGTCAGTGGCACCAGGGTGGACTCAAAATTCAATTGTAAAATTGGCCTGTGTCATGTGTATTTGGGAGAATAAAAAAATCTTACATCTTGTACCTCTCACTTCTTTAATGTAAATAATTATTTTGTTTAATGGTGGTCACCTAGATGTGTTGCTGTAATCAATTAATATTTTTATTAAATAACATATCTGTTTATATTCACATTTAATATTACACTACAACTGGGGGAGAAAGAAGCTGGAAATCCCACACAGATACTTCCTTAGAAATAAACAATAATAAGCAAAGTAACTGAAGAAGAAATAACAATAAATATCAAAACTGAGTCAGCAATGCAGGAAGGTTCTTTGTTCAATCAATACCTACTAAAATTCCCTCCATGTTTTCTGGGGAGGATGGTGAGCAACACCACAGTTGGATATCAACTGTAGCTGGGCAAAATAATTGGGATGAAAGCCTTTGCCTTGCTAATGCTTACTAAGGCTCTAGACATAGGCACAATTAAAGGAGAGAACCCAGAGTTCTACATTCAGGATGTGCAAAGAGGTGGATATCCAAATGATCGAAGAAGATAAAATCTACCACCTCACGAAAGGGATAGCAGAGGAGATCTACCAGGCGCTTCTTCCAAGAGATGTACATAGTACCAAGAAATTCATTACTGAGTGTGACATATTGAAGTGCTCCATTGCAAGCAAGTGAATCTAACTAGGTATGAGCGCTTGACAGATGTGGTATCCTTCAGTGATTATTATAACAGGACCAATCTGTCCTCAATTATTAGGCAAATTGTCTGCGAAGAGGAGAAGTGGGCATTAGACTAACTCAAGAAGAATGAAAAATTGTTGCAATTGAGCATATGGTACAGCAGGAAATTGAAGGAACTTTTGGCACCAATTTCTAAACCTACATGGAGTCTCCCTCAAAATAGAACATCCATGCCATTACTAACCCCTAGGTATGAGCCCCAACCCAGAATGTTCCAACTTGAACGCAGTATCCATAATAATAAAATGGAAGATGCAACAAAAATGAAAAGTGACCCTTGAGGGAAAGCCAATCTGCTTCCACTGTGGATACCCTTGTCCCATCGCCCACTACTGCTGTGACAGAAGGAGACAAAAAAAAAAAAAAAAAAAAAGAAATCAATATTTTCAACAGAGAGAGAGAGGCAAGAGCCAAGAAGATTCTATAATTCTCGAAATAGCCAAAAGCCCAATGATGACTTGCCAAGAGTAAATTTAGGCCTCTATCGAAGCCCTTCTTCCCCTTACCCTTGTCAAAACAGACAACCTTTGTTGCCTGCTAAGAGAGCAAGTCGGTCACCTTGCCATTTCCATCCAAAAAAATAGAAGCTGTGACCTATTTTGAGGCTGAGGCCACAACATTAAGAAGAATCTTCCCTTGTCGACTATGTAAAATTGATGTAAATTGACGATTGACGTAAAAATCAGAAGAAAGACAACATTATCTTGATGATTCTGCTGCTCCTTAACCAGCATGTCCAAGAGGTTTATTCTAAAACTAAGAAAAATAATGTTCACCGAAACCAACGTCAATTTGAAAGTGGCTAACGGAAATTTCATTAGACCAAAAGGATATTCTACTCTGAAACTGTACCTATAATATCTGCAGGAAAATGTTGAATTTGTTGTCCTAGAGGACAGTAATCATGGTTTAAATCCTTGGATGGGACTTTTTGAAGTTATCCAGAGTGGTTATTGACTGACGATGATAAAATTTTCTTAGAAAAATGCCTTATGCACCCAGGAGCAATTCATCTCTCTCCAGTACAAGAATATAGGATCGAGCCTGCAACATCTTCGTACACATTTATTTTTAGCAAATCTTTATTGTCTTAGTAAAGTCTGATACAGCCTTTTATTGTTTATTTTCGGAACGCCAAAAAGTGACAAAAACAAATCAAAAAGGGATGATGATAACCTGCGTCTTGCAGATTAACATTTTCATAGAAACATATATATATACATATTTATTGCTAGCTATATATCACCATCTTCTCTCTTCAAACACGAAATCTCACAGGCGGTCTCCTCGCTCGAGGTGGGTTCCGCCTTAGGACAGGACCCTCCTCTTTCAAGGCCTCGGGGTCCAGCGAGCGAAGAGGCTCCAATGACTTTCCATCGTCTGTATCACTCTGAACCTCTGAATCTTGATCCGACCGCTGGCTAGTTAGTCCTGGCGACAGCGACTCCATATAACCTCTGTCTCGTACAACCTCCGAGATTATGGCACTGGGACCTGCTCCTCTTGAGTGCTCGGGTTGACGCTCTCCATCTCCACTCTCATCTTCCTCACCATTCCTCCACCTTTTTCTAATTTGATCCCTGTGATAGGCCTTTACCTGTCCGTGGATCAAAATGGTGTAGACTCTAGTTCCCTTCTTGCCCACAATTTTTCCTGGGATCCATTTATCACCACCTCTAAAGTTTTTACACCACACTAAATCATCTATCTGGAATTCTTCCAAATGGGTTCGCCGATCATACTTCATTTGCCTGGCTTGCTGGTCCCTAACTCTAGATGCCAAGCTGGGATGTATCAACGATACTCTGGTTCGAAGCGCACGCCCAATAAAGAGCTCTGATGGAGTCTTTCCCGTTGTCACATGCGGGGTGCTTCGATATGCCAGAAGAACTTTTGATAAGGTGTCTTGAATGGTATCCCCAATTTTCCTTTTATTTTTATCCAGGGCAGTCTTAATTGTTCTAACCGCTCTTTCAGCCAAGCCATTACTTTGCGGGTGGTACGCCGGGATCAATGTTTGTTTAATTCCATTTCCTTCCAGAAAACCTTTCATTTCACTACCAGTAAACTGAGGTCCATTATCAGATACAAGTTCCTCCGGTAGACCATAGGAAGAAAAAAGTCGCCGTAGTTGCTCAATGGTTTTGCGTGTGGTGGTCTCTCTCATTGGGATGGCTTCGATCCACTTTGAATGACTATCTACTACTATTAATAAATTAATGTTTTCCTTATTTGCAAAATCAATGTGAATTCTTTGCCAAGGTCTGGTTGACCATTTCCAGGGTTGCCATTTTCCTTTATTTGGCCCATCCTGGGATTGCTGACAGCTTCTGCACTTATTCACCAAAAACTCGATTTGGGTATCTAAATTTGGCCACCAAAAATGTGATCTTGCTACAGCCTTCATTCTGTTCATACCGGAATGAGTCTCATGAAGACAGTTCAACATTTTTAATCTGAGAGATGGTGGAATGACAACTCTCATTCCCCAAACCAAACACTCCCCATCTACAGTTAGCTCAAGTTTCCTTTGAAAATAAGGTCTGAGGTGATCAGCCACCTTTTCAGGCCAGCCTTGCTGAGTATAAAATTTGGCCAATGAGAGCACTTCGTCTTTTTCAGTTTCCGTGGAAATTTCCTCTGCTGTGATCGGCAATTCTTCCACAAAGGATAAAGCATAGACATTATTTAATCTTGGAATTTCTTCACAGCCCACAGGAAAACGTGACAGAAGATCTGCATTCCCATGGTCTTGAGTTCTTCGAAATTTAATATCGTAAGTATAAGCTGACAAAATAAGCGCCCAACGCTGCAATCTTGAAGTAGATAAGGTGGGGATTCCTGATTTTGGGCCCAAAATGGTCACCAATGGCTTATGGTCTGTAATAAGAATAAATTTTCTTCCATAAATAAATTGATGAAACTTGGTAACTCCATATATAATGGCTAGAGCCTCCTTCTCAATCTGAGAATAATTTTGTTCTGCTCCCGATAAAGTCCGAGAGGCAAACATAATCGGTCTCTCCTGGCCTTCTATAATATGTGACAACACAGCGCCCACTCCAATCTGCGATGCATCAGTGGCCAAACACAATGGCAAAGTCGTATCATATGGGACTAGCACCCTCTCAGAGGTAATGCTGTTCTTGCACTTGTCAATGGCCTCTCCACATTCCTTTGTCCAAACCCAAGGACGTTTTTTGTGAAGAAGCTCATGAAGAGGCTTCAAAAGCTCTGGCAAATTGGGTATGAACTTCCCATAAAAGTTTACCAAACCAAGAAATGACCTTAATTCAGAGATATTCGTAGGCGTTTTGGCCTTCTGTATTGCTTGTACCTTATGATCTAAAGGTCTGATGCCCTCTCCCGTGACAAGATGTCCTAAATATTCAATTTCTTTTTGCAAAAATAGGCATTTTTCTTTCTTTAGTTTGATATTATACTTCGCCAAGCGAGCAAATATAGTCTTCAACAACGCCAGATGTTCTTCAATTGATGCTGTGGCTATAAGGACATCATCAATATAACAAATTACGCCTCCTATACCCGACAAAACCCTATCCATTACAGATTGAAAATAACTGGGCGCATTTGCCAATCCAAATGGCATTCTCTTAAACCTGAACAGCCCTTTATGAGTATTTATCGTTAGTAACGGTCGGGTGCCTGGGTCCACCTCTAATTGCAGATAAGCGTTCCTCAAGTCCAATTTAGAAAAGTATTTTCCCTTGGCCAATGTGGAGAATAAATCTTGCTGTGTGGGAAGGGGATAGGCCGCAGTGTCCAAATATTTATTTAGAGTTACCTTGAAGTCGCAGCAAATTCTGATCTCTTTATTTTTCTTCGGCACTACAACCACTGGAGTGGCCCATTTACTGCTCGCCACCTCACATAGATAACCCTTAGCCACCATTTTGTCTAATGCTTCAGTAACTGCTGGCCTAATGGCGAAAGGCACCGGACGAGCCTTATGGAAAATTGGATTCACATCACACATGTTTACTGAAAATGTGAAACCTTTTATTGGTTCGGTTGTCTCCACAAATAGGGCTTGATTTTCCTTCAAAATTTCCTCAATGGTAATTTCCACAGGCATATGTTTTACCGCGAAACAGCCCAATTTCAATCTATTTATCCATTCTCTTCCCATCAAAGCCCTCTTTTCTCCTTTCACCACCAACGCTCTAAGTTTGTAAGTAATATCTTGACACTCCACTTTGACATTGATTTTACCCAGAATGGGTACCCACGGTACCATCATAAGTTCTTACAATAATACTCGCTTTTTCCAATTTCAAGTGTTGAAGACTATTTTTAAAATCCTTTTCTGATATCAGTGTTAGACCACTACCCGTATCCATTTCAAATTTAATAAAGTTTCCTTCTACTTTTAACTCCATCAGATAGGGAGGGTCACTTGAGGCAAAATTAATTTTATACTCAGGTATCGTCACGCTTATAATTTTCTGGACATACTCTTCCTCCTCTTCTTGGTCTCCTATCTGATGTATATTTCCCGGCTGATTCTGATGTTGCCTTAGATTTCTTCTACTGCTCCAACATATTGAGGCAATGTGTCCTTTTTTATTACACTTAAAGCATATCGCCTCCTTAAATCTACATAGTTCTTTATGCTGTTTACCACAATGTTTACATTTGCCATTCTGGAAATTTGATTCAACCTTGCGTTCCATCCTCAACTTATCTACACAAACTTCACCCTGCTCCAAGTGAAATAATTTTGTATTTTTCTCGGCCGCTTCCATAGATAATGCTATCTCAATTACTTTAGCTAAAGAAATGTCGCCCTCTGACAAAATTCTATTTTGTATTTTGGCATTATATAATCCACAAACCATTTTATCACGTAAAGAATCCTCCAGAAAATTTCCAAAGTTGCATGAGGAAGCCAAACGCTTAATTTCCACCAAGTAATCCGAGATGCTTTCTTCCTTTAATTGCATTCTTTTAAAAAAAATGAACCTCTCTACTACAATTGAGCGCTTTGGAGAGAAGTGCCTTTTCAAGATATCTATTAGGTCATCAAAAGTTTTATTTTTAGGTAGAATAGGACTGCACAAATTCTTCAAAACACCATATGTTTTACTTCCCATGAGGGTTAGGAGATAAGCCTTTTTCTTCTCATCCCCTGCCTCCTCCAATATGAGAAACTGTTCCAATCGTTCATAAAACGTTTCAAAAGTTTCAGTTTCCTCATTATATTCCTTAAATTGGTAACTAGCCATTTTTTTTCACTCTTTCTTAAATTTGCATCCTAAAACTTTGCAATTTGTGTCTTTTAAAATTTACTTTCAATTATATGCAAAATCAAAGATATTTTCTAAAAATATTTACTTCAAAATTCGAGGGTACTTACACTTATATCCTCGTCGCCAAATGCAACATCTTCGTACACATTTATTTTTAGCAAATCTTTATTGTCTTAGTAAAGTCTGATACAGCCTTTTATTGTTTATTTTCGGAACGCCAAAAAGTGACAAAAACAAATCAAAAAGGGATGATGATAACCTGCGTCTTGCAGATTAACATTTTCATAGAAACATATATATATACATATTTATTGCTAGCTATATATCAGAGCCTGTGGAACAAACTTCACATCTTAAAAATGATTAGTATTTTGAACAATCGATGTAGAATAATCCACCGGCATCTACCATTCTTAGATGAATAGACTCACTTACAAAGATATTGAATAAGACCATAGCAAACATGATGTTTATGTATGTGGACATTAACAAGAAAGATCGGGATTTTGACAAATCATTGGTCACATTCGCATACAACACAGCAAAACAAGTGTTTACTGGGTTCACCCCATTTTCCTTGTACACAGGCATGAAGCTAAGACTCCATTGGACATTTTATTTCCCATATCAGTTCCCAAAGATTATTATTTCATCCAAACATTAGGGTCAAAAACTGAAAAACAACTGGCACACATTCACCCAATGAGAAATCAAAGGGAAGTATAAACTCCATTATGACACTCACCACAGAAACATAATGTACCAGCCTGGAGACCTCTTCTGGGTCTTTATCTCTGTGTGCAAAGTGGAATATTCAGAAAAATTAATTTCATGTTACTTCGGCTCAAAGTCACCAGAAAACTCTCCTATGAACTTAGGAGGTGAAGACATTTGGGAACCAACAAAACTCCCTAATTTTTCCATTGCAGTAAGGGCAGTAGAAATTATTTTATTTTTAAAAAGAATCATACGTGTCTATAATTCATAACATGTGGCATGCTAATGCATTATAATAATATAATGATATATTTTAATTAACTATAAAAACTTTTTAGAATTAGATAGAAAACCCTTTAGTTAGTTTGCCTCCTATTAAAGAATCAAAACTGTCTCCTTGAGATATACGAGGGTGAGTAGAAAAGTAAGGTCTTCTACGAGATAATTTCCGAACGCGCGTTGCTAGGTGAAATCCGACAACACCGCTGCCTTCCTTGGTTCCCCCTCTACCGTCTAGAACCTTCCTGGTGATCTTGGGACGCTCAGTCGCTGTCTGGCAGCCGTTCGCGATGGAGCTTCCCCATAGCTCTCCCGCCAAGTGCAAGTTGTGCTCAGTTATATGCTTTTTAAATGCGAAAAATAATTCTCTGGCCGAAATTCACCGTCAGTTAGTGGAAGTGTATGGTGAGAAGTGCATGGACATCAAAAATGTGCGGAAATGGTGCCGGGAGTTTAACGAGGGGCGGATAAACGTCCACGATGAACAGCGGTCTGGGCGGCCGAGTTTGCCGGAATCAACCGTGGCTCGAATCGACGAAATGGTGTGCGCAAACCGGCGGATAACCCTTGAAGAGATCGAGGATGGCCTGAATGAAGATTGCAGCCACTTATCCGTGCACAAGATTGTGTCTGAGACCCTCGGCTACAGAAAGGTGTCCGCCAGGTGGCGGCGGCGCTCAAAGAGGCGGCGGGAGAGTGGTACAACACCGGAATTACAAAGTTGGTTGACAGGATGAAAAAAGTGATTGAGCATCAAGGCGACTATGTAGAAAAATAGCAAAGTGTCCAACCTTTCCAATGATGTATAAAAAGTTGTGATTAAATGTGTTTTTCTATGAAAAAAAAATAGGAGACCTTACTTTTCTACTCACCCTCGTACCAAATGGAAGTTTTACTATATACCTCTTTTAAAACATTATTCGGGGGTCGGTGGAAGGGTGGTCTAAACCATTGGTTTTCAACCGCTATGACCCGGGATCAAATCCCATATTGGGCACTTTTTTTCTAATAATTTTTTTTTTTAAATGCTCCAATGGCCCCCGATTCTTGCAAAAGTCCAACCCCACCAGTGAATGCAAGTAACCAAACTGGGCTCTGGCACATTTGTAAGTGCAAAAGTCAAACTTCTTTTCACATATGTAGACATGTGGTGCACTTACAGTAAAAAGCAGTCGTCAACTTCTACCCACCATGATGATCACAGTCTGTACCATGTGTACTAGGGATAATAATATAAAACAATATTCACAAGGAAAATATAGAAAAATACCTTTTTCTTTCAATTCTTCCAAAATCTTGACATTTTCTTTCTTCTGTAAAAAAATAAAAAAAGTTAGTAAAAATTAGATTTTAAAATAATAATTATATATATGTATGAAAAAACGAAAGAAAAAAATAAAAGATAAAAAGATCAGGTGTTGAAATCAATATTAAAAATGGCATATCCTGACCAAGAGCACTTGTGCTTTACAGAAGGCAGAGCCATCTGGTGGAACAGAAATCAACTAAACATTGATTTAGCCTGTTCCCTGATATATATGTATGTATATACTAGCGGACGTACCCTGCTTCACCCGGGTTTTACCCGAGTAAAGGTTTGTCTAACGAATCTTTCGATAAAGTGAACATTTTTTCCCGGTCCCTTGAAAAATACTCGATAAGTTGAATAAAATCAATATTAATTGGTTCCCTCGGTAATTGGAAGTTAAAGGAATAGTATCTTGCCTTGGAATTGTATCATTGTTCTTGTCTCAAATAAATTGCCGTGTCATCCTGAATTTTGTCTTTCCTAATTTTCTACATTACAAAATCATCGTATCATCATGATAATATTTAGAGCAGATTGTTGAATTATAACAGATAAATTAGAATATTTATCTTGATTATTTTAAAGCGAAAAGTTATTTCAAAAATTTTATTTGCTAGAAACCTTCCCAGTACTATACTAAATAACTTCCCAAAGTTTCATGGCGTTCCAATGAGTGGTTTGGTCAGGCATAAAGGACAAACAGACACACACACACACACACACACATACATTCATTTTTATATATATAGATAGAATCCCCTATTACTTCAACCATCAGTGTAGTAAATGCTCATGCAAGTTTTAAAATTTATCATATAATTTTAATCATATATATAGAATATACTTTCTTTATCATCTCTCTGTACAAAGCATGCAGAATCATATAGGTGAATATTTTAAATATCATCATCAACTTAGCACCATTTGTCACTGAAAATTATGCATATTTTTATTGCTACTTTGGGTGGTGGTGGTGATGTCTTGTCCGATATATATTGCTACTTTAAAAATATATATAGAGTATAATCTCCCTGTAAAGGACACCTAGTTGCAGAGCCAAAGTGTCCTTTAGGGTGAGGTGTCCTCTTACCAAAGAGTCGTTAAATAGTAAAAATGGCAATTTTGCAATTGAAAACTGTCTTTTGTAGAGAGGTATCCTCTATTGATAGTGTCCTCTCATGGAGGTTCTATGGTATATATATATATATATAATTAAACACTATTTCTATAGCACTTAAATTGCAATGAATGAAAATTTAAAGCAGGGGGCATGGCTAATCAATGGTGAAGCCTCCCAGCGGAGGTTATTGTCAATATCCAGACAGCTCCACTATTGTAACAATTCTAATTTACTTCTCCGGCATGGGCAATGGGGGTCGGTGGAAGGCTGTTAAACCGTTTGGTTTACGACCACTACGACCCGGGTTTGATCCCCGCATTGGACACTTTTTTCTGTTTAAAAAAAAAATGCTCCAATGGCCCCCCGATTCTTGCAAAAGTCCAACCCCACCAGCGAGTGCAAGTAACCAAACGGGGCTCTGGCACATTTGTAAGTGCAAAGTCGAACTGCTTTCACATGTGTAGACATGTGGTGCGCTTACAGTAAAAAAGCAGTCGCTAACTACCCACCATGATTATCATGGCCTGTACCACGTGTACTAGGGATAAGCAAAAAAAAAAAAATTATGCAAACTTTACATTCCCCATCTTTGCTATTATATTGGAATTAATTTTTTATATACCCTGCATTTGTTATTGAATACAATAAATGGGTGTTTTGAAAGAACTATGGACATATGCTTCTAAGACTGTTGAAATTAATACCTAAATTCAACCAGTCCTAGAGAAGCATATATCCATAATTGTTTAAAAACAATCATTCAATAGAAAATGCAGGATATATAATAAATTTATTCAGAGATGTAGCATGTAAAGTTCACATAAAGTGAGTGGTACACGGAAGAGAAATAAAATCTTGTTATAATAGTAGAGCAGTCTGGAGATGAAAATGGTGGAAATACAGGGAGGGTTTACCACTGATGAGACAAGCCCTCCCTCTTTCAATTTTTATTCATTGCAGTCTAAAAAAGATGTAGAAATAATAATATTTAATTATATATTTTTTAAAAATAGTGTGTTAAAATATTTCTAATTGTGAATATATCTTAGTATTTGTGCCTAAGCAAGTGTTGTTGCATATTCAGTGATCGGAATATGACCACCCTGCACAGAGAAGAACGAAAAAAAGCTGTTTTGGTGTATATTTAAAGAGAAAGATGATAAACCACAATTTGGATTATAGGTTAGAATTACAAGGTAATGAGACCAAATTCAAATAAATGTATAGTGTGTGATGTTTCGGTAACAACACTGTTACCATCATCAGACAAAAGTACATGCCAAGATTCAGTACCTTAGTCTAATGGCGGTACAAATGCTGTAACCAAAACTTCAGACACTATTTATTTATTTGGATTTAATCTTATTACTGTGTAGTTTAAAAGGGAGAGAGATATACTCCATAGTGTACATACATATGAATTCATAAAAATTTAAATTCAAATAGCATAATGTAGTTTCATAGACAATCTCTTTATGTTTTAAAATAGTAAACAAATATATATTATAAAGGTGAAAAAATAGTATAAATGTGCAATTGTGTTGTTATTTCTTATCCCCTTGTGTAAATATTACACGAATTCCATGATGTGCAATTGTACTGGGGTAAGGTGCATAAATAAAAAAAAAAAAAAAAGAGCATCTCCTTATCGTGCAACTGAAACTGCTGGCTTGCACCATCTATCAAATAATATCAAATAATTAATCAAATAATAAATACCAACTATTCGTTGTATCAATGAATAGTTGATATTTATTTTGATAGATGGTGCAAGCCATCAGCAACTTTCAGTTGCACAATAAGGAGATGCCCCCTTTTTTTTTCTTAATATATTGTAATATGGGTAATTCTTTCTTCACTGTATGACAAGATATCCGAGAGGCGGAAGGATGGCCGTGTGTGTGGAGGGACAGGCGCCAGGACAGCATTCCAATGTGGAGGGAGCAGGATAGTCGGAGAGATAATGGCGGTGAGAACAGACGTGGCAAGTTGGCTACGGAAAGTCGGCTCCGGGTGTGTGGCCGTATGGACTGACCAGGAAGACAGTAACGAGGAGGATCCCTCTGGTGGCGGACAATGAATTCAAGTCCATCTACTGTATATAGTTACTAATCTACTCTTTAAAGCTCTTATAATAAATATACCGTACTAAGATGTATCCACAAAGAACCCACATTGTTCTCTTAAAAACGTTATACGCAAACAACGACGACTAAGAAGAGTCGCAACAATATTATAGAGTAAGCTTAGTTTTGTGTAATGCCTAACAATGTTAAAAAATATTTTCATGAGTTAGAATGTGCAAAAATTAGATTAAAATATATATTTGATATGAAGAAAAATGTTTTACCATTTTATCCTTCTCCACCTCAACCAAATTTAACTTTTTCTCCAATTCTTCCAGCTTAGTCTTATAGCCATCTTCAATCTCCTTTATTTGCCTGAAACACATCAAATTATATAACCAAGTTATAATTCAGTTTGAATGATAAGGCACAATTTGGATTATAGATTATAAACACAAGGTAATAAGACCAAATCCAAATAAATAGTGTGTGACGTTTCGGTAACAGCGTTGTTACCATCTTCAGACAAAAGTACTGAATCCTGAATACTTTTGTCTGAAGATGGTAACAACGCTGTTACCGAAATGTCACACACTATTTATTTATTTGGATTTGGTCTTATTACCTTGAATTCAGTTTAAAATTCTTCTTATAATTTTACCTATTTTTAAGATCCATTTGTGCCTCCATATTTTCTTTTAGCTCTTGAATTTTCTTTTCGGTGCCTTGCTGTTCAGAAGAACCTAGAGCAAAAATAAGACATTTTCTTTTAGAAATGTATATACAGTACAATATTATATTACTCTCTATTCCATTTATCCTATATCTATCCTATTTTTCCTGGTCCTAGTCTGAGGTGAAATTTGAAATATCCAACTCATGGACAAAAATTAAGGAAGTGGAAAGTCTGGTATCACGGTCATAAGAGGCAATTTTGTTCACACTTGAATATCAGGTGCCTTCAATAAAGGTCACTGTGTATCAAATATCTTTCAGAGTTATCTGATTATCGATATACATACTGAAAGGTACAACTTCCTTAAGTTTTGCCCGTGAGTGTAAAATACCCTAACTATAATGTGCTATAGAGCTCTGCTGTATAATAAATTCTCAATTTTATATATCTTTTTATTCAAACAGCATATGTACAAAAATAGTGAAATAGGAAGTTCAGAATTACTGAAAAGTAATTTACAAAAAAAAAAAAAAGTCCAAACTTCTATATCATGTCTATCAAGATAACCAAGCGAAGAAAAAAAACTTCTTTCGCTGCCTCACCTTGAATCAAACAATGGTCAGAGCGTATGTTTCACTATGAGGCAATTGGCAATCAAATGTTCCTATTTTCTAGAAATTTGTGATTTTTGAGAAAAAATTCTATTGATTTTAAATGTTGAAAAAAAAATCATATAATTTTTAAAAATTCTTTCATTGTAATATTAATATCACCAAAAATACTTTATGTTGGTCAGGCAAAAATGGGGATCTTAGCTATCAATATAGAAACTGCATGAGAATGTATATTGAATTTTAAAATCTTTAACAATATGAACCAAATTGCCAGCATACTTGTATCACACTTTACCATATTGCTGATGCTTTAGATTTTGATTCCAGTGCATCATTTCACCAAAGGTTAGTCATAACCTCAACTAATCATATTCTTCTAAAGAAATTATTTTTAAAAATGGAGCATATATAAGCCAAAGGACTTCTGGCAGTGTAGTTTGCCATTAACCACTTTCAGCACTTGCTGGAAAGATGTCAATGTCCAATGACCACAAGCCCCTCACATATGTCCTCCAAAAGAACTTAGGCAGAGCCTTGTCAGCGAACATTTTGGTTTTATTGGCCAATTTATCACAGACATTCATCACATTGTATACAGAAAGAGCTTGTTGTTTTTATTTCTTATCCCCTGGGTAAAGAATACACAAATTCTATGAGTTAATGCTCCTCAAGCTAATTTTATGATAAGCAGCAGCCTCTGCTGAAGGTTCTGTCAGAGAAAGCTTTCCTTACCTATGTGGTCTCAAGTTTCAATATCAGTGCACCATACCATAGAAACCTTTGCTTAAGCACACAACATAGATCATAAGCTACAATTTCTTTTGATATCAGAGAACCAATGAAACTAGTAACTGGAAAAGATTCCAATTCTAGGATCAAATATATCATTGTATTGTGATTATCTAGTCAAAGCCTAGACCTATAATGATGGTGCCGTTTCACCCCCTTGTCACATTCCAGATACAAGCTATCACCAAGATGGTGATCCCTTATACTGTATATCTGGCTCTGACAAATAACTACACAACTTGGGTTCATGCCTTCCATCAATACAGAGCTTGTAAAACTACCAAGCACACACAAGAACAACCCTTCAATCTTTAGACCTTCTGTTGCAAGAATCAGCCAGGTCAACATTCTTGGACTACTCTCACTGAGTGGGAACTTCCGGAAAATATTCACCTATATATATATTAATTCATTAGATGGCCTAAAATTATCCTCATACCAAATATCACCACAAAATGGTAGTGAATAATATCCTTCCAATGTAGATTTCCAGTTTTGGAATGCTATTTATATAACTACAGATCAAAGAAGGCTATTATAGTTTTCTTTTTATTAAAGTTGCATATTTTTCTTCTGTAAGACGCAAAACAAAATCCCCTTCCCACAAATGCCTTGGTCAAAAGATTGCACCAATGGCTAAAAAAATGCCTTTCACTGTTAGGATTCCCCAAGCTTGTTCACAGCAATACCTCTCATGCTGCTGATGCTTCAGGCATCTTGATCACCAAAAGGTTCTTGGGAAATCCTTGCCCGTGATATTGATGCAAAGCAAAATTTGTACATTTTAGATTATTTGCTATATAATATAGCTATCTTACATGGAATTTATGACATTTTCTATTTTTTATATAGTAAAAGGTATTATAGCTTTCTAAAAAGCACAAGAGATATAGTGAATCTAAAATATTCCCCTAATATTAGTGATACCACATAGTGAACCATGGCTATAGTGAACTAAAAGTTCAGCGCCGATGGGGAATGTTATATCAAAGTTTTATTGCATCTAAGGGTTTTTAAAATTATTACTGATTAAAGTAGCTCAAAAATATATAAGAGTATAAAGAACATACCTTTTTCTTTTAGTTCTTCCAAAATCTTCATATTCTCTCTCTAAAAAAAAAAGTTAAATTAGTAGAGAATCATATTATATATAGAGTAATATACTGTGCTCAAATTAATAGATGTAAGGAAATCTCTTAAAGCATATATATAAGAAAAAGTTAGAAAAAACAAATAAGATCAGGTGGTGATATTAAAAATAAAATTGGCATGTTCTGATCGCTCACTTGAGCATATTAGATGGTAGAGTGCCATCTAGTGGAATAAAAATCAACTGTTAATTTAGGCTTTTTCTATAATATTTGGCCAACCTTTTTCTTGATAAATCAAGAAAAGTCAACCATGTATGCATTTTAGGCTGTTGGCCCTCGTCAGTGTGGCTCTACCTCAATGACCAAAAATTTGGTCCATGAAACAAGAAATGGATATTTAAGCAAAATTTGTGTGAATATGCTAATCATGTAAAACAAGTAAGAAAACATAGAATCAGGATATGCCTATTTTATTTTTAATATCACCACCTGAACTTTTTAGGCCTCTTTAAAACTCAACCTTTGCCGGTCCCAAGCCAGAATGAAAAAGGAGGATGGGGAGCAGTAACAAGCTCACTAAAAAACCTGGGCTCAGCTGGCCCGGCTGATAGTACCCTGTTAGGGTTCCTAATCCAGGGATACAGGATGAGCAGCGTTTGTACTCCATTGTTAGGAGCAGCTGCACATGGCGTCTGTTCCTCGTGTCAGAGGCGGCCATTTCTTTTGGAGCTAAGTTGGCCTGCCACTGAGTAGTGCTCCCAGTCTTAATGAGATAGGCATACGCATTCTACTTCACCCAGTCATACTGGTTGTCAACTTTACAAGCTTGATACCCTAATATGATTGAGTGGAGATAAGAAAGAAGAAGAATGCCTCTTTAAAAAAATTTTGAACTTTTTTTTTTTTGCTTATCCCTAGTAAACGTGGTACAGGCCATAATAATCATGGTGGGTAGAGGTAGGCAACTGCTTTTACTGTAAGTGCACCACATGTCTACACATAGGAAAAGCAATTCGACTTTGCACTTACAAACGGGCCAGAGATGTTATGCATAAAAAGAATATATAAAACTTATTATTAACTATATTAAACTATAGTAAAAGCAGTCGCAACTATATCAATCCTTTACTAAATATCAAATATTACAGAACCCTGGAAAATAACCTGTCAACCCAGACTACTTAAGATGCCTTGCTATGTGAAAAATTACCTCCTTCACAATATAAAAAAATTTGCAGACAGCAGCAAAGTGGAAAATGGAGCACTTAGGAGTGGGGCAATATTAGAAGATACCCAGAGGCAATAAACATAACAAAATAAGAACACTCCAATCATTCTTTAAACGACAAATTAGGTATCATTGAGAAACCTCTTTTTACAATGGACAAACATTTTGACAAAATATGGATCTTCACTGATATAATAAAGGTGGTATTTAACACATTTCACCACCCAAAATATATATGAGAAGTCTAAAATAATATTTACAAAATACACAGAACTATAAACAGTAAAAGTAACAAATTTGCAATGTCTTCCTTAATATTTTTCTTTCCTATTTAATGAAGAAGCCAAAAAGTTGAAAGAACATGCAACTTATAAATCAATAGAGAAGAATTAACTTTTGCAGAAATATACTCCTATCAAGGATAAGGCACAATTTGGATTATAGATTATAACCACAAGGTAATAAGACCAAATCCAAATAAATAAATAGTGTGTGACGTTTTGGTAAAAGCGTTATTACCATCTTCAGACAAAAGTACTGAATTCAGTATTTTTGTCATTCAGTACTTTTGTCTGAAGAGAGATGATAACGTTGTTACCGAAATGTCACACACTATTTATTCATTTGATTTTGTCTTATTACCTTGTGCTTATACTCTTATCAAAAAAAGAAAAGAAATCCAAACTGAAGTTTGCATCAAATCATCTGTGATATAGACCATTGGACTAAATAGAAGACCTTCAAAGCCTCAACAGACACCAATAAACCATTTAGCAAGTTTAAGAAGTTGGCAACTCCGCCTTTGCCGGTCCCAAGCCCGGATGAAAAAGGAGGAAGGTGAGCAGTAGCAAGCTCTCTAAAAAACCTGGGCTCAGCTGGCCCGGCTGATAGTACCCTGTAAGGGCTCCTGATTCAGGGATACAGGATGAGCAGCATTTGTACTCCATATTAGGAATAGCTGCACATGGCGTCTGTTCCTCATGTCAGAGGCGGCCATTTCTTTGGAGCTAAGTCGGTCTGCCACTGAGTAGTGCTCCCAGTCTTAATGACAAAGGCAGACGCATTCTACTTTACCCAATCATGATGGTTGTCAAATCTCTTTTTCAAAAGTCTCAAGCTTTACACCCAAATATGATTGAGTGGAGATAAGAAAGAGGAAGAAGTTGGCTAGTTGATAAGGTAACTTTGGATTATAGATTAGAAATACAACGTAATAAGACCAATACTAAACATTCAGTACTTTTGTCTGATGACAGTATCAATACTGTTACTGAAACATCACAGAGTATTTATTTATTTTGATTTGGTCCTTTTACCAAGTGGCCTAATTAGAGCAATAAAATTCATAATGGACAAAATGTACAAAGAATAGCTCTAGTGCAACACCTTGGAAACCTCCTTAAACCACATTGTATTTTGTGCAAAATTAACAAGCTTTTGACTAGGGAAGAGTGGACTTCTTGGATTGGTTTAACAGACAAGGAGATATAACCCCATCATCATCATATTTCACCAAACTTTCATGGAAAACTTACAATTGGATAAACAATCATTCCAAACTGTTGAGGATGATAGTGAACAATGCTAATATTTTGTGTTATCCATATTACTTTGCCAATTTATTAAATTGTGCTGGCAATAAAATTGATTTCAGTTAACAAATTGACCTGAAATTATTTTCATTTACATTTTAAAAACCTTTCTTATTGGTGAAATGATACCCAAGAACATATAAAGACTATTTAAAGGAGAAAATAAGAATTAAAATTTGTTACCATTTGTTCTAAACTCATTTGGATTGATGAATTTTCCTTATACTGCTGTGCCAATTGTGAATCCAATTCAGATATCTGTTCATCTTTCTTGAAATTTTCTTCTTGCAAATCTGCAACTTTAGAATCCTGAAAAAAAAAAAAAGTTAAATATAATGATAAGGCACAATTTGGAATAAAGATTATAAACACAAGGTAATAAGATCAAATCCAAATAAATAAATAGTGTGAGACGTTTCGGTAACAGCGCTGTTACCATCTTCAGACAAAAGTGCTGAACACTGTTACCGAAATGTCACACACTATTTATTTATTTGTATTTGGTCTTATTACCTTGTGTTTAAAAAGTTAAATTTAGATAAAATATATAATGCAAATATAAAGAAAGGGTACAATTTGAATTGTTGATAAAATTCAAAGAGTAACATGGGCAAATCCAAAAATTATGTAAACTCTGTGTCATTTTTATAACACCATTGTAATTATCATAATAACCAAGTCAGAGTAACTCCGCCTTTGCCGGTCCCAAGCCCGGATGAAGAAGGAGGAGGGGGAGTAGTAACAAGCTCACTAAAAAACCTGGGCTCAGCTGGCCCAGCTGATAGTACCCTGTGTGGGCTCCTGATCCAGGGATACAGGATGAGCAGCGTTTGTACTCCATGTAAGGAGCGGCTGCACATGGCGTCTGTTCCTCATGTCAGAGGCGGCCATTTCTTTTGGAGCTAAGTCGGCCTGCCACTGAGTAGTGCTCCCAGTCTTAATGACAAAGGCAGACGCATTTTACTTTACCCAATCATAATGGTTGTCAAATCTCCCCACAGGGCCCGCGTCTGGAGTTTAGGCAGAGGGCTTCATTCGAAAAATTCCCTACAGTCTCCCAATGCCAAATTGAATGTTCTTCAATGCAACATCAATGGCATATCTACTAATAAGAGCAAGGTCAAGCTGGACGAGATATTATGACTGGCGGATTCCAAAAGTGCTAATATCATTTGTCTGCAAGAAACCGAGCTTAAGCCCAACCACCTTTTTAAGGTAAAGGGCTTCAAAATACTGAGAACAGACAGGCCTTTAGCAGATGGAGGAGGAGGGCTCCTGATCCTCATCAAAGTCCTTTCTTTTGAAGAAATTGACACTCCTTCAACAACCCACGCTGAACTACAGGCCTTCAAAATACACCTACCTAATCAGAGACCCCTAATAATTGTGAATACCTATCACCCACACCAAAAATCATGCCCAGAACTAGACTTAGTTGCACACCTACTTGACCCCAATATACTCATCCTTGGAGACTTCAACAGCATGCATCAATCTTGGGGCTGTTCCCTCAACAACACTGAGATCTCTATCCTCAGCACCTTCATTGATGACAACAACCTCACAATTGTGTCCCATGGTCCTACCCACATCTCTCACTCCTATGGAACTCCGCAAACACTAGATCTCACCATCACCTCTCCATCTATGCAACGGTTCATAAAAACAGCACCCTGAAAAGCATCGGAAGTGACCATCTTCCTTTGCTAACAGAAATCTCCACCTCCCTCCCAAAATCTTCACAAAGACTTTTCTGGAACTATAAGAAAGCCTCGTTGAATTCATTTAAAAACATTGTTAGATAGTCTTCTCAGCAAAATCCCACTAAATTCCTCCTTGGAAGACGGAAGAACTGGAAGTCTGCAGTCCTAATTTCTGCCAAACAAAATATCCCCAGAGGAAACAGAAAATTATACATTCCTGGATACAGAGATGTAGTAGATCATTTGAAAGATGAAATAGAAGATAGGAACCAAGTTTACTTAGACCTTATTGAGAACAACAACACCCTCCTCATCAGAGATTACAATCACCTTGCTGCAAAAATTAAGCTTAAGGCCGACCAAATCAAACAGAATAAGTGGATTGAACTCAGCTCTTCAATTGACCCAAAAACCAGCGACTATGGAGACTGCTACATGCCCTCAATCAAGACACTCCATCTCACAGCACAGCTCAAATACTTTCAAGGATAATTCTGGAAACCCCCTCACAGATAAATACAGCATAGCAAATCATTTTGCCCACCATTACAGCTCCACCGCAAAACTTAATTTTAATTTACAGGATAAAATAATATGTAGAAAATCTAGGCTCACCAGAAACCTTGCAAAATCCAAACCCAGCCACAACATTTTCAGTAAACCTTTTCAAGAGCATGAACATGAGCAAAAAATTTATAACCAAAAAGATTAACTCTCCAATTAATTGGGTCCCAAACCAAAGACTAAAACTCCCCACTCCTCTCAACCTGGCTCACAACTCTAATCTTTTAGACATCCCAATTAATCCCAAACAAAGAACTTCCTATCCCCCACACAGAACTCGCAACCAACTCATCTGCTTCCCTCATCTACCAGCCAATCCCCACAAACATGAAACTCAGCCAGAATTACTTAAAGCTCTTGGTCTCCAAACCATTGAGGAAAATAGCTCCCTCTTCGATATCACAATTTACACTGACAGTAGCCAACTTGAAACTGGACTGTCTGGCAGTGGAATTGCTATCTACAAATATAAGATCCTGGAAAAAATCTCCCTCTTCCACCCTAAACACCTTTCAGTTTATAAATTGGAACTCTCTGCAATAGATACGGCTCTAAAAGCCATCAATATCAACTCGCCAAGCGAAATAATAATCTACTCCAACTCAAGATCAGCCATTTATACCCTTCAAAACTGCTTCTCCAGTCAAGAACCTCTCCTCAAGAGCATTGCTAAGTCAGTAATCAGACTCCCAGCCAACAGCTCAGTCACAGTGCAATGGCTTCCAGCTCACGTTGGAATTCCTGGTAATGAGCTGGCAGACTCTCTGGCAAAGGCTGGAGCTCTTGGCCTACCTGAAGCCAGAAAATCTACCACCCAACTAGACAAAAGAGACCTCCTCCGTACCATCAAACCCCAATGCCTGCAGGAATGGAAACCTAATGCTGCACATGACTGGTACAGAGCAGGAGGGACAAGCGAACAACAGTCTTCCCAAGAGAACAACAGTCTTTGATTATCTGACTAAAGTCTGGTCATCTATGGACAATGACTTTCCAGAATGGTTGCAAGATTTTCCCACTATGTACTAAGTGCAATTCTCAGCCTGCAACCCCAAGACACATTATTGACTGTATTGACTCATCCATTGATGAGCTCTACTCTTCCCCGGCAGACACCATCAAAAGTCTCAAGCTTTACAAGCATTGAGTGAGATGAGAAAGAAGAAGACCAAGTCAGAGTTATTAATAGTGTTTTTACTAAAAATTCACACAGGGTTTACAAGATGGATTAAGTAAAGGAGCAAATGATGGAATAATATATTAATTAAAACGATCATGCAAATTTATATTTGAAATATCAATAGACAATTTTTAAAAAAATATAAGCACCAAGTAACTCGAGCACTGTGTCTGAGAATGAATGGAGAAAAATGAAATTTGTGTGACGCGATTGTATATTGGGTGAGTCTGAATTTAAAACAACAAGAATTACTATGCAGAAAAATATGCAAATTTCAGGGTAAAGTTAGCTCATTGAGTTATGTAAATTATGCAAATTGCACAGTTTCGCACCTTCATTTGACATAAAGTGTTTGAAATTCTTATTTTTTGACTTCTAGAAAACTTTTAAAAGCAGAGAATGCCAGGCCACACCAGCCGAGGCAGTTCCAGCAGGCGGACAATTTCACAAGAGGCATGGTGATTGGATTCTGAAGAGCCAGTTGGTCAATACATCAAATCTCTATGTACAGATCTAAACCATGATGTGTGCACCAGCTATGGTGAAGATGATTGAAACAAGGAAATGGGGCATGATTGTGGGGTGCTGGTGCAGCCAGAGGGATGTCAGCACACGTGGACAAATGCATCCGCCAGATGGCGTTGGTGGACCTACAGTCCACTTCTATCGCCATTTTGCAGGCTATGCAAGACTCACAGATTGTTTGCCAATGACCTACACTGATGATGCCCATTAAGAAGACTGCCATTGACCCAATGGCACAGACACCTCTATTTGTAATTTTGTCGAGAGAGAGCCACATGA
>CP092886.1:139108230-139192652 GCA_030710605.1 Cordylochernes scorpioides
TGCAAGCTGTTGGTCACAGCTCTCATAGGGATGGAGCTATGTAGCAAAGTATTTATTATATTTTATGTACAGATTATTTTTATATTTATATTTTGCTACTCTGGAAACTTCCCTCATTGCTTATCTTATAAATGTTTTGATTTTGTTCTTGCCTCAAATAATTTGCAGCGTCATTCTGAAGTCTGTCTTTCCTAATTTACTATGTGACAATATGCAGCATGTTATGTTCATGAGTAGCATACCGTTAAATGCTAGAAGAAAATTAATCAAAGGCTAACTTCAATTATCACACCTGAGACTTTTTGCAATGTATACTGACTGGTGATGAAACATAGCACTCTCATTACTGCATAAAAAAAAAAAAAGACAAAGTAAGCAATGGCTACTCTCAGGTGTATAGGCACAACAGAATTATTGGTTCTCTTTGTTTACTCCAAATGTTTTGAGAACCGTACTATTTAATTGTAAGAGACTTAACATTTTAATGTTTCCTCATTGAACCACAATAGCATTAAGCTATACCTCCAAACCCTTCAGCATCTCCATGAGGGAATAAAGAACAGAAAACCTGAGTTGTTCACGAATAGTCTGCCTTTTACATCATAATACCATTTCTCAGGGCCAAGGTTAGGCAGTACTCTATAGAATGAGATGGATGCTATGGCAGAAGGATGGCTATTTTGTCAACCTAAGGAGCTTTAGGAGCAGGGGGTTATGATGCTTGTCTATCAAAAAAAGGAATTTGTAGATCATAATTTTTTATTTATTTCTCCTGACGAAGACAAAAGATTTTTGTCAAAACGTTGAGAAAATAAAAAACTCTAACTGGCCGAAGTTTCTATTTTTCACAGAAATATGAATGCCGACCAGGCAACCTCTATCTTCAGGATAATAAGGTTTATTTGTGAAATAAATGAATTTTCTCATTGCATGGTGTACCTTCAATTATGAGATACTACATTCCTCTTTGGATGTATCCAATGCTCAAATTTAGGAGTTTAACTAACTCCGCCTTTGCCGGCCCCAAGCCCAGATGAAAAAGAAGGAGGGGGAGCACTAACAAGCTTGTTAAAACACTTGGGCTCAGCTGACCTGGCTGAGAGTACCCTGTAAGATTCCTGATCCAGGAATACAGGATGAGCAGTGTCTGCACTCCATGTTAGGAATGGTTGTACATGGTGTCTGTTCCTTATGTTAGAGGCGGCTATTTCATATTGGAGCTAAGTCAGCCTGCTACAGAGTAGTGCTTCTAGTCTTAATGACAAAAACAGATGCATTCTACTTCATCCTGCCATGAGAGATAAAAAAGAAGTAAGAGAAGGAGTTGAACTATGTGATATGTGAAATATGTTACACATTACTAATTTAGCTGAATGTTATGTAAAATATCTCTATTCATAGAGGTATATTAATATTTATTTTACATACCTTTTTCAAAATAAAGATAAATTTCTATTTTGATATGTACAAAAAAAATCAATTATTGATACTTTAGAGAAAGAGGAATTATGAAGTGAGAGAAGTACTTATGATACTTTTTCTATGGGTTTGTTTGCAATGAATGAGGTGTTATAAATACCAAAACTCTTAGTATTCCTATACTTGTTTTAACATATACATTATGACCTCTATAATTCAACCAACTATAATTAAACATAAAGCAGGGAACTCCGCCTTTGCCAGTCCCAAACCCGGATGAAAAAGGAGGAGGGGGAGCAGTAACAAGCTCACTAAAAAACCTGGGTTCAGCTGGTCCGGCTGATAGTACCCTGTAAGGGCTCCTAATCCAGGGATACAGGATGAGCAGCGTTTGTACTCCATGTTAGGAGCAGCTGCACATGGAGTCTTTTCCTCATGTCAGAGGCGGCCATTTCTTATGGAGCTAAGTCGGCCTGCCACTGAGTAGTGCTCCCAGTCTTAATGACAAAGGCAGATGCATTCTACTTCACCCAATCATGATGGTTGTCAAGCTTGACACCCTAATATGATTGAGTGGAGATAAGAAAGAAGAAGAAAAAGAAACATAAAAATAGTTATTTTTTAAAATTTAACTGACTATAATTTATCATAAAAAAAAATCATTTACTGGGTAGGAGTTTAGTGAAGATATAGCTATATCTATCAACCTCTCTTGGTTATTTACTCCTGACATATTGTGACTCATTCATTGAGGAGGGTGACAGAGTTAGTAAAATGTCAGGAAGTAAATAAATCAAGAACAGTGGATGGAGCTATAAATGAATACTGACTTTAACTCGGCAACTATTACCTATTTTTGGGGTTGTTGAATTAAAGAGGTTTGACTATACACAATAATATTGTCACGTAGAAAATTAGGAAAAGACTAACTTCAGGCTGACGCAGCAATTTAAAGTACAAGCGCACAAACTAAAATTTATAAAATATATGAGAAGCAATAGGGAAGTATACAGAGTAGCACTATATAAATATCAAAATTAATAATCTGTTTATAAAAATAAATATTTCGCTAAAGAGCTCCTTCCCAATGGGAGCTGTGACTCGCAGTTGGCTAATCTTGTTGCTACTGACATGGATCTGATGAGCTTCTGCCAAGGATTCCCTCAGAGTCTTGGAACTTTATCCTTAGTACTTAAAAATTCTATTTCTTGCAGCGTGAAGAGCAGCGTTGTCATCTTATCATATATAGGGACATTGTCATCTTGGAGGGAAAACTTGGCTTTAACAGGGTGGTGGAATTCTGCGATCTTCAGTTTGTCTTCCCTAATTTACTCAGCATCTCCAGCAAATATCACATAGAAATTTAGGAAAAGACAAACTTCAGGCTGACGCAGCAATTTATTTAAGGAACAAACTAAAATTGATAAAATACACGAGAAGCAATATAGAAGTATACAGAGTAGCACTATATAAATATCAAAATAAATATTTTTAAATAAAGAAGAAACCTTCAGATTATTAAACACATAAAATCACCTAATTCTATATATCAACTTACCTTTCTTTTTTGAAATCTTCGATAGCTTGATGATGTTTTTGACATTCTTCTTCTTTGTATGCTTTGTATTCTTCTTCAAGCACTCTCAGCTGATTTATGAATTTCAGCAGTTTTTCCTTTGTTTGTGCATGGGCATCACTCGTCCTCTTAAGCTAAACACATGTGTGTGACTATTATTATCACATATATAAGATATATATATTAGGACATATATAAGATGGGGGTCTGTGGAAGGATGGTCTAAACCATTGGTTTTCAACCGCTACGACCCTGGTTCGATTCCCGCATTGGACACTTTTTTTATGTTTAAAAAAAAAAATGCTTCAATGGCCCCCTATTCTTGCAAAAGTCCAACCCCACCAGCGAGTGCAAGTAACCAAACGGGGTTTCTGGCATATTTGTAAGTGCAAAGTCTCTCTGCTTTTCACATGTCTAGACATGTGGTGCACTTACAGTAAAAGCAGTCGCCTACTTCTACCCACCATGATTATCATGGCCTGTACCACGTGTACTAGGGATAAGCAAAAAAAAAAACAAAAAACATATATAATTATAGCCACGCTCAATAAATTGAAACAGCAAGTAGGTAAACAGCTTACCACGCTGTTTACCTACTTGCTGTTTCAAAAAACATATATAAGATATTTTAGAAGTTTTGCATTTTATTCTTGTACTAGAGCATTACCCACTGCACATAGGACTAAACAATTGATCAATAAACAAACCCAAAAATGTTTCAATGTAATAAAGATAATAATTCTGAAGCTTATTTTTTGGTTGCAAGTTGATTCAGAAAAAAACACACACTTCTGATGTTTCAGTGACATCACTCTCCTCATTGCTGTCATTCCCCTGAGTAGAGTGACAGCAAGTGATTGAAATGTCGGGAGTTAAATAAATCATTGGTTGATGATGCTGTGTTTTTCTGAAAAAAAAAATATATTTTTGCTTATCTCTAGTACACGTGGTACAAGCCATGATAATCATGGTGGGTAGAATTTGACGACTGCTTTTATTGTAAGTGCACCACATGTCTACACATGTGAAAAGCAGTTCAACTTTGCACTTACAAATGTGCCAGAGCCCCGTTTGGTTACTTGTACTCGCTGTTGGGGTTGAACTTTTGCAAGAATCGGGGGGCCATTGGATTATTATTTTTTTTTTTAATCAGATAAAAAAAGTGCCCAATGCGGGAATTGAACCCGGATTGTAGCGGTTGAAAACCAATGGTTTAGACCATCTTTCCACCAAAACCCCTGAAAAATAATAATAGTCTTATGCTGCTAAAATTTAAAATTACAGAATAGAAGACATAATGTCGCTATTGCTAACAAGAGATGAAAGGTAAAAGTGACAATATCCCTTAGCAATGTAATCCTGAGATTCCTCCTATTACTATAATATAAAAAGTAAAAAAAAAAAGAACTCTTAATTTCAAAATAATTCATAAATATATAACTCTGTGAAATATATATACAGTTAAACCTGTTTATAGCGCCCCCTCTAAATAGCGCCTTCCTCTCTATAGGGCCTTCCTCTCTATAGCGCCCGATTTTAAACATTTTACATTAAAAGTGACCTGTCTATAGCACCCTATTTTGGCGAGTTCCAAGAGAGGGCGCTATAGACAGGTTTAACTGTATTTTAAAATACAGATATAAAATGACAAAAAAAAAATATTATAAAAAAAAAAGATAGAGAGAACTTTCTATAATCAAACTCATCATCATCTCCATTATTCAATGCAACCTCTGAGCTAAAGAAACATTACATTCTGATTGGCTAATGTACACCAATCATAATCAATAGTGTGTCAGACCACATTTAGATTTGATGCAAGTAGCAGCATGATCATGGGGCAAATCAGAGAAATGTTTGATGTTCTGCAGAAGATATAGACACCATCAACCTTGGCTTCACTTTCTGCTGCCTCAAGCTATCCATATACTGATGACAATCATCTCTTCTGCAGCTCCACTTTCTAATGTCCCAAGTCACAAATTTCAAAGGCAGCCACACTGGTTGCTCCGAATCTCACAATGACCTTTTCAAGGCTTCCTAGACACTTACCCAAACAACCTCATTTCCTCAATTTTCAAATTCCACTACAAAACTTCCACTTCCTAAATCTTGTTATCTTCTCACCCATGTTTTATTAGCTTCAAATCTGCTGAAATACGAGCCTGCTTATCACTGTGCTATTTGATGTATGCCCATCCTCACCTCTGCACTTCCTGATATTTCTTGACTCCTCCGAAGGTAATAAACAGAATCTCAGCCGGCTAGCTACCATCTAAGGTTTTGAGAAGGTGAAAGTGTTTGAAAGTACAGTTAAACCTGTCTATAGCGCCCTCTCTTGGGACTCACCAAAATAGGGTGCTATAGAGAGGGTGTGCAATAGACCACTTTTAATGTAAATTGCATCGTACTACATATTTAAAATCGGGCGCTATAGAGAGGAAGGCGCTATTTAGAGGGGGTGCTATAGACAGGTTTACCTGTACTTTGTAAAAAAAGATAAGGAACAATTTGGATTATAAATGAGAATCACAAAGTATCTAGAGAAATTCCAAGTAAATAAATGGCATGTGAAGTTTCCATAACTGTTGTGTTACCGAAATGTCAGGTGTTATTTACTTATTTATATTTGGTCTTATTTTACCCTGTGATATACTTTGTAAAATATATGGCTGTTATAAACTGTATTATTTAAACTAAGTTTATATAGATGAAATCTATATTATAAACCAAGCTTCCCCAGGAGGTTGGATCATTATATGCTCCAGAAGCCTGAATAATACAAATATATATATATATAGTAGAACCTCCCTGTAGAGAACACCTAATTGCAGAGCCAAAGTGTCCTTTAGGGAGAGGTGTCCTCTTACTGGAGAGTTGCTAAATAGAAAAATGGTGATTTTGCAAATTAAAACTGTCCTTTGTAGAGAGGTGTCTACTAGCGGGGTGTCCGCTAAAGGGAGGTTTTACTGTAAAACATTTACTATTGATGCTCAGCTTTGAATAAAGTGTTCTATATCAAAGGCTGATTTTTAATGAGTTTTAAGAATTTACCTCAAGCTGCAAGTTATCCCGTTCTTTCTTCAGACATCTATGTTCTTCAGTGAGTTGAGTCAGGTCATGTCTCAATTTTGAAAGCTCTGCTTCAGCTTCTTCACTCATATGCACAGCAGCCTTTTCCTAGAACCAAATAATTGTATTATATAATGTGTCTACAAAATTGAAATATTGATAGAGTTATTAGATACATACAGTCACAGACCTCATTATAATACCACCATTGGGGACCCAGATTTTAGCTTGCTATAACCCCATGTTGTTGTTATAACCACAGTAAAAATAAATGACACTTAAATTTTGGGACTTTAAATTATGATATTATAAACATGTTGCTGTGTTATAAAAGGGGTTGTTATAACAAGGTTCCATTGTATAAATAAATTGAACAAATGGTAGACAAAGAGTGGCATTCACAAAATGGTTTCTATATATGTAATTGTATATGTTTAAATGAATTAATGAGAGAAAACAGTAACTGCAATCTTGTAGAAATTGACACATACTCTGAACAGCAGCTTCACACACCCAAGATAGAGGACATTACGACTGCTGTGATAGAAATGCAAGGAGACATCTGAGGCTCTTCATTGGACACAACAACAACTTTATCGTGCAACTGAAAGTTGCTGATGGCTTGCGCCATCAATCAGGAGATGCCTTTTTTATTTTATTAATTTATGAACTTTTTCCCAGTACTACATCACATTTTTACTATTTTTCCACATTGTGTCGCGTTCTCACGCATTCTGGCCTTAACTACCCATTTCATGATTTTTCAGGATACCTGATTGACCAGTTTTTTTTTGTCTGTGAGGTACAGCTTGCACCACACTTACAAGGGCCAACAGCCCGAAACGTGTGTCTGTGGTTAGCTTTTCTTGATTAATCTAGAAAGGGTATTTGGCCAATTCTGGAATGATTAAAAATCAACGAATAATTGATATTTTTTTATAGATGGCGCAAGCCATCAGCAACTTTCATTTGCACGGTAAGGAGATACCTTTTTCTTTTCTTAATAAATATATATATAAAAAGTGAATAAAATTTAAAATGTTGATTAGCATGAAAAAAAAAACTTACTAGTTTTTCGGTTTCAAGAATTGACAATTTTTTCTCCAATGTTTCCAAATTGGCTTTATAGAAATCTTCCTTTTCCTTTATTTCACTATAAAACAAAATAAAATTGAAGTTAACAATCAGATAGAGAATATATATAATCCATTTTTAAAATGTTACCTGTTTTTAAGTTTCATCTGTTTCTCCATGTGGTCCTTTAATTCTTGAAGTTGCTGCTCGAGTGAACCTAAAATAAAAAGGCATAAATATATAATGGTGATTATATAAATAAACTTATGGACAAAACTTAAGGAAGTTGTACCTTTTAATATCTATATCGGGATTCAGACTATATATAAAACTCTGAAAGATATTAAATACACAGAGTGACCTTTATTGAAGACACACAAGATAACCAAGTATGAACAAAATTGCCCCTATCTCCTTAAAAAAATATATATAGATAACCGGCAATATCAAAGACTTTCCCACTTCCTTATCTTTTGTACATGAGCATAACTACAGTCAAATATCTTTAATTCAACACCACAAGGAATAAGTGATTCCTGTTGAATTATAGCCAGTAAAGTAAATACTTGGGTTAGATTTTGAAATTTTCTTTCTTATCTCCACTCAATCATATCAGGGTATCAAGCCTGTAAAGCTTGAGACTTTTGATAGTGTCTGCTGGGGATGAGTAGAGCTCATCAATGGATGAGCCAATACAATACAGTCAATGATGTTGTTTGGGATTGCAGGTAGAGAATTTTGTTGTTGTTTCTTATCCCCTTGCGCAAAGGTTACACGAATTCCATGAGTTCATGCTCTTCGAGCTAATTTGACCTCATGGAATGGGGTGTAGAGGTGCAGCTTTCATTGATCATGGCACCATGATCCGGGCACACTTTGGTGAAAGTCTGACTTTGCCTGTAATAGAGAATTAGTGGGAAAACTTTGAAACCATTCTGGAAAGTCATTGTCTGTAGATGACCAGACTTAAGTCTGGAAATCAAAGACTGTTGTCCCCATGGGAGGACAGAAACAATGCTTGTCCCTCCAGGTCTGTACCAGTCATGTGCAGCAGGTGATAGAGGTTTGAATTATAGTAAACATGAAATTCTAACTAATTGAAATTAAAGTTGTTATACAGTAAGCAGCATAACCACTTTAAACCAACTTTCCATATTTCAACACTCACTATAATTCAACCATTTTTCTATAACCTAACTAAATTACCTACATTGTGATTGAGCCAATATAATTCAACTCAGACATTAATTCTATAGAAACATCTAGTCCTTGGAGAATTGAATTAAAGAGCTCTGCATGTATTTACATTCATATAATAATAATATAATACAGATATAATTTATATACACCATTTTAAAAACATATAAAATTGAATGAAAGAAGTTAATACACAAAAAGCCATTTAAAAGTTTAAAAATCAATGAAAGGAGTAAAAAAGGAATATATAAAATGAAACACTTTTTCAATTGATTTTTTTTTCAATTAACTTCTAACATATTCGCGCGTCCTGGAATAGATTTATTTAAATTTTTTTTTATAAATATAATTTAAAATATTATATTTATATTAATTAATATATTAGATAATAAAAGGCATATATTGGATTTAATAAAATATTTATTTTATTAAATCCAATATATGCCTTTTATTATCTAATGAATTAAGTATGGATTGCTCTATTTTCAAAACGATTAATTAATATATACTCTTTTATATTCATAATTGAGCTAGCATCAAAAAATACCTTTTTCTTTCATTTCTTCCAGAATTTTCATATTCTCTTTTACCTGAAAAAAAAAAAGTTATTAAAGCAAATAACCAATAATCCAATTTATAATGTGCTTGGAGTTTTAATATAGCAAAATGCATAATCATATTTAATATTAAAAAGAAAATGTCATATTGCATAGTTGAGTTAAAGGTTTATTAAGGTAAAAGATATGGGAAAGGCGCTAAAAAGGAGAAAACAATTGAGCCAAGTTGCTAAGTGAGGGCTTAGCAATGATACTAAAGCTAGCATATCTATGAATAATAGGTTTATACTATCATTATTATCGTATCCAATTTATAATGTGCTTGGAGTTTTAATATAGCAAAATGCATAATCATATTTAATATTAAAAAGAAAATGTCATATTGCATAGTTGAGTTAAAGGTTTATTAAGGTAAAAGATATGGGAAAGGCGCTAAAAAGGAGAAAACAATTGAGCCAAGTTGCTAAGTGAGGGCTTAGCAATGATACTAAAGCTAGCATATCTATGAATAATAGGTTTATACTATCATTATTATCGTACCCTCTATTATCACATGCTTCAATGAGTGTTGACTTCAATAAGTGACCTCTATTGATAAATTTTGTAAAAAAAATGTTACCACTACATTTTTACAATTTAAAATTTCTACAACAGAACATATACTGCAATATATAAGGAAAAGATTGCCCTGACAATGTTCAAATATAGATAAAACCATCCACCACCTGTGGACCAGGGAGAGCAGACGACCCAATCAGGAAGAGAGAAGCCCAGCTAGAATCAGTCAAGTCTTGCTTCCCCCTTGTTGACGGTGTAGTTGCATAAACCTCCCTACATGTTACTTTATTGTTCTCCATAATGTATAAAGGTGAATAAAATGGATTCAAACAGAGATCCCTATTGATCCCACGTGCTCATTTGACCATCCTTGATACATCAGCAGAGCAGAGACTGCATAACAATTGGTGTCAGAAATAGAATCTCTGGAAAGATAATTCTCAATACCCATGGAACCAGAAAATGACAACAGAACAAATAGAAAATTTCAAACTCTTTTCGAAGCAATGAAAGAACTTAGCCAGGAAATGTCGGGATTGAGAGAAGTAATCTTGAGAATGATTGATCAACAATCTGCTTTTCAGAAAGAGAAAATTGACCAATGGCTGGAACCTTTCAATGGTGAGAAATTTCTGGGCCAGACTGAAACTACAGAGGAAGAGAGCCTGGTGGATAATGGGCTGTGTAGAAACTCAGAACCTTGGATTCCTCTGAACATCTTTGAAAGAACACCTGCTCTCATGGTGAGCTGCAACATAACAGTGTAACGGAATTCTGTAACGAGGCCAGAATGCCTGGGACTACAGAGAAGATCAAACTGGATGGGACAGAACTGGGAACTCTGTGGAAGTGTGACAATACTGATGGTCAAAGCATACCACAGTTGGAGCTGGTCATAAAAGGAGTCGGACAGAGATTCCTATTGATCCCATTTGACCATCCTTGATACAGAAGAACTGAATGGTGTAACAATATTCTAATATTAAATAAAATGTGACGCAAACATAGTGTGCCATCATTTAAAAACATTTGATAAAACATTTATTTATTTGAACAAAGATTATTTTCTTTTGCTTGGCTCTTATTTCCTGATGAGATCCAAAAATATATAGAAGGTATTTGCATGATGCAACAACATTTTCATATAAAAAAGGAAATCCTATCATGCTAAAATTACTTCAAAAAAGTTCTAAGAGACAATAATAAACACCTTTTATTATTGACAAGGCACAAATTGGATTATAGATTATAAACACAAGGTAATAAGACCAAATCCAAATAAATAAATATATAGTGTGTGACATTTCGGTAAAAGCATTGTTCCTAACATCAGACAATTCAGTACTTTTGTCTGAAGATGGTAACAATGCTGTTACCAAAATGTCACATATATTTATTTATTTGGATTTGGTCTTATTACCTTGTGACCTTTTATTCTCTAATTTTGATTTAGAAATAAAAAATAAAAACAATGTTTTTAATTCTTTTGCTGCTGATCACCTGCCTTGGTCATGATATTAAGCCTTCACTCAGGTGCAACTCACATGTTAGCAATTGATTTTTAGCCTTCATACACTTTTGTATGATTTAAAATTTAATATTAATTCTTCTGGTATAATCTGATTTACATTTTTTTATGTTTGATAGTATCAGAGAAAAAAATACAGTAAAACCCCGCTAAGACGAACCATGGATATAACGAACCTTCCCTTATAACGAACCCATCGAAAATCCCAATTCCATTCCATTAAAATTACCATCGTTATAACGAACTTTTCACTTTTCAAACTAGCGAACTATCGCTATAACGAACCCAATTTTGGTCCCAAAATATTAAATTCTATCAAAAATACCATGCTTATAACGAACTTTTAATTTTAATTCTAAAATTCCAAAATTATAATTTTTAAAACTAATTAAAATTTTGTGTGAGCTCTAGCTCACAGATCGCAATTCAAAACAAAGAATTTAGCGACATTGGGTGTTTATATTCACGTTCTATTTTTATACTGCGCACTTTTATAAATTTTTCATGCCTTATTGAAAACTAAATTTCTTAACTCTACATTAGGAAAATTCCTTAAAACATGATTTAAATTATTAAAACCAGTTTTAAAAGATAATGGAAGTGCCAAAGAAAAAGTCGCTCGTACGAAGATATCACTTGAAAAGAAATTAACCATCATAAAAGCTATTGAGAGTGATACATCGCAAGCGGAACTTCGGAAGAAAATGAAAATGAGCAAAAGTAGCATTTCTACGATATGGGGCAAAAAAGAAGACTATATAAAAAAAAAAATGCTACAAAGAGGAATCAATCCCAACTATTGCCGCTATCGTCAGTGTCATTATCCACTTTTAGAAGCCTTGTATACGTGGTTAGTACAAGCTAGGCTTCATTTTAAAAAATGAAGATTTCTTTGCTAGATATGAAACCAAATTTTTGAGGAATATGTTAAAGCAGAAAAAAATAACAGACTTCTTCAAGTAAGCCTTTGTATCCTATCTATATTAATAAAATGCAAATTTCATAAGAGTACATCACTATAAACTTTCGTTACAATGCATCAATTTCAACCAAATTTTCAACATTTATGTAAAACGAGATGGAGCAGGTTTTGCTTAACATCAAAATATTTTTCCTAACTTTAAAATACATAACTTTGCTGTTATCGATAAAATACAAAAAAATTCAACAGAGTAAAAGTATTTATACTTTCAAAAGTGTTTACTTTCCGCTACTTTCCGCTACTTCGCCGTTTAAAATAACTGCTCTAATTTGAAATATTTGGTATGTTTTATTTGTGTTCACTCTATTTCTATTTATTTGAAGTATTATAATTTCCATGTTTCAAAAACCTATTTCAAAAAGGTTGTAAGAAATATGTAAGGCCTGAAATAGCTTTACATGCGAACATTATGATGCCAAGCGTAGCTTAATAACTGCTCTTGAAATATTTTGTATGTTTTATTTATTTATATATATATTTTCATTTCCATGTTTCAAAAACCTATTTCAAAAAGGTTGTTAGAAATATGTAAGGCCTGAAATAGCTTTACATGCGAACATTATGATGCCGAGCGTAGCTTAATAACTGCTCTTGAAATATTTTGTATGTTTTATTTATTTATATATATATTTTCATTTTTAGATTTAACTGATCTAATTCGCCGTTTAAAATAACTGCTCTAATTCGAAATATTTGGTATTTATTTATTGAAGTCCTTTTTTAAATTTTCTTATGGAGTTTTTTAATTATTGCTTTTATCTTTTAAATACAGTTTATTTATTATATTTTCTACATATATGGGTTGTATCTAAAAAATGGGTTATTTATATTTTTAAATAAGCGAGGGATTTCTTTAACAGATTCATTTATTTGTCTTTTTGAGGTCCTTTTTCAAAATTTTATTTAAGTATTAAGTATTTTATTTAAGTATTTTATATTTAGATTATTTATAGTTTTTTTTAACATATAGGGGTTGTATTTTGTATTTTAGAAAATTATTTCTATTTTTTTCCTCAAAAAAGCATGCTTTTTCATTGCCGTGTCCTGCGGTTGGTCTATTTTTGAGGCTTTTTAATGATAACTGGTTTTGTACATTAATTTTTTAGCTTTTTAATATTATGCTTTGAGTTTTTTATAATCTTTTTAACATATCTGGAAGGTTATTTTGAAGAAAAAGCATGCTTTTTTCTTATTTGTTATTTTTCTTATTTCTATTTTTTTCCTCAAAAAAGCATGCTTTTTCATTGCCGTGTCCTGCGGTTGGTCTATTTTTGAGGCTTTTTAATGATAAATGGTTTTGTACATTAATTTTTTAGCTTTAATATTATGCTTTTAGTTTTTTATAATCTTTTTAACATATCTGGAAGGTTATTTTGAAGAAAAAATTTAGGAATTTTGATTTTTACCTCAAAAAGACAGGTATTTTTTATGCTTTGTTTATAAATTGCTGGTTTTTAAGCTTTTGTTATTAATCTCAATATTTTTTTTCAGAATATGCCTCGCCGCAGCCGACCTTTAATTGTGTTTATTTTACATACATGTGTTTATATTACATAGTATGTGTTATTTTTTGATAATTTGATTGGAAATATTAGTTTTAGCACAACTTGCTTCATACCGTAATGTTATATCTGTGTTGGCTTGCTGAACAATACTGCCCAACATGAATTTACCTATGTTTACCCAAATTACCATTTTAGCATAAGTATACATCTTGCACCTAATAAGAGACCTAAACAATGTGTAAGGTTGAACAAAGAGTGGTCTAACATACACATTGTTTCGGTTTCAGTGAACAAAGAGGTCAGTAAATTTTATTAGAAAAAAAAAAAAACTATTCCATGTAATGTAATAGAAACAAAATACGACCACTACGACCCGGGTTCGATCCCCGCATTGGACACTTTTTTCTGTTTAAAAAAAAAATGCTCCAATAGCCCCCCCGATTCTTGCAAAAGTCCAACCCCACCAGCGAGTGCAAGTAACCAAACGGGGCTCTGGCACATTTGTAAGTGCAAAGTCGAACTGCTTTCACATGTGTAGACATGTGGTGCGCTTACAGTAAAAAGCAGTCGCTAACTACCCACCATGCTTATCATGGCCTGTACCACGTGTACTAGGGATAAGCAAAAAAAAAAAAATAATGAGGATTAAAGATTTTGATTTGTGTTGAAAATTTTGCATGCATTTCTCTATTTCTGTTCTTATCTTGCAAAGCTAATGGATTGTTTAGGTTGCTTATTTTTGACTCGCCAATTTGTTTAGTGATAAAGTGGTATAGCGTTCTTTTTCAGAGCATCACCCTACAAAAAAATTACCTGACCTTTCCTAATATTCAGATAGATTGATTATATCAATAGTTTCATCAAATTGTTTCGGTTTCAGTGAACAAAGAGGTCAGTAAATTTTATTAGAAAAAAAAAAACTATTCCATGTAATGTAATAGAAACAAAATACGACCACTACGTCCCGGGTTCGATCCCCGCATTGGACACTTTTTTCTGTTAAAAAAAAAAATGCTCCAATGGCCCCCCCGATTCTTGCAAAAGTCCAACCCCACCAGCGAGTGCAAGTAACCAACCGGGGCTCTGGCACATTTGTAAGTGCAAAGTCGAACTGCTTTCACATGTGTAGACATGTGGTGCGCTTACAGTAAAAAGCAGTCGCTAACTACCCACCATGCTTATCATGGCCTGTACCACGTGTACTAGGGATAAGCAAAAAAAAAAAAATAATGAGGATTAAAGATTTTGATTTGTTTTGAAAATTTTGCATGCATTTCTCTATTTCTGTTCTTATCTTGCAAAGCTAATGGATTGTTTAGGTTGCTTATTTTTGACTCGCCAATTTGTTTAGTGATAAAGTGGTATAGCGTTCTTTTTCAGAGCATCACCCTACAAAAAAATTACCTGACCTTTCCTAATATTCAGATAGATTGATTATATCAACGTACTAGACTACAAACATTCCCTTGAGTAAAAACAATTATTTAAAAAAAAATCTTATCTAAATATATATCACTCGGGTAGATATGCACACGGGTCAATCCCGGGGCGAAGCCCGGGTCGGCGTCTATCTATATTAATAAAATGCAAATTTCATAAGAGTACATCACTATAAACTTTCGTTACAATGCATCAATTTCAACCAAATTTTCAACATTTATGTAAAACGAGATGGAGCAGGTTTTGCTTAACATCAAAATATTTTTCCTAACTTTAAAATACATAACTTTGCTGTTATCGATAAAATACAAAAAAATTCAACAGAGTAAAAGTATTTATACTTTCAAAAGTGTTTACTTTCCGCTACTTTCCGCTACTTCGCCGTTTAAAATAACTGCTCTAATTCGAAATATTTGGTATGTTTTATTTGTGTTCACTCTATTTCTATTTATTTGAAGTATTATAATTTCCATGTTTCAAAAACCTATTTCAAAAAGGTTGTTAGAAATATGTAAGGCCTGAAATAGCTTTACATGCGAACATTATGATGCCAAGCGTAGCTTAATAACTGCTCTTGAAATATTTTGTATGTTTTATTTATTTATATATATATTTTCATTTCCATGTTTCAAAAACCTATTTCAAAAAGGTTGTTAGAAATATGTAAGGCCTGAAATAGCTTTACATGCGAACATTATGATGCCGAGCGTAGCTTAATAACTGCTCTTGAAATATTTTGTATGTTTTATTTATTTATATATATATTTTCATTTTTAGATTTAACTGATCTAATTCGCCGTTTAAAATAACTGCTCTAATTCGAAATATTTGGTATTTATTTATTGAAGTCCTTTTTTAAATTTTCTTATGGAGTTTTTTAATTATTGCTTTTATCTTTTAAATACAGTTTATTTATTATATTTTCTACATATATGGGTTGTATCTAAAAAATGGGTTATTTATATTTTTAAATAAGCGAGGGATTTCTTTAACAGATTCATTTATTTGTCTTTTTGAGGTCCTTTTTCAAAATTTTATTTAAGTATTAAGTATTTTATTTAAGTATTTTATATTTAGATTATTTATAGTTTTTTTTAACATATAGGGGTTGTATTTTGTATTTTAGAAAATTATTTCTATTTTTTCCTCAAAAAAGCATGCTTTTTCATTGCCGTGTCCTGCGGTTGGTCTATTTTTGAGGCTTTTTAATGATAACTGGTTTTGTACATTAATTTTTTAGCTTTTTAATATTATGCTTTGAGTTTTTTATAATCTTTTTAACATATCTGGAAGGTTATTTTGAAGAAAAAGCATGCTTTTTTCTTATTTGTTATTTTTCTTATTTCTATTTTTTTCCTCAAAAAAGCATGCTTTTTCATTGCCGTGTCCTGCGGTTGGTCTATTTTTGAGGCTTTTTAATGATAAATGGTTTTGTACATTAATTTTTTAGCTTTAATATTATGCTTTTAGTTTTTTATAATCTTTTTAACATATCTGGAAGGTTATTTTGAAGAAAAAATTTAGGAATTTTGATTTTTACCTCAAAAAGACAGGTATTTTTTATGCTTTGTTTATAAATTGCTGGTTTTTAAGCTTTTGTTATTAATCTCAATATTTTTTTTCAGAATATGCCTCGCCGCAGCCGACCTTTAATTGTGTTTATTTTACATACATGTGTTTATATTACATAGTATGTGTTATTTTTTGATAATTTGATTGGAAATATTAGTTTTAGCACAACTTGCTTCATACCGTAATGTTATATCTGTGTTGGCTTGCTGAACAATACTGCCCAACATGAATTTACCTATGTTTACCCAAATTACCATTTTAGCATAAGTATACATCTTGCACCTAATAAGAGACCTAAACAATGTGTAAGGTTGAACAAAGAGTGGTCTAACATACACATTGTTTCGGTTTCAGTGAACAAAGAGGTCAGTAAATTTTATTAGAAAAAAAAAAAAACTATTCCATGTAATGTAATAGAAACAAAATACGACCACTACGACCCGGGTTCGATCCCCGCATTGGACACTTTTTTCTGTTTAAAAAAAAAATGCTCCAATAGCCCCCCCGATTCTTGCAAAAGTCCAACCCCACCAGCGAGTGCAAGTAACCAAACGGGGCTCTGGCACATTTGTAAGTGCAAAGTCGAACTGCTTTCACATGTGTAGACATGTGGTGCGCTTACAGTAAAAAGCAGTCGCTAACTACCCACCATGCTTATCATGGCCTGTACCACGTGTACTAGGGATAAGCAAAAAAAAAAAAATAATGAGGATTAAAGATTTTGATTTGTGTTGAAAATTTTGCATGCATTTCTCTATTTCTGTTCTTATCTTGCAAAGCTAATGGATTGTTTAGGTTGCTTATTTTTGACTCGCCAATTTGTTTAGTGATAAAGTGGTATAGCGTTCTTTTTCAGAGCATCACCCTACAAAAAAATTACCTGACCTTTCCTAATATTCAGATAGATTGATTATATCAATAGTTTCATCAAATTGTTTCGGTTTCAGTGAACAAAGAGGTCAGTAAATTTTATTAGAAAAAAAAAAACTATTCCATGTAATGTAATAGAAACAAAATACGACCACTACGTCCCGGGTTCGATCCCCGCATTGGACACTTTTTTCTGTTAAAAAAAAAAAATGCTCCAATGGCCCCCCCGATTCTTGCAAAAGTCCAACCCCACCAGCGAGTGCAAGTAACCAACCGGGGCTCTGGCACATTTGTAAGTGCAAAGTCGAACTGCTTTCACATGTGTAGACATGTGGTGCGCTTACAGTAAAAAGCAGTCGCTAACTACCCACCATGCTTATCATGGCCTGTACCACGTGTACTAGGGATAAGCAAAAAAAAAAAAATAATGAGGATTAAAGATTTTGATTTGTGTTGAAAATTTTGCATGCATTTCTCTATTTCTGTTCTTATCTTGCAAAGCTAATGGATTGTTTAGGTTGCTTATTTTTGACTCGCCAATTTGTTTAGTGATAAAGTGGTATAGCGTTCTTTTTCAGAGCATCACCCTACAAAAAAATTACCTGACCTTTCCTAATATTCAGATAGATTGATTATATCAACGTACTAGACTACAAACATTCCCTTGAGTAAAAACAATTATTTAAAAAAAAATCTTATCTAAATATATATCACTCGGGTAGATATGCACACGGGTCAATCCCGGGGCGAAGCCCGGGTCGGCGTCTAGTATTGTAATATAATATTTATTTATATAAAATATATTTTTATACCTTTTAAAATATTATTAATAAAGTTTTTATTTAATTTTTATATGTAAGGTATACTTTTCTTGGATTTTTTTGACATATGGGGGGCAGGTTGCATTTATACTAATTAAATTATCAGAGGAACTGATCAAAAAGGCAATATTTTCACATGATTTTGTTTTTATTTTAATATACAGCTTTAATATATAGAAATAGGTTAATTTTTAGGGGGAAAAAAGCAGCCAATATTAAGAGGTAGCCTTTTTTTTTTTTTTTTTTTGCGCATGCCCTTTAATTATATCCTCAAAAAAAAATTTAAATACCCAAACCTATAGTGAACCAAAAGTCCCGTCCCAATGGGGTTCACTATAGAGGGGTTTTACTGTATATATATTTTAAATTATCCCTAGTACACGTGGTACAGGCCATGATAATAATGGTGGGTAGTTAGCGACTGCTTTTACTGTAAGCGCACCACCTGTCTACACATGTGAAAAGCAGTTCGACTTTGCACTTACAAATGTGCCAGAGCCCCGTTTGGTTACTTGCATTCGTTGGTGGGGATGGACTTTTGCAAGAATTGGGGGCCATTGGAGCATTTTTTTTTTTTTAAATCAGAAAAAAAGTGTCCAATGCGGGAATAGAACCTGGGTCATAGTGGTCGAAAACCAAACGGTTTAACCAGCCTTCCACCGACCCCCTCAGAGAAAATGAATGTTGTAAATGACCATGGTTTCAGCTTTTGAAAAATAGTATTTTATTATTATTTTTTAAATTATTGATAAGAAATGAATCTCAGGAATGTTGGCACCTGTGAAAGGTTATGACTTGGTAGTAGCACTGGCTAACAACATGTGTGTCCAGCAACAAGCGAGCTAAGATGACAATGATGCATCATTATATGAAGTTAGATCCAATCAATTGAAATGATAAATGTTTCAAACTTACCATATTGTTCTTTTCTTCTTCAAGCAAGACTAATTTCTTGTCCAATTCTTCCAGCTTAATTTTGTAGCTCTCCTCCTTTTCTTTAATTTCTCTAAAACGCAAAATAATTTAATATATTCATTGATTGCATATAAAATATTTAAAATGTTACCTGTTTTTTAGATTGATCTGCATTTCCATGTTTTCTTTTAACTGTTGAATTTCCTTTGTTGTAGCTTGTTGATCATGTGACCCTAAAGCACAAAAATAAATTAACCTCTTTACAATTGTTCAAGTATTATTACAATTACAATAACAAGTATGAAAAAAGACAGAATGGTGTGGAGTTCAAGAGAGCTGCTGTCTACCTCTGTAAAAGTGCTGTTTAAAATGAAAAATGTGCACACCCATTTATTGCATGAACCCAACACCATATGTACAAAATAAGGCTCTGGTATTTTCTATGTGCAAAATTCTAACTATTACTATATAGTTATAGGAGGATGGTATAAACTGTCCACGACCTGGGATCGAATCCGGCATTAGGCACCTTTTCTGAAAAAAAAAAGGCTTCAATGGCTCTGAATCTTGAAAAATTCTAACTCCACGACTGAGTGCAAGTAACCAAATGGAGCTCTGGCACACTTGTAATTCCAAAAGTCGAATTGCTTTCCTCATGTGAAGACGTGGTGCACTTGGAGTAAAACCAGTTGCTAACTATCTCCCAGGATTATCATGCCGTGTACCATGTGTACTTGGGATAATTATATATAACACCACATTTACAATCATCATTATAATTTACAGAGCAGTATGCTGGCAGTTTGTTGTATCTACATCATTATCCATAACAACAAAATCTACCCCACTTGCCCAAAATGTAGCTTGGCACCTGCAGCTCCGGAACGCATTTTGGCTTGCATTAGATGCACTAAACAGGATCTTTGGGAGAGGCCGCTGCTTATCATAAAACAGCTCGAGGAGCATGAACTCATGGAATTCGTGTAATTTTTACACAAGGGGAAAAACAATAACAACATCATTATACAACTTATTTTTTTAAAAATGTTTTTTTGGCCTCTTTAGGAAAAAATAAGGGTCTCCATGATGGTACTGTTGTCATTAGTTGGTTATCCAGGGGGCACCCGACCATTAGACTTCTAGGAGCCACCTGGAGATAACCAACCAACAGTAGTAGTACCAAAACCCATCATGGAGACCCTTATTTTTTTTTCCTAGAGAGACCAACTTATTTCAAACAGACTCTTTGAAGAATATAGGCATCCACCTGGTGTACTGGTTCTTCCACCGGGTCTTTCCATTAAATGGTGGTGTAGAGGTCCATCGTACCCTCTATGGCACAGTTGATTCTCAATTCAAGTCCTACTGGATCAAAGACTAAATTATATTTAAGATGAAGATTCTACAGTCCTAAATATAATTCTAGCAGGAGATATAAATATTCAGAAATAAGCCCAAATCTGATTTAAGGCCAGAAATTTCTATTTACCTCCCCCTGACTTAGTTTTAAATTGACAATAAACAGAATATAGAGGAATAGTATTTATGTGAATGCGATTATTTTTTAGTATAATTTTTTTTTTCCCCTAGTACACGTGATAAAGGCCATGATAATCATGGTGGGTAGTTAGCGACTGCTTTTACTGTAAGTGCACCACATGTCTACACATGTGAAAAGCAGTTCGACTTTGCACTTACAAATGTGCCAGAGCCCCGTTTGGTTACTTGCACTCGCTGGTGGGGTTGGACTTTTGCAAGAATCAGGGGCCATTGGAGCTTTTTTTTTTTTAATCAGAAAAAAGTGTCCAATGCGGGAATCAAACCCGGGTCGTAGTGATCAAAAACTAAACGGTTTAACCAGCCTTCCACCGACTCCCAGAAAAATAAAATTTAAAAATAGAAGTTTAACAATAAAAATACCTTTTTCTTTCACAGCTTCCAAAATCTCTGTACTTTCTTTTTTCTGAAACAACAAAAAGGGAGTAATTTAGTGAAGAAGGGATCACAAATTGATTTCTATATATCGCATAATTTTATTTCTGTCAATAAAACAAAAAACCTTATATGTGAATGAATCAAAAATAAAAGACCTTTTCAGCATTGTGCGAATAGTTGTGCTAAAAACATATCCAAAATTCTTGACTCTTTTTCAACATATTGAATCTCTTGGTGTATTCGGAAACATATTGAATCTTAATAACTCCACCTTTGCAACCCCAAGCCTGGATAATAGGGAGGAGGTGGAGCAGTAACAAGCTTGCTAAAAAATTTGGCTCAGCTGACCTAGCTGATAGTACCCTGTAAGGGCTCCTGATCCAGGAATACAGGATGAGCAGCATCTGTACTCCATGTTAGGAACAGCTCCACATAGCGGCTATTCCTCAAGTCAGAGGCGGCCATTTCATATTGGAGATAAGTCGGCCTGCTACTGAGTAGTGCTCCCAGTCTTAATGACATGGGCAGACACATCTTACTTCACCCAGTCTTGATAATTGTCAAAACACCATCAAAAGTCTCAAGCTCTATAGGCTTTAACCCTAATATGATTGAGTGGAGATAAGAAAGAAGAAGATGAATCTTAAACATGGCATCACCATGAAAAGAAGATAATTCCAAGACAGGCTCCAACAACAGAGAGATCTCCGGCACAATGATATTTTGCTACCATTACCCCAACTAAATGAAACCATCCGTTCCAACCTATTTTTTTTTAAATTTTAAACTAGCATTCACTTATGACTCCACGTGGAACTTTTGAGAAGTTACTGTATATAGATAATATCATTTTCATCATCATTAAAATATTTTTCCACACAAGTTGCTCAACAATGATAAAGTGTTATATTTTAACAAAGAGTTGAACCTTCCTCTAAATATTTTCAATGCTAAATTACATCTGAATGGGCTAAGTAAACCTTGAACTGTTTGCGAAAAAATGAGTATGCAGATGCATTCACATCTTAATATACAGTTAAACCTGTCTATAGTGCCCCCTCTTGGGACTCACCAAAATAGGGTGCTATAGAGAGGGGGTGCTATAGACAGGTCACTTTTAATGTAAATCGTATCGTACTACATACTTAAAATCGGGCACTATAGAGAGGGAGGCGCTATAGATAGGTTTAACTGTATATATATATTTTTTTTCACTTGTATTTCATTATTTTAATAATTTTAGCTATTCATTTATTCATATAAATTATACACAAGGTAGTAAGACCAAATCCAAATAAATAAATAGTGTGTGATGTTACGGTTACAGCGTTGTTACCGCCATAAGACAAAGGTACTGAATCTAGGCATGTACTTTTGTCTGATGATGGTAACAATGCTGTTAGTGAAACAACACACACTATTTATTTATAGGGACTTGGTCTTATTATCTTGGGTTTCTATTCTATAATCCAAATTGTAACTTATCATCATATAAATGATTAAATAAAAACAAACGATAATAATTTATAGCAATTCTTTTGTCTACATATAAATGATGTAGTTAAGAATTTTCCACATTTCTAATTTTCTCCTGTAATTGACTGGATGTCAATAAAATGATTTAAATTGTAAATTTACTTTTCTATTTCTAAAAATACCATGTTTACACATTCCAATATATTTATATATAAATTCTTTAATAGTGTGTGTGTGATTATACATATATTTATTTATTTTAAAACTTACCGCATTATCTCTTTCTGCTTCAATCAAGCTTATTTTTTTCTCCAAATTTTCTAACTTTGTTTTGTAGCTGTCTTCTACTTCTTTTATTTCTCTAAAACAAAAGGAAACAATTTGATAAAATGTGTTTTAAAATGATTTCAAGAACTTACCTGTTTTTGATATTTGTTTGTTTTTCCATGTGTTCTTTCAATTCTTTTATTTCCTTTGTTGCCATTTGCTGTTCGAGTGAGCCTATAAAACACACACACAAATAAAATTAAATAGACAATTGACAATTAAAATAATTTTATTGACATCTTGTCAATACATACAAAGTGCACAGTCTGCACTAATTTAAAAAAGATAATTACAGTCGAACCTCTTTAATTCAACACCCCAAGGGATCTCAGAGCTTTCGGTTGAATTAAAGGAAGTGTTGAATTAAAGTTAGATGATTAGCTAATCATCTAACTCGCTAAAATAATATATTTTTTTAAAATAGCTTTGTAATATAAATTAATGATATTAATTGAAACCATTGTGTGTGTACTTTTTATTTATTTTATTTTCATGATTAACTTTTAGTATCAAGGACAAAATGGCATTAATACATATTTTAGAAACATAAATAATTGTAACAAATAAATTTACTGGCAATGTGTTTCTTTTCAGTAATATAATTAAATATTAACTCTAATCGAAGCAAGCAAGGTACGCTGCTGCCACTGCAGTAAAAGAGCTGGTGCTGCAATCAACCACTTGGCCACATCTTCTACGTGCTCATTTGTAAAGGCCAAAATATTGCAGTCCAGAAAACAATGTTAAGACCTTTAAGGATCTTGCAGGCCAACGCCCACAAATCTCCTTCTGCCATCTTAGAGCTTTCTAATTTGGCAGAGGCAACTAGAGCCGACCTGGTGCTTCTACAGGAACTTCCTGCCCACTTCAACTGGCCCTCGTCTGGTTTACAAACCTTCAATACTCCTGGTTCATATATACCTTCAGGTATAGCAGCACGCTCTAATCTCCAAGTGCTGCCCATCGATTCTTCAGACCCAGCTATCACATCTATTGCTATCTGGCTGGGGCACAGTCCTATCTCAGTCATCTCAGCATACTGGCATGGTCAAAGGGATGCTGACGACTTTCTCCCTCACATTGAATCCATCAACAACAGGTTCCCACTTCCGATGATCATAGGCATGGATGCCAATGCTCACTCCCCATGCTGGGGTATCAACGCCAGACTTGGCTCACGTGGAAAAAATCTTGAGGACTTTGCCCGCCTTAACGACCTCCACGTCTTAGGCCCACCAGTGCAGTTTAGGTGGTCTACTGGTCACCTCTCTTCCTCTATTGATGTCACACTGGCGTCAAGTTCCCTAGCAGCCCGTGCTACCAAGCATCTGGTGGGTGAGTTGGCATTCACAGATCACATTCCCATTCTCTCTGTCTTCGCTGACATGGTGACAAATGAACCTAGCGACACATGGGTTGAATCCTCGTGCAAACGGGCCACACTCACATCCTATCTTGAATCTTCGCTGCATCACGTCGCTTCCCTCCTCCAAGACGCGTCCACTCCTGAAGAGATTGACAATGTAGTGTTGCTCCTCACGTCCATTCTCCAAGGTGCCTGTGACGTCTCCATGCGGAGATGGTCCAACAGTCCTAGACCTTCAAAACCCTGGTGGACTCCTGAACTTAGTGGCCTGAGAAAACTAGTCCTTTCCCTCCGTCGCTGCTCGCAGAGCACACAGAGTCCAATCCGGAGTTTCTTCCGTGGGAACTATCGAGCAGGCCACAATCGACTCAAAGCAGCGATACGAAAAGCCAAGAGTAAATGTTGGCTAAACCTCTGCAACAAAGTTTCAGCCACTGCTTGGAGCGCCATACACCGCTTCATAGCTTAGGGCCGTAAACCCAACAGGGGTCCTCCTCTCCTCCAGCATAATGATGGCTCCCCCTTCACTCCAGAGGAGACAAGCCGCACAGTCCTGGAGCATTTCCTTCCACCAGACAATCGACCACATCCACCTAAAAATGATCCTCCACCCTACTCCAATGAACCAGACTTCCAGCCTTGGAAAATCTCCAGAGCCATCTACCGTTGTGGCAGCAGGAAGACCCCAGGTCCGGATGGGCTTGACTCTCTATGCCTAGTCCTTGATGGACCCCCACTACATTCATTACTGGCCACATTATTTTCCAAGTGCCTCAAAAGTGGCCACTTCCCTCGTCCCTGGAAAGCTGGACGCCTCATCCTTATCCCTAAACCTTCTAGCTCAGCCACAAACAAGCTAGATAGGTATAGACCCATTAAACTTTTGAACAACTTGGCAAAGGTGTTTGAAAGAGGCATTCTGGCCAGACTCCAATGGCTGGCAGATCGACACGGCTGGTTTTCTGACAACCAATTCGGATTTGTCCATGGGCGTTCGGCAGAAGATGCACTGGCCAAAATCACAGAGTTCATCGGCAGCAGGCAGTCACACTGGAGGAAGACTCTGGCAAAAAGCCTGGACACCAGCAAGGCTTTCGATACCATTTGGAGACCGGCCATTGTCCAAAGCCTTGATCGCCTAATCTGCCCCAGTCTCACTGGTTTGCCTCGTGCAAAGTTTCCCCGAGGACCGGGAAGTCACATATTTCGCATGGTCATCCATTGCCTCAACCTTCTCCCAGCGGGGAAAACCCCAAGGCTCTGCGTCGAGTCCCTTCCTCTGGAATGTGGTCGCTCGTGAACTATTCCTGATTTTTCAAATCAGGGAAAGTTCGCTAGTGGCTTTTGCCGACGACTTCACCCTCCTAATCCAGGTCTGTGGTCGTTTGCCTGTCGTGGCTATAAACGACTTTCTGGGTAGGATGACTGCTTGGTGTGTTGACAATGGTCTCCAGCTCAACCCCAGGAAGACACAGGTCTGCATCTTCCAGTGGAGGAGAGTTTGCCCCAACCTGGATCCTGGGTTAAAGATTCTCGGACAACCTATTACCATAAGCCAGAATATCACCATATTGGGGGTCGAATTCGATCAAACTCGTAAATTCGTCTCCCATCTTAAGAAAATTGTACTACGGATCCGCTGCATAATTCCCCGTTTCTCTAATGCCATCCAAGGAAAATTTGGACTGTCTTTTGTGGCTGGAAACTGCATTTTCAAAGCTGTGGTGGTACCGGCCTTCCTCTATGGGGTCTCTGCTTGGGGCAGTCGCGCTTCCTCAAGAGAAGGCATTCGTCAGCTCTGGAGTCTGCAGTACCTCTTCGCGCGCCGCACGTTACGAGGTGGCCCCTGCACTCCAACTATCTCAGCCATTTCTCTAACTGGTAGCCCTCCGCTCGATAACACAATCAAAGCGCGAATGAACTATCTCAAGGCAGCTAAGGAGGGCCAGTTCGAGTTTCGGCCTGGTCCAGCTGCTCTCCCTTACCCACCCTTCCGCACAATTACTTTCAGTCTAGAATATGACAAAGTCACTTCCCCTGTTATACATACTGATGGATTGATATCCGAGGCAGGAGTTGGTGCCGCAATTATCCTTCCCTCTCAAGACCAACCAAAACTCCTCAGACTACATCCGGATTGCTCTGCTTTCCAAGCCGAACTGCTTGCCATCCTTTGGGCAACTCGCCTCGCGGAAAGTATGCCAGCCAACCCAGGAGTCACTATAGCGTCTGACTACAGATCTGCACTGGCCGCTATATGTACTCCTGGTCCAGCCCAAACGGCTCTAATTGCGGAGATAATTCTAGCGTTAGACCAAGCACCTCAGGTCAGCCTCTGTTGGGTAAAGGGCCACAGTGGAGTTGCAGGCAATGAACTGGCTGACCAGGCAGCAAAGACTGCAGCAATCTCTAACCTTGAACAATCCTACTCCATCCTTCCCCAAAGCTTTGCCCGCAGCCGTGCCCACTCATCTGCTATGGAAGCTTGGACCTTAGTCTACACCCAGGATTACCATAACAGAAAACTAAAAAGATTTGTGACCTCCCCAATCCGCCTTAGGCCATTCCTGTCCAAAATACGTCTTGGGATGGCCACCACTACCATCCTTACCGGTCACGGCCACGTTCTGGCAGATCTAGCACTCTGGCATAGAGATCTAGATCCAACATGTCCTCACTGTCGGGAAGAGTCACAAACTGTGGATCACCTCCTCTTCTCCTGTCCAGCTTTTATGCTACACAGGCTACAGACAGCCCTGCTGCTTGGAGTACAAGACTTCAGCCCAACAGCCCTGCCCCTACTTCCTGACTCCCTGCTAGCCTGGAACTACCTGGTTACCTGGTTCACCTCAGCAACTGAAGTAACTGAAGAAGAAACAACAATATCAAAACTGAGTTAGCAATGCAGGAAGGTACTTTGTTCATTCAATACCTTCTAAAAATCCCTCCATGTTTTCTGGGGAGGATGGTGAGTAACACCATAGTTGGATATGAACTGTAGCAGGGCAAAATAATTTGGATGAAACCTTTCGCCTTGCTAATGCTTACTAAGGCTCAAGACATAGGCACAATTAAAGGAGAGAGCACAGAGTTCTACATTCAGGATGTGCAAAGAGATGGATATCCAAATGATCAGAGAAGATAAAATCTACCATCTCAAGAAAGGGATAGTAGAGATTTACCAGGTGCTCCTTCCAAGAGATGTGCATAGTACCAAGCAATTCATTACTGAGTGCGACATGTTGAAGTGCTCCATTGCAAGAGAGTGAGTGACTCCAACCAGGTATGAGCGCTTGGCAAATGTGGCATCCTTCAGTGATTATTATAACAGGACCAATCTGCCCTCAATTATTAGGCAAATTGTCTGTGAAGAGAAGTGGGTATTAGACTTCCCTCAAGAAGAACGGAAAATTGTTGCAATTGAGCATATGGTATAGCAGGAAATTGAAGGAACTCTCGGCACTAATTTCTAAACCTACATGGAGTCCCCCTCAAAATAGAAGGAATTGAGGGAAAGCCAATCTGCTTCCACTGTGGATACCCTTGTCCCATCATCCACTACTGCTGTGACAGGAGGAGGCAGAAAAAACAAAAAGAAAATTAATATTTTCAACAGAGAGAGAGGGGCAAGAGCCAAGAAGATTCTATAATTCTTGAAATAGCCAAAAGCCCAATGATGACTTGCCAAGAGTAAATTTAGGCTCAATCGAAGCCCTTCTTCCCCTTACCCTTGTCAAAACAGACAACCTTTGTCGCCTGCTAAGAGAGCCAGTCGGTCACCTTGCCATTTCCATCCTAAAAGATAGAAGCTGTGACCTATTTTGAGGTTGAGGCCACAACATTAAGAGGAATCTTCCCTTGTCGACTATGTAAAATTGATGTAAATTGATGATTGACGTAAAATCAGAGGAAAGACAAAATGTGCTCTTGATGATTCTGCTGCTCCTTATACCAGCATGTCCAAGAGGTTTATTTTAAAACTAAGAAAAATAATGTTCACCGAAACCAACGTCAATTTGAAAATGGCTAATGGAAATTTCATTAGACCAAAAGGATGCTGTACTCTGTACCTATAATAACTGCAGTAAAATTTTGAATTTGTTGTCCTAGAGGACAGTAATCATGGTTTAATCCTTGGATGGGAATTTTTGAAGTTATCCAGAGTGGTTATTAACTTAGCTGATGATAAAATTTTCTTAGAAAAATGCCTTATGCACCCAGGAGCAATTCATCTCTCTCCAGTACAAGAATACAGGATTGAGTCTGTGGAACAAACTTCACATCTTAAAAAAGATTAGTATTTTGAACAATCAATGTAGAATAATCCACCAGCATCTACCATTCTTAGATGAATACACTCACTTACAAAGATATTGAATAAGACCATAGCAAACATGATGTTTATGTATGTGGACATTAACAAGAAAGATCGGGATTTTGGCCAATCATTGGCTACATTCAGATACAACACAGCAAAACAAGTGTTTACTGGGTTCACCCCATTTTCCTTGTACACAGGCATGAAGATGAGACTCCATTGGCCATTTTATTTCCCAAATCACTTCCCAAAGATGATTATTTCATCCAAACTTAGGGTCAAAAACTGAAAAAGTGCGACAACTGGCACATATCCACTCAATGAGAAATCAAAGGGAAGTATAAACTCCGTTATGACACTCACAATAGGAACATAATGTACCAGCCTGGAGACCTCTTCTGGATCTTTATCTCTGTGTGCAAGATATTCAGAAAAATCAATTTCATGTTACTTCGGCTCATATAAAGTCACCAGAAAATTCTCCTATGCGACCTAGGAGGTGAAGACATTTGGGAACCAACAAGGTCAATGTAAAACTGAGGGCAGAGTCCATGTTTGCAAGATTAAGCCTCACTTGGACCAAGAAGAACAGGAGGACGACATAGAAGAGGATAAAGACAATTAATCAAACCTCCAAAAAAGGACCTTCCAGCAGAAAGAAAACAACCACCCTGAAACACCAAGAGGAGCTTCCCAGACCAAGAGAACTGGATTTTCATGGACCTATTACTCGGTCTCAATCCTTGAGTCTACTGCTATCAAGTCTAAGTCTATGCCCTCTATAAAAAGAGGCTATGTGATGGAAAAATGTATCATCATGAAACTTGTCCTTCACATCTTTAAAGCAAATAATTTGTCAGTTTATAATGGTGGTCGCCTATAGCCATGCCGATACAATCAGTAAATATGTTTATTCATTCACTATACTATGCTACAATATAAAATATGTATTTAGTCTGATAATAAATCTAAATCAACATTTGGTTGAGATTTATTTCAATAGATGGTGCTTTGCCATCTAAAATAGTCATGTGAGCAGTCAAGGTATGCTTATTCAGTCATTTTACTGCCATACCTTCTCTTTGATTTATTGTTAAATGTAATAGATTGAATGAAGAAACCAGAGAGACTGTTGTCATCACAGAAGAGATGAGTGGAGTCTACCCAGTTGGGATTGACCTTCCTTGTATACACCTATATAGTTGATAATTATATATTTTAATTAATAATAGATCTTTTTTAATATTTGATAGAAAACCCTTTAATTAGTTTACCTCCTATTAAAGAATCAAAATTTCTCCTAAAGATATTCAAAATGGAAGTTTTATTATATACCCCTTTTATGATAAGGCACAATTTGGATTATAGATTATAAACACAAGGTAATAAGACCAAATTCAAATAAATAAATAGTGTGTGACATTTCAGTAACAACGCTCTTACCGAAACGTCGCACACTATTTATTTATTTGGATTTGGTCTTATTACCTTGTAAACCCCTTTTAAAATAATATTCACAAGGAAAATATAGAAAAATACCTTTTTCTTTCAATTCTTCCAAAATCTTTACATTTTCTTTCTTCTGTAAACAAATATTAAAAAGTTAGTAAAAAGCACATTTCAAAACAATAATTATATATGTAGAATTCTATAAGACTATTGCTTCAACCATTAGAATAGTAATGTATTAAAAAATATATCTCATGCAAGTTTTAAAACTTATCGTGCAATATTTTAATCATATATAAAGAATATATTTTTTTGATCATCTCTCTCTACAAAGCATGCAGAATCATATATATGAATATTTTTGTGTATTAAATTATGTATATTTTTATTGCTACTTTAAAATATATATATATACAGTAGAACTTCCCTGTAAAGGACACCTAATTGCAGAGCCAAAGTGTCCTTTAGGGAGAGGTGCCCTCTTACCAGAAAGTTGCTAAATAGTAAAAATGGTAATTTTGCATATGAAAACTGTCCTTTGTAGAGAGGTGTCCTCTAGTACGAGTGTCCTCTCATGGAGGTTCTACTGTATATATAATTAAACGCTATTTCTATAGCCCTTGAATTGCAATGAATAAAAATTTAGAGAGGAAGGAAGGGCACATCAAAGATAAAGCCTCCGGTTTTGCCAATCAATATCCAGACTGCTCCACTATCGTAACAATAATAATTTATTTATCCGGCATGCACCATTCACTTTATGCAAACTTTACATCCCCATCTCTACTATTATATTAGAATGCATTTCTTATATACCCTGCATTTGTTATTGAATACAATAAATGGGCATTTTGAAATAACTATGGACATATGCTTCTAAGACTGTTAAAATATAAACCTAAATTCAACCAGTCCTAGAGAAGTCCATAGTTGTTTCAAAACACTCATTCAATAGAAAATGCAGGATATATAAGAAATTTATTCAGAGATGTAGCATGTAAAGTTCACATAAAGTGAGTGATACACAAAGGATAAATAAAATCTTGTTATAATAGTAGAGCAGTCTGAAGATGAAAATGGTGAAAATACTGGGAGAGTTTACCACTGATGAGACAAGCCCTCCCTCTTTCAATTTGAATTCATTGCAGTGTAAAAAAGATGTAGAAATAATAATATTTAATTATACAGTAAAACCCCTCTATAGTGAACCCCATTGGGACGGGACTTTTGGTTCACTATAGCCACGGTTCACTATAGCCACGGTTTGGGTATTTAAATTTTTTTTTAGGATATAATTAAAGGGCATGCGCAAAAAAAAAAAAAAGAGGCTACCTCTTAATATTGGCTGCTTTTTTTCCCCCTAAATTAACCTATTTCTATATATTAAAGCTGTATATTAAAATAAAAACAAAATCATGTGAAAATATTGCCTTTTTGATCAGTTCCTCTGATAATTTAATTAGTATAAATGCAACCTGCCCCCCCATATGTCAAAAAAATCCAAGAAAAGAATACCTTATTTATAAAAATTAAATAAAAACTTTATTAATAATATTTTAAAAGGTATAAAAATATATTTTAAAATTACAATATAGGATACAAAGGCTTACTTGAAGAAGTCTGTTATTTTTTCTGCTTTAACATATTCCTCATAATGACACTGACGATAGCGGCAATAGTTGGGATTGATTCCTCTTTGTAGCATTTTTTTTTTATAGTCTTCTTTTTTGCCATATCGTAGAAATGCAACTTTTGCTCATTTTCATTCTCTTCCGAAGTTCCGCTTGCATTGTACCACTCTCAATAGCTTTTATGATGGTTAATTTCTTTTCAAGTGATATCTTGGTACGAGCGACTTTTTCTTTGGCACTTACATTATATTTTAAAACTGGTTTTAATAATTTAATCATGTTTTAAGGAATTTTCCTAATATAGAGTTAAGAAATTTAGTTTTCAATAAGGCATGAAAAATTTATAAAAGTGCGCAGTATAAAAATAGAATGTGAATAAAAACATCCAATGTTGCTAAATTCTTTGTTTTGATTTGCGATCTGTGAGCTAGAGCTCACACAAAATTTTAATTAGATTTGAAAATTATAATTTTGGAATTTTATAATTAAAATTAAAAGTTCGTTATAAGCATGGTATTTTTGATAGAATTTAATATTTTGGGACCAAAATTGGGTTCGTTATAGCGATAGTTCGCTAGTTTGAAAAGTGAAAAGTTCGTTATAGCGATGGTAATTTTAATGGAATGGAATGCGGATTTTCGATGGGTTCGTTATAAGGGAAGGTTCGTTATAGCCATGGTTCATCTTAGCGGGGTTTTACTGTATATTTTTTAAAAATAGTGTGTTAAAATATTTCTAATTGTGAATATATCTTAGTATTTGTGCCTAAGCTAGTGTTGTTGCATATTCAGTGATCGGAATATGACCACCCTGCACAGAGAAGATCGAAAAAATGCTGTTTTGGTGTATATTTAAAGAGAAAGATGATAAACCACAATTTGGATTATAGGTTAGAATTACAAGGTAATGAGACCAAATTCAAATAAATGTATAGTGTGTGATGTTTTGGTAACAACACTGTTACCATCATCAGACAAAAGTACATGCCAAGATTCAGTACCTTAGTCTAATGGCGGTACAAATGCTGTAACCAAAACTTCAGACACTATTTATTTATTTGGATTTAATCTTATTACCGTGTAGTTTAAAAGGGAGAGAGATATACTCCATAGTGTACATACATATGAATTCATAAAAATTTAAATTCAAATAGCATAATGTAGTTTCATAGACAATCTCTTTATGTTTTAAAATAGTAAACAAATATATATTATAGAGGTAAAAAATAGTATAAATGTGCAATTGTGTTGTTATTTCTTATCCCCTTGTGTAAAGATTACACGAATTCCATGATGTGCAATTGTACTGGGATAAGGTGCATAAATTAAGAAAAAAAAAAGAGCATCTCCTTATCGTGCAACTGAAACTGCTGGCTTGCACCATCTATCAAATAAATACCAACTATTCGTTGTATCAATGAATAGTTGATATTTATTTTGATAGATGGTGCAAGCCATCAGCAACTTTCAGTTGCACAATAAGGAGATGCCCCCTTTTTTTTTCTTAATATATTGTAATATGGGTAATTTTTTTTTTTTTTTCTTTCCTCACTGTATGACAAGATATCCGAGAGGCGGGAGGATGGCCAACGTGTGTGTGGGGGAGGTCAGGCGTCAGGACAGCATTCCAATGTGGGGGAGCGGGGAGTCGGAGAGATAACGGCGGTGAGAACAGACGTGGCAAGTTGGCTACGGAAAGTCGGCTCCGGGTGTGTGGCCGTATGGACTGACCAGGAAGACGGTAACGAGGAGGATCCCTCTGGTGGCGGACAATGAATTCAAGTTCATCTACTGTATATAGTTACTTATCTACTCTTTAAAGCTCTTATAATAAATATACCGTACTAAGATGTATCCACAAAGAACCCACATTGTTCTCTTAAAAACCTTATACGCAAACATCGACGACTGAGAAGAGTCGTAACAATATTATAGAGTAAGCTTAGTTTAGTGTAATGCCTAACAATGTTAAAAAATATGTTCATGAGTTAGAATGTGCAAAAATTAGATTAAAATATATATTTGATATGAAAAAAAATGTTTTACCATTTTATCCTTCTCCACCTCAACCAAATTTAACTTTTTCTCCAATTCTTCCAGCTTAGTCTTATAGCCATCTTCAATCTCCTTTATTTGCCTGAAACACATCAAATTATGTAACCAAGTTATAATTCAGTTTGAATGATAAGGCACAATTTGGATTATAGATTATAAACACAAGGTAATAAGACCAAATCCAAATAAATAGTGTGTGACGTTTCGGTAACAGCATTGTTACCATCTTCAGACAAAAGTATTCAGGATTCAGTAATTTTGTCTGAAGATGGTAACAACGCTGTTACTGAATTTTGGATTTATTTGGATTTGGTCTTATTACCTTGAATTCAGTTTAAAATTCTTCTTATAATTTTACCTAATTTTAAGATCCATTTGTGCCTCCATATTTTCTTTTAGCTCTTGAATTTTCTTTTCGGTGCCTTGCTGTTCAGAGGAACCTAGAACAAAAATAAGACATTTTCATTTAGAAATATATATCCAGTACAATATTATATTACTCTCTATCCTATTCATCCTATATATATCCTATTTTTCCTGGTCCTAGTCTGAGGTGAAATTTGAAATATCCAATTCATGGACAAAATTTAAGGAAGTGGAAAGTGTGCTGTCAGGTGTGTCTTCAAAAATATTCACTGTGTATCAAATATCTTTCAGGAGTTAGTCTGATTACCGATATACATACTGAAAGGTACAACTTCCTTTAGTTTTGTCTCCATGAGTGTAAAATATCCTACCTATAATGTGCTATAAGCTCTGCTGTATAATATATTCTCAATTTTATATATCTTTTTATTCAAACAGCATTGTTCCAAAAATAGTGAAATAGGAATTTCAGAATTACTGAAAAGTAATTAACTAAAAAAAAAAGCCCAAACCTCCATGACTAGCAAGATAAACAAGCAAAGAAAAAACATCTGCTGCTGCCTCGCCTTGAATCAAACAATGGTCAGAACGTATGTCTCGCTATGAGACAATTGGCAATCAAATGTTCCTATATTCTAGAAATTTGTGATTTTTGAGAAAAATCCCATTGATTTTAAATGTTGAAAAAAAATATATTAAAAAAAAAATCTTTTATTGTAATATTAATATCACCAAAAATACTTTGTTAGGCAAAAAAGGGCATCTTAGCTATCAAAATAGAAACTCCATGAGAATGTATATTGAATTTAAAAATCTTTAACAATATGAACCAAATATCCAGTATACTTGTATCACACTTTACCATACTGCTGATGTTTCAGATTTTATTTCCAGTGCAGCATTTCACCAAAGGTTAGTCACAACCTCAACTAATCATATTCTTCTCAAGAAATTATTCTGTAAAATGGAGCATATATAAGCCAAAGGACTACTGGCAGTGTAGTTTGCCATTAACCACTTTCAGCACTTGCTGGAAAGATGTCAATTTCCAATGACCACAAGCCCCTCACATATGTCCTCCAAAAGAACTTAGGCAGAGCCTTGTCAGCGAACATTTTGGTTTTATTGGCCAATTTATCACAGACATTCATCACATTGTAGGCAGAAAGAGCTTGTTGTTGTTGTTTCTTAACCCCTTGGGTAAAAAATACACAAATTCCATGAGTTAATGCTCCTCAAGCTAATTTTATGTTAAGCAGCGGCCTCTCCCGAAGGTTCTGTCAGAGAAAGCTTTCCTTACCTATGTGTGTGGTCTCCAGTTTCAATATCAGCACTATACCATTGAAACTCTTGCTACATGAGCTACAATCAATTTTGACATCAAAGAACCAATGCAACTAGTAACTGGAAAAGATCCAAATTCTCTGATCGAATGTATCACTGTATTGTGATGTATCTAGTCCTAAGCCTAGACCTATAATGATGGTGCTGTTTCACCCCCTTGTCACATTCCAGATACAAGCTATCACCAAGATGGTGATCCCTTATACTGTATATCTAGCTCTGACAAATAACTACACAATTTGGGTTCATGCCTTCCATCAATACAGAGCTTGTAAAACTACCAAGCACACACAAGAACAACCCTTCAATCTTTAGACCTTCTGCTGGGAGATTCAGCCAGGTCAACATTCTTGGACTACTCTCACTGAGTGGGAACTTCCGGAAAATATTCACCTATATATATGTTATATAATTTTTAAAATATAATTTATAGAAATGTCATAGATGTAAATCCTTTTACATATTATTTTATTAATAATCTGTTTAAAATAACTCTGTTATTCTTGGCCACTAGATGGCGCCACCTTAAATATAAATAGATTGTTTTGTTTTTTAGTAGAGGTTAGGTAAGTTAGATTTTATTTTATATAAATATGTAAATAGTGATATAGAATTAAATGTTAAAATTCTATATTTACTTAAAATTAATATAATCTTTTTGCTCAAAGAGTTCAACAATAAACTTCTTGAGACTGAATTTCTCTTTTTTAATTAAATTCAAGACGACTGCACCTTCAACTTTAACAAATCATTTTTTGGATTTACATAGTTTTGTAACATATATATTAATTCATTAGATGGCCTAAAATTATCCTCATACCAAACATCACCACAAAATGGTAGTGAATAATATCCTTTCAATGTAGATTTCCAGTTTTGGAATGCTATATAAAGTCACTACAGATCAAAGAAGGCTATTATAGTTTTCTTTTTATTAAAGTCGCATTTTTTTCTTCTGCAAGAGGCGAAACAAAAAAATTCACCTTCCCACAAATGTCTTGGTCAAAAGATTGCACCAATGGCTAAAAAATGCCTTTCACTGTTAGGATTCCCCAAGCTCGTTCACAGCAATACCTCTCATGCTGCTGATGCTTCAGACATCTTGATCACTGAAAGGGTCTTGGGAAATCCTTGCTCATGATATTGATGCAAAGCAAAATTTGTACATTTAGATTATTTGCTATATAATATAGCTATCTTACATGGAATTTATGACATTTTTCTATTTTTTATATAGTAAAAGGTATTATAGCTTTCTAAAAAGCACAAGAGATATAGTGAACCTAAAATATTCCCCTAATATTAGTGATACCACATAGTGAACCATGGCTATAGTGAACTAAAAGTTCAGCGCCGATGGGGAATGTTATATCAAAGTTTTATTGCATCTAAGGGTTTTTAAAATTATTACTGATTAAAGTAGCTCAAAAATATTTAAGATTATAAAGAACATACCTTTTTCTTTTAGTTCTTCCAAAATCTTCATATTCTCTCTCTAAAAAAAAAGTTAAATTAGTATAGAATCATATTGTATATAGAGTAATATACTGTGCTCAAATTAATATATGTAAGGAATAAAAGAAAACAAGACCTAATCCAAATAATTTATTAGTGTGTGACGTTTCGGCAACAACATTGTCACCATCATCAGACAAAAGAATAAATGAGAAAACATGTTACAGCAAGTTCTTATATAGTCCTGTTATCAAGTGTTTAAATAAGATAACAGATAAGGAAAATAGTTTTTAAGTCAACTTGAAATATTCTTCTTAGAATTAAAAGTGGATTTTTTTTTTAAATATAATTAAAGGCATATCTGTAAATATCATCTATATTTCCCCTTTCTTCCATTCTATTAATAGAAGCACATGTCTTTTGGATGAAAAGAATGGAAGAAAGGGGAAATATAAATGATATTTACAGATATGCCTTTAATTATATTTTAAAAAAAAAAAAATCCACTTTTAATTCTAAGAAGAATATTTCAAGTTGACTTAAAAACTATTTTCCTTATCTGTTATCTTATTTAAACACTTGATAACAGGACTATATAAGAACTTGCTGTAACATGTTTTCTCATTTATTCTTTTGTCTGATGATGGTGACAATGTTGTTGCCGAAACGTCACACACTAATAAATTATTTGGATTAGGTCTTGTTTTCTTTTATTATAATCTATAATCCAAATTGTGCTTTATCATTATATGTAAGGAAATCTCTGAAAGCATATATATATTTAAAAAAAAGTTAGAAAAAATAAATAAGATCAGGTGGTGATATTAAAAATAAAATTGGCATGTTCTGATCACTCACATGAGCATATTAGATGGTAGAGTGCCATCTAGTGGAATAAAAATCAACTGTTGATTTAGGCTTTTTCTATAATATTTGGCCAACCTTTTTCTTGATAAATCAAGAAAAGTCAACCATGTATGCATTTTAGGCTGTTGGCCCTCGTCAGTGTGGCTCTACCTCAATGACCAAAAATTTGGTCCATGAAACAAGAAATGGATATTTAAGCAAAATTTGTGTGAATATGCTAATCATGTAAAACAAGTAAGAAAACATAGAATCAGGATATGCCTATTTTATTTTTAATATCACCACCTGAACTTTTTATGCCTCTTTAAAACTCAACCTTTGCCGGTCCCAAGCCAGAATGAAAAAGGAGGAGGGGGAGCAGTAACAAGCTCACTAAAAAATCTGGGCTCAGCTGGCCTGGCTGATAGTACCCTGTGAGGGCTCCTAATCCAGGGATACAGGATGAGCAGCGTTTGTACTCCATGTTAGGAGCAGCTGCACATGGCGTCTGTTCCTCGTGTCAGAGGCGGCCATTTCTTTTGGAGCTAAGTTGGCCTGCCACTGAGTAGTGCTCTCAGTCTTAATGAGATAGGCATACGCATTCTAATTCACCCAGTCATGCTGGTTGTCAACTTTACAAGCTTGATACCCTAATATGATTGAGTGGAGATAAGAAAGAAGAAGAATGCCTCTTTAAAAAATTTTTGAACATTTTTTTTTTCGCTTATCCCTAGTAAACGTGGTACAGGCCATAATAATCATGGTGGGTAGAGGTAGGCAACTGCTTTTACTGTAAGTGCACCACATGTCTACACATAGGAAAAGCAATTCGACTTTGCACTTACAAACGGGCCAGAGATGTTATGCATAAAAAGAATATATAAAACTTATTATTAACTATATTAAACTATAGTATAAGCAGTTTCAACTATATCAATCCTTTACTAAATATCAAATATTACAGAACCCTGGAAAATAACCTGTCAACCCAGACTACTTAAGATGCCTTGCTATGTGAAAAATTACCTCCTTAACAATATAAAAAAATTTGCAGACAGCAGCAAAGTGGAAAATGGAGCACTTAGGAGTGGGGCAATATTAGAAGATACCCAGAGGCAATAAACATAACAAAATAAGAACACTCCAATCATTCTTTAAACGACAAATTAGGTATCATTGATAAACCTATTTTTACAATGGACAAACATTTTGACAAAATATGGATCTTCACTGATATAATAAAGGTAGTATTTAACACATTTCACCACCCAAAATATATATGAGAAGTCTAAAATAATATTTACAAAATACACAGAACTATAAACAGTAAAAGTAACAAATTTGCAATATCTTCCTTAATATTTTGCTATCCTATTTAATGAAGAAACTAACAGGGCTAAGGCACATTTGTAAGTGCAAAGTCGAACTGCTTTTCACATGTGTAGGCATGTGGTGCACTTACAGTAAAAGCAGTCGCTAACTATCCCCATGATTATCATGGCCTTTACCATGTGTACTAGAGATATTAAAAAAAAAAAAAAAATGAAGAAGGCAAAAAGTTGAAAGAAAGAACATGCCACTTACAAATCAATAAAGAATCCACTTTTGCAGAAATATACTCTTATCAATAATAAGGCACAATTTGGATTATAGATAATAAACACAAGGTAATAAGACTAAATCCAAAAAAATAGTGTGTGACGTTTTGGTAAAAGCGTTATTACCATCTTCAGGTAAAAGTACTGAATTCAGTATTTTTGTCATTCAGTACTTTTGCCTGAAGATGATAACAATGCTGTTATCGAAATGTCACACACTATTTATTTGGAATTGGTCTTATTACCTTGTGTTTATACTCTTATCAAAAATAGAAAAGAAATCCAGACTGAATTCTGCATCAAATCATTCGTGATATAGACCATTGGACTAAATAGAAGACCTTCAAAGCCTCAACAGACACCAATAAACCATTTTTCAAGTTTAAGTAGTTGGCTAATTGATGAGGCAAATTTGGATTATAGATTAGAAACACAAAGTAATAAGACCAATACTAAACATTCAGTTTTTTTTGTCTGATGACGGTATCAATGCTGATACTGAAACATCAAAGAGTATTTATTTATTTTGATTTGGTCTTTAATAGATAGTTCATATTGACTGGTCAATATAATTATTCTTTTTTTTATCATCATATTTCTGCCTCTTTGTTTTCTAGCTTCTGTAAATAACGACCATCCGCGTCGTTAGTTAGACGTAATATCTAATCTGAATTACTCTATTTCTATTATAAATAAATTGTATAATCCTATTAAAATTATCTAAATAAATACATATAGAAAAGGATTAGTAAGAGTTAAAATATTTTTTTACAACTACGGGGTAATCCTAAATACACAACAGTATTTTGGCGACAAGCACTGGATCTTCCAATTAAAGATAAGTAAACATTTTTAGTTTCAAAATGTCTATTTTTACAATTGAAAAATTTGATGAGTTTACAGGAAGTTGGGAGAGATACACAGAAAGATTATTTCTTTGAGGCAAATAACATTGATCAAAATAAACCTAACTCCAACTCTGTACAACCTTCATATGATCTTTGCATTCCAAAAAAAGTATCTGATGAAAAGTAATTCTAGTAAGCAAATAAAAAAAAAACCATTTCAACCCCACCCCATCTGCAATCGTCGAACGTTTAAAGTTTATAAATAGAGCAAATATGCCAGGTGAAAAAATTCCAACATACATTGCTGAATTAAAGAAGATGGAAGAATATTGCAAATTTTGGTCTACATTAGACGAAACTATCCGTGATAGACTGGAATAGCTGGAATCGAGGATGACAGCATTCAAAGAAAACTGTTAGGGGAAGGCGATAGTTTGACCTTGCATAAAGCTATAGAAATTGCTCTTGCTTTAGAAGCAGCAGCACAAGATGCAAAAGATTTACAAAGTCAAAGAAATCCAGAGGTTGTTAAGAAAATTAAGCAAGGTAATTGGAGATTAAAACCGTCTACTACAGGAAAGATTACCAAGTCAGAAAACTACACATGCATAAGATGTGGATCTAAGGATCATAAGCAAGATAAATGCCCTCATTTGAAAGCCAAATGTTTCAACTGTGGTAAAATTGGACATTTGGGGAGGAGTTGTCTAAAAAGAAGGCCACAACGCAATTCTACTGCAAATAAGGATGGAAATAAAGTACACGCCATCACAGAGACGGAAATCAGAAGTCAAATCTTCAAAATTATAAATTTATGGAGAACACCCGATCCAATTAAGATTGAAGTACAAATCAATGATAAGATACTGTCATTGGAATATGATACTGGTTCTGCCTACAGCCTCATATCCGACTCCACTTGAAGGTTCTTTAAACTACCTAATCCATGTCCTGCCGATCCATTAAGAGTTAAGTTGGCAACCTACAGTGACCAACCCTTGCAAGTGTTTGGTACGTTGGATGTGCCTTACAATACCAGAATAGTATTCAGACCCTACCATTGATGGTTGTTGGAGATGAAGGTCCTAGCCTTTGTGGTCGGAATTGTATGGAAGCATTGGGAATACTACCAACCCAGCCATACAAGGGTGACATTATTAAAATAACAGAAAACAACCTGCCAACACAGCTACATAGATTTATAGAACTGTTCAAACCTAGCTACAGTGTGTTCGAGGGGGTAAGAGCTAGATTGCTAGTTGATCCTGAAATGAAACCAAGATTTTTCAAGTCACGTCCTATTCCTTATGCGCTCAAGGAAAAGATTTATAGAGAGCTTGATAGATTAGTCAAGGCGAGAATTTTGAAACCTGTGTGACATACTGAATGGGCCGCTCCGATTGTTCCAGATCTGAAGTCTGACCAGACTATTTGAATTTGTGGAGATTTCAAGATTACTGCGAACTAAGCCTTTAAAGTGGATCAATACCCTCTACATAAAGCCGAGGATATTTTTGCAGCTTTAGCTGGTGGTGAGAAATTCATCAAAATAGACCTCAGAGATGCCTACAACCAATTGGAACTTGATGATGAATCTCAGCTTTATACAGTCATCAATACGCATCAGGGTTTATACAAGTACACACGACTCCCGTTTGGAATATCTTCAGCCCCAGCATTGTTCCAAAAACAGATGGACATACTTCTAAAAGGAATTCCCATGGTTTTCTGTGCACTAGATGACATCCTAATTACTGGGAAGAATGATCAAGATCATCTGAAGAATTTGGAGTGCGTACTTCAAAGAATCCAAGAGGCCGGGTTAAAGCTGAGAAAGAATAAATGTTCATTTCTGGCACCATCACTAGAGTATCTAGGTCATAAAATTGCAAAGGAAGGTCTCCAATCATTGCCATCTAAGGTTGAAGCTATACAAGGCGCTCCAAGTCCAACCAACCTGACGGAGTTACAAGCATTCTTGGGTTTAATTACGTATTATTCAAGATTTATTCCTAACATGTCTTCCACTTTAGCACCATTATACAACTTGCTAAAAAAAGAACAGAAGTAGAAATGGGAAACCCCAGAAGAAAGAGCATTCAAGGACATTAAAGAAAAATTAGTCCAGACAACCTTACTAGTACATTTCGATCCTCGAAAGAGACAAATTCTATCTTGTGATGCTTCCGGATTAGGCATTGGTGCTGTGCTATCCCAAGAACAAGGGGAAGATGATATACAACCGGTGGCATTTGCATCTCGTACACTCCCTCCAGCGGAGAATAGGTAATCACAACTGGAGCGGGAAGCCTTAGGAATTGTATTTGAAGTGACAAGGTTTCGCAACTACTTGTTAGGAAATAGTTTTACTCTTCGCACAGATCACAAGCCGTTGGTAACCCTATTTTCAGAGAATAAGGGGATTCCAACTATTGCGGCAAACCGTATTCAAAGATGGGCCATCATTTTATCTGCTTATCATTACAAGATTGAGTATATCAAGGGCACCTCCAATACAGAAACTGATGTCTTAAGCCGACTTCCCATGTTCATTCCTGAACAAAATTCAAAGGAACATGATTCAGAACCTGTGGAAATGGTATTACTGATAGACGCTTTAGACAGTTCTCCAGTTACATCTGATGATATTCGAGTAAGCTTACCAGGAGATCCTGCTTTAAGACAAGCCTTGGATCATACACTTCGAGGTTGGAGTGAAGAAACACCGAAGGAAATGGAACTCATGCCTTACTGGAGCCGTAGATATGAACTAGGAGCCTGTGAAGGTCTGCTATTCTGGGGAAATCGTGTCATCATTCCTACAAATTTGAGAGCCAAAATGTTGGATGAATTACACAATAGTCATCAAGGCATTGTTGATTTAAAAAGTGTGGCCCGAACTTTGTTTTGGTGGCCTGGTTTGGACAAGGATATTGAAGAAACTGTTAGACGGTGTAACTGCTGCCAAGGCCATGCCAGCATGCCACCCCGAACTACACCAGTCAATTGGCCTTCCACCAACCAACCCTGGGATAGAGTTCACATTGATCATCTGGGGCCATTTGAACAAAACCTGCACCTCATTGTAGTGGACGCATGTACCAAGTGGATAGAAGCCATTCCCATTCTTAACACTTCCACAAGAAAAACCATCGAACAACTACGCTGTCTATTTGCCAGGTTTGGCATTCCAAGAACACTAGTATCTGATAATGGTACTGGGTTCACTTCCGAAGAATTCAGACAGTTCATGACAACAAATGGTATCCGTCACCTATGGACTGCACCCTTTCACCCAAGTTCCAATGGTTTAGCTGAACGTGCCGTGCAAACCATTAAAACTGGTCTTAAGAAAGTACAACAAGGGAGCATTTCTCAACGCCTAGCTGAGATACTTTTGGGCTATAGAAGGACCTCCATACCCAGCATTGGAAAGTCTCCCTCCAAAATGTTGTTTGGCCCTAAGATTTGGAGTCGTTTGGATTTGATCTTACCAAATCCTGGTAAATCAGAGAAACCAGGTTTTAAGGTAGGAGAGTCTGTATGGTATCGAACCTACAAATCAGGACCAAAATGGGACCAAGCTAGCATTCAAGGCACTACGGGAAACAATCTAGTTACATTACAAACAGCCAAAGGACAAGTTAGAAGAAATTGGAACCAAATACGGATATCTCGCATTCCTGGAAAGAGAAGTGAATCTACTGAAGACCACGCAGGAGTCTCCGATCCTGATATAAACACCGAACCAGAGGAACTGATTCCACAATACTAGGAAGTGACATCTGAGCCACAGTCTACTACCAAACCAGTCCAGAGTCCCCAGACTATTACACCACCGGATCCAGTGAATCCCCTCCGGATATCTAGTAGGATTCAGAAACCACCTACAAGAGATTGGACTTATGAAGAGTTCTGCTCTTTCGAAGAGGAGAGGATGATAGATATTTCATATTGACTGGTAAATTTTATATAATATAAAAAATGACCGGTCAATATAATTATTATTTTTTTATCATCATCTTTTGCATTTTTGTTTTCTAGCTTCTGTAAATAACAACCATCGGCGTCGTTAGTTAGACTTAATTTCTAGTCTAAATTACTAATCTAAATTCTATTATAAATATATTGTATAATCGTATTAAAATTGTCAAAATAAATACATTTAGAAATGGATTAGTGCGAGTTAAAATAATTTGTTTACAACTATGCGGTAACCCTAAATACACAACCGTCTTATTACCAATTGGCTTATTTAAAACGCTAAAATTCCTGATAGACAAAATGTACAAAGAATAGCTCTAGTACAACATCTTGGAAGCTTCCTTAAACCACATTGTATTTTGTGCAAGATTAACAAACTCTCGACTAGGGAAGAGTGGACTTCTTGGATTGGTTAAAAAGACAAGGAGATATAATGGGGGTCGGTGGAAGGATGGTCTAAACCGTTGGTTTTCGACTGCTAAGACCCGGGTTCGATTCCCGCATTGAGTACTTTTTTCTGATTGAAAAAAAAAATGCTCCAATGGCCCCCCTGATTCTTGCAAAAGTCCAACCCCACCAGCGAGTGCAAGTAACCAAACAGGGTTCTGGCACATTCGTAAGTGCAAAGTTGAACTGCTTTTCACATGTGTAGACATGTGGTGCACTTACAGTAAAAGCAGTTGCCTACTTCTACCCACTATGATTACCATGACCTGTACCAGGTGTACTAGGGATGAGCCAAAAAAAAAAGGAGATATAACACCACCACATTTCACCAAACTTGCATAGAAAACTTACAATTGGATAAACAATTATTCCAAACTGTTATGGATGATAGTGAACAATGCTAATATTTTGTGTTATCCATATTAGTTTGCTGATTCATAAAAATGTGCTAAAAATAAAATTGCTTTCAGTTAACAAATTGACCAGAAATTATTTTCCTTTACAGATAAAGCACAATTTGGATTATAGGTTATAATACAAGAAAATAAGACCTAATCAAAATAATTTATTAGTGTGCGATGTTTATTCTTTTGTCTGATGATGGTGAGACAATGCTGTTGCCGAAACATCGCACACTAATAAATTATTTGGATTAGGTCTTATTTTCTTGAATTATTTTCCGTTACATTTTAAAAACCTTTCTTAATGGTGAAATGATACTCAAGAACATATGAAGATAATTTGAAGGAGAAAATAAGAATTAAAATTTGTTACCATTTGTTCTAAACTCATTTGGATTGATGAATTTTCCTTATACTGCTGCGCCAATTGTGAATCCAATTCAGATATCTGTTCATCTTTCTTGAAATTTTCTTCTTGCAAATCAGCAACTTTAGAATCCTGAAAAAAAAAAGTTAAATTTAATGATAAGCAACAATTTGGAATAAAGATTATAAACACAAGGTAATAAGACCTAATCCAAATAAATAAATAGTCTGAGACGTTTCGGTAACAGCGTTGTTACCATCTTCAGACAAAAGTGTTGGACGCTGCTACCGAAATGTCGCATACTATTTATTTATTTGGATTTGGTCTTATTATCTTGTGTTTAAAAATTTTAATTTAGATAAAATATATATTGTAAATATAAAGAAAGGGTACAATGTGGATTATTGATAAAATTCAAGGAGTACCACGGTCAAATCCAAAATTATGTAAACTATGTGTCATTTTTATAACACCATTGTAATCATCATTGTAACCAAATCAGAATTATTATGAGTGTTTTAACTTAAAATTTACACAGAGTTTACAAGGTGGATTAAGTATAGGGGCAAATGATGGAATAATAAATTAATTAAAACGATCATGCAAATTTATATTTGAAATATCAATAGGCAATTTTTTTTTAAATATAAACACCAAGTAACTTGAGAAACTGTGTTTGAGAATGAATGGAGAAAAATGAAATTTGTGTGACGATTATATATTGGGTGAGTCTGATTTTACAACAACAAGAATTACTAGGCAGAAAAATATGCAAATTTCAGGGTAAAGTTAGCTCATTGAGTTATGTAAATTATGCAAATTTTGCACAGCTTCACACCTCCGTTTGACATAAGTGTTTGAAATTCTTATTTTTTTTGGCTCCTAGAAAACTTTTAAAAGCAGAGAATGCCAGGCCACGCCAGCCAAGGCAGTTCCAGCAGACAGACAATTTCACAAGTGCATGGTGATTGGACTCAGAATAGCCAGTTGGTCGATACATAAAATCTCTATGGATAGATCTAAACCTTGATGTGTCCATAGTGCACCGGCTATGGCGAAGATGGTTGAAACAAGGAAATGGGGCATGATTGAGGGGTGCTGGAGCAGCCAGAGGGATGTCAGCACACGTGGACCAATGCATCCGCCAGATGGCGTTGGTGGCCCCAGAGTCCACTTCTATCGCCATTTTGCAGGCTATGCAAGACTCACAGATTGTTTGCCAATGACCTACACTCATGATGCCCATTAAGAAGACTGCCATTGACCCAATGGCACAGACATCTCTATTTGTAATTTTGTCGAGAGAGAGCCACATGAAAATCAGAATGGCACAGGGTAGTGTTCTCAGATGAATATCACCGAAAGTCACTGAGTAAGAGTTTGTCGTTGTCTTAGTGACAGGTCCAATCCGGCCGCATCTGTGGAACGCCCTACCTCACAACAATGAGGCATTATAGTTTGAGGAGCCATCACCTATGATAGCAGATCACCTCTAATTCGTATTGAGGACACTATGACATCTCAACGATATGTGGACGATGTGTTGAAGCTGGTGACACTACCCTTTCTTCAAAGGGTATCAAATGCCATTTTCCAGAAGGATAATGCCCGATCTCACAAAGCACACTTCAGCTAACATACCCTGCATGAAACCTCGGTGCTTGCATGGCCACAAATGATCTCTCACCTATAGAACACATCTGGGACCCAATTGAGCATGATTGAATGTGCTACCAAAGCTGCAGTCAGAAGATGAACTGTGGCTGATGGTTGACAGGGAATGGGCATCCATCCCTAGGACACCATCCGCATGCTCATTGAGTCAGTACCAAGACATTTTGCTGCCTGCATAGCTACTCAAGGTGGTCCGACAACATATTGACTGGATGATGATGTCACTAAGTGTATAGGTGTATTCTCTTCTATTAAAGATGACTTAATGTTAGTTACTGGTACTCTCTTCATGCAGATTTTCACAATTTGAAAATGAATTCATCTACTATTAGGTCAATAGGATATGGATGTGGATGGCTAGGGGAAACTACTGCATTGTTTTCTTTCCATGAAAATCTTCAATTGAATGGCAAGGTCTTGCCTCAAGACTATGGCACACCAGTCTTAGGGGGATTGATTCAACTGAAATAATAATAATAATCATTAATAAATAGTCTCAAATTTCATTAAAAAATGACTATGAACAACTGGAAATCAGAACTTGGAAAAAATATTTGAGTCTTGTGGCATTTCTAGAGTACAAATATGTTCATGACATATTACACAAAGATTTGGACATATATTTATGCTGGAGATGGTTGCTGTATTCGTTGATGGATCAAAAGAGTCATCATTTGGCTGCTTAAACTAGCTTTCTTTCAGTATAACCATTTAGAATGTTTTATCAATTTGTGTGCTGAGAAGATGTAAGAAAACATCTACCTATGTTTCCCCACGTGACGCAGCGGAGCGTGACCTCGGCTGCACGGGTGAGTCAGTTGTTGTTTTGCTCTGTATAGATGGACATTAAAACATGGTGGCAGCGATAACTGGATAAAATACGAACCCGTATATTGCAAAATATCGATTTTTGCGTACCTTGGAAGATAATTCAACATGGCTCAGATTCAACCTCCAGAAACTTTCAACTTCTCGACTCCCAACGAATGGCCCAAATGGAGGAAGAGATTCGAACGATACCTCGTGGTCAGTGGAATGAAGAAGAAAGAGGAGGCGGACAAGATCGATTTGTTCATGTACTTGATGGGCGACCGCGCGGATGATATATTCAGGACCTTCAAGTTCGAAAAGGAGGAAGATGCAACGAAAATTGATTCCGTCCTCAAGGCGTTCGACAGCCACTTCCGTGTCAGAAAGAATATTATCTACGAACGTGCGAAATTTAATTCAAGAATCCAAGAGGATCGGGAGCCAGTGGACGAATTCATCACTTCATTGTACAAATTGGCTGATAGTTGCGAATTTGAGGGTCTTCATGAGCAGTTGATCCGTGACCGAATTGTGGTTGGAGTGAGGGACAAAGCTTTATCTGAAAGAATGCAGTTGGACAGCGAACTGACTTTGGAAAAGGCGGTGAAAATGGTTCGACAGCAGGAAGCCGTTCAACAGCAGCAAGTCGACCTACAGCGTCCCTCAACAAGCCAAAAGGTCAATCAGGTGAAGTTCAACTCGAAGAAACAATCACCGAAACAACAACAGCAGCCTTCGAGGAAGAAGGAGAAGTCAGCCAAAACAAGATCACGATGTCCAAAATGCGGAGGTTTCACCCACAGGGAAGGACAGGCTTGAGGGACAAAAATGTAACCTGTGTTCAAAAACAGGCCATTTTGCAAATTGCTGCCCAGATAAGCAGGCGAAGACTGCGGAAGTCAAAGCTGTTTCTGAACTTGATGAAGAAATTGGTTTTCTCCTGGAGGTCTCAGCTGTGGAGGATTCATCTAATCTCGATAATGATGAAGACGAGTGCAGGAAGCGATGGACAGCAGAAATCCAAGTGAACGGGAAAAAGGTGAAGTTCAAGCTCGACTCCCAGGCGGATGTTACATGTGTTCCTCTGTGTCTCTTCAAGAAGATAATGGGACAGCAACGACTAGTGAAAAGTGATATCAACCTTAGAGCTGCTGAATTTTCCGAACTTCAGACTGTGGGTATGTTTATATCAACGCTGCGAAATGGCAATTATGAAATCAAGGAGAAGATTTATGTCATTCGTCGTTTGAGTGAACCTCTTCTGAGTCGCCGGGCATGTGAGCTCTTGAACCTGGCGAGGCGAATTGAAGTGGTTGCGACGAGAATTAACCCGATCAAGGAATTCCCTGAAGTATTTGAAGGACTGGGACAGATCGGAAACCCTTACGAAATCAAATTGAAACCTGGAGCAAAACCATATGCTGTGCATACTCCTCGACGGGTACCAATACCTTTGATGGAGAAGCTCAAAACAAGATTGGAAAAGCTCGACAAAGACGATATCTTGACGAAGATTTTTGAAGCTCAACAAGAAGATACGAACCTGAAAGCAGTAGTCAACTACCTTGAGCAAGGCTGGCCAGATAAGAAGAAGATGTCACAGGCTCTGCTCTCTTATTGGCATGTCAAGGATGAACTCGGCGTTCAAAATGGACTACTGATGCGTAGCTGTCGTCTTGTTATTCCAGCAAGTATGAAACTGGAGATCCTAGATAAGTTGCACGCTGGGCACTTCGGGATTACAAAAACAAGACTTCGTGCACGTGAGACGGTATGGTGGCCTGGAATTTCGGAAGAGATCGCGGAAACGGTCAGAAAGTGCAGTGTTTGTATCCAGGAAGCCGTCTCAAAACATGAACCTTTGATACCAACCAACTTTCCTACACGACCGTGGCAAAAGATTGGAATGGATTTGTTCAAGTTCGAGAAAAAGTGGTATCTAGTCATCATTGACTATTATTCTCGATTTCCTGAAGTGGTTCAGCTGGATCGGCTCACAGCCAATGTGGTGGTGCGTAGTTGCAAATCCATATTTGCCCGACATGGAATACCAGAAACTGTTGTAAGCGATAATGGGACGCAATTTGGAGCTGCTCGTGAATTTGCAAATTTCGCAAGGCAGTACGGATTCACACATGTCACTTCAAGTCCTCGATTCCCGCAGAGCAATGGGATGGCAGAAGCAGGTGTGAAAATTGCTAAGTTGATCCTCAAGAAAAATCAAGACCCATCGCTTGGACTCCTGGAGTATCGATCGACCCCTTTGGAGAACGGTTACAGCCCTGCTGAGCTTCTCATGGGACGTAAACTCCGAACGACCCTGCCAATTGCACCAGATAATCTTAATCCAAAGTTGGTGGACTCTCAGACCCTGAAAAGAAAGGAAGGGAGAAGGAGAAAGGATATGAAATCCAGATATGATCGACGCTGCGGAGCTACGGACATGGAGGAGCTATCCGAAGGTGACACGGTTTGGATTACAGATATGCGAACCTGGGGGATTGTAAAGAAGAAAGTATCGACACCAAGGTCGTATATGGTTGATACTCCAGTTGGGACTTTACGTCGAAACAGGTTCCATCTACGAAAAGGAGTTACAGTGCAATATCCAGCCGACCCATCGACGCCGACCTTTTCGGGGGAGGAACTGGTTGAAAATGAAAAGACCCCAGTTGTGGATTATCCCTCTAACGACTCAGAAGACGGCCAGATAAGAACCCGGAGTGGACGAATTGTTAAACCTGTGGATCGCCTTCATTATTAATTATATTATGCATTTAAAGTTTGTAATGTATATATATATTTCAAGTCTTAAAAAGGGGGATGTGCTGAGAAGATGTAAGAAAACATCTACCTATGTTTCCCCACGTGACGCAGCGGAGCGTGACCTCGGCTGCACGGGTGAGTCAGTTGTTGTTTTGCTCTCTATGGATGGACATTAAAACAATTTGTAAAAGAATGATATAAATACTACATCGCACACAACTTCATGTGTCAATTAGATTTACTGAATGATATTATCATTCTTGCAGAGGATGAATAGGACTTTTTAAAAAACTGAATAGGATATTAGAGGAAAATTACTGAATGAAGATGAATAGAAGGAAAAGAAAAAATAAAGAAAAGCACCAGAAAAGTTAGGATATGGTTGAAATTTGTCTTGAGGATTAAAGACTAGCCTCAGTTACATTATTTACTGACTAAGACAGCCCAATTAATTACCTCAGAATTGAAAAAGGTTAAGGAGAGGTAAAGGCAAAAACAGCCTATGGAAAAATGGTATTCAACAAGAACAAAAGTATTTTAATATCAACACATGGTAATAAGACCAAATCCAAATAAATAGTGTGTGACGTTTCGGTAACAGCGTTGTTACCAAAACGTCGCACACTATTTATTTATTTGGATTTGGTCTTATTACCTTGTGTTTATAATCCAAATTGTGCCTTATTATTTTAATATCAAAAACTCTATGTAACTTAAAAAATTATCCAAAAAAAAACACTTCTCAAAAGTTTCACTTGGAGTGTGTGTACATATGGCTATTAGTCCTGGACTTCAAGAATGGCAGAAATAGTAATGCTACAAACTTTTGAGATTTGGTGCTGGCACTACATGATGAAAATACCATAAAAATAGACACAGTTTGACAAATGCAGATGTCTTCAAAATGATAAAGGAAGGATATGGTCTTCTGGAAATGATTGGCAGAAAAAAATATCATTTCATATCCTATCTGACACTTGGAATGAGATGAAAGTTTTTACTGTAAGGATGTATGGAGGGAAATCTGGGAAGGCTAAAATGATTTTGGAAAAAGACATTATCATAAAAAGACTAGCCCTGGAAAGGAAGATCTGACTGCCACCAATCTATGGGTTAAGGATAAATAGATAGAAGGTAATTTATTATTACATATATGAGAGATGCAGAGTTAGAATATATAATATTAATAACACACAGAGTATGGTTTTTATATATATATTCATAATTTCCCACGCACACATTTTCCACACATCACATTTTATTTATCTACAGTTAAACCTGTCTATAGCGCCCCCTCTTGGGACTCACCAAAATAGGGTGCTATAGAGAGGGGGTGCTATAGACAGGTCACTTTTAATGTAAATGTAATCGTACTACGTATTTAAAATCGGGCGCTATTTAGAGGGGGCAGTATAAACAGGTTTAACTGTATTTTGAAATAAAGAAATGTATTGCAGATCACTTGTTAATATTTATTACCAAAATAAATTACTTATTTTGGATATAGCCATCTGTAAATTTTAGAAATAATACAAATTGTACATATTTTTAAATGGTAAAAATTATTATTATTATGACTTACCACATTGATTTTTTCCATTTCGATGCTTTTTAGCTGGTGTTCCAACTCTTCCAGTTTAACTATGTATCCTTTTTCAGTTTCAGAAAAATTCCTAAAATAAAAAGTAAATTATAAACATGTCTTAGAAATAGATCCAAATAAATACCTTTTTAAACCTATTAAGGTCACTTGATGACTTTCTTTAAGCTTTTCAACATCTATGGCTAAAACAAACAAATCAACATATACATATTGTATAATCTAAAAACTCAAATATTTCTATATTTTAAAAAATATATACACCTATCCCCCGATTTACACGGTAGATACGTTCCTGAGAAAAACGTGTAAATCGGGGGATAGGTGTGCACAGAAATAAAATGCATTGACAGGTTAAAATATGTAGTCAGCACATAAGCTCGGGATTCTTCGTGAGATGTGTACACAGCGCATGTGTTCAATCACAGTAGCATTTAGTATAGTGCAATAAAAAAAAAACTTATTTGGAAAACCGTGTAAAAGCGAAAATGTGTAAAACAAGTACCGTGTAAATCAGGGGATAGGTGTATTTTATTTTTATTCATTGATAATTCTACTTTTGTTATAATCGTTTTTAGAACAACTTTCAGTTTTGTTGTAAATATGCGTAGTTAACATAAATATCTTTTTAAATCACTAATATAGGATTAACTTTATAAATTCTATATATTGTGAAAATAACTAATGTGTAATATTTCCTCAAGTAATTGAAAATAAAAGCTACTTGATGGTAAATAATTATCTTTTTTTTTTATCACGACTGCACCTTCAACCCTTTATCTTATCGATCCTTTGTCTTATCAACCCTTTATCTAATAACAAACAAATTATTCATAACATATAATTTATGTAAATATACTATAATGCTCTGAAACAGAATTTAATCCCATTATATTGGTGAAATTATGTATCTTTTATAGTAAGCGATTTATGTATTATGGTAGCCTCTTTTAGTGACATACACACTTATAAACAATGAACTACCAATATTGCCAAAATTGCTCTCCCTGTGGACATTTTTTCTTGCTAGCAGACATTCTTGTTAGTGTAGTCCTTCAAAAAATAGACGCTTTCGCAATGCATTGATTTTATATATGAAAGACACTTCCCACTAGCAGACAAATAAAATATTATCAAAAGTAAAAAAAAAAATTAAATCTATTTAAGAATTTAAAAACCATACTAAAAATAATACTTTTTAAAATAAATACAAATAATTAAAATGAAAAATACATTTTTTTAAAAAGCTTTTATTCAAATGCATGAAAAAGGAAAAAATTGAATATTGTACTTCTGTCATTGAGCAATTAGATAGATGTATCTGAGTGAAAGTAAAAGCGGCGGGGGGACGATCATCATGAATTTCAAACTTAATGTGATTTAATATATAGAAATTGATTGGCAATTTTTATAAGTGTTTGCTATATTTTTACCTCTTCTCTAAATATGATCATCCCCGTCGCTTTATTTTCACTCAGATACATTTAATTGCTCAATGACAGAAGATAAAATATTTTATTTTTTTCCTTTTTAGTGCATTTAAATAGAAGCTTTTTAAAAAAATATATTTTTTATTTATTAATTATTTTTAAATATAATTTTTAGCATGCTCACACAACACTTTTGACCTTGAATATATAGCTATTGATTTATAAGGGAGCCTCTAGAATTGCTGTTTGAAAGTTGGCTAAACCATATCTTCACAAAGAGAATCAATAAATGATATTTACTGCATCAGACTCCGCCTTTTCCGGTCCCAAGGCGGGGTGAAAAAGGAGGAGGGGGAGCAGTAACAAGCTCACTAAAAAACCTTAGTTCAGCTGGCCCGGCTGATAGTACCCTGTAAGGGCTCCTAATCCAGGGATACAGGATGAGCAGCGTTTGTACTCCATGTTAGAAGCAGCTGCACATGGCGTCTCTTCCTCTGTCAGAAGCTGCCATTTCTTTTGGAACTGAGTCGGCCTGCCACTGAGTAGTGCTTCCAGTCTTAATGAAAAAGGCAGACGCATTCTACTTCACCCAGTCATAATGGTTGTTTAACAGACACCATCAAGGGTCACAACTTGATACCCTAATATGATTGAGTGGAGATAAGAAAGAAGAAGACTGCATCAGATTAAAGAGTTGTTTCATATAACATATTGTCACAAGCTTTCAAACACAATTATATTCTTCTACAGGTAATTGATTTTATAAATATTTTAATGAATATTTACTAATGCACATTTTTGGCAGTCCATTGAAGTCTATATTAGAAAAAGGTATCTCTGTAATTATTCCAATATATATTTTGATCCATCAGCAACATTTTAGCTGCACAATCAGAAAATGCCTTTATAATCTAAATCTTGTACATCCTTTCCTTTATAGATGGAAAGTTTGCCGGGAGGAAATTGATCCATAGAAGCATAGGGCACCTCTCCCATCAAAATGAACGTCAAAACCTGACGCCATCTATTGACCGTCGCCGCAAACTAGCGGCCTCGGGTCAGTGACAAAGCCACAACATCAGCTTTGGCAAACTGAGAAGCGTCCACCTAGAGACCATGGTTTCGGGCTAATGGCCCTAAACTGACGAGGGCAATTAGCCTGAAACCATGGTCTCTAGGTGGATGCTTCTCAGTTTGCCAAAGCTGGTGTTGTGGCTTTGTTACCGACCCGAGGCCGCTAGTTTGCGGCGACGGTCAATAGATGGCATCAGGTTTTGACGTTCATTTTGATGGGAGAGGTGCCCTATGCTTCTATGGATCCTTTCCTTTGTTCTATTTTTATATAGGGCTCACATTGTTGAGAGAATCCAATACTTACATTTGGTCTCTTTGACCAAGTCATCCTGAAGAATATTATAATCACGTTGCTGAAACAAACAAAAATTATCGATTTACTTTTAATCACAAGCTGTAACACTTCAAGTTACTTTTTCTTTAAAATATGTATAGTTGAACCTTGCTATAATGAAATCACATGATATCAAGATTTATATTTTTAAAACTATATTCTTGTTATAACCTTAGCAAAACCAATTTGGAATTGGAAACTTTGAAGTATGGAACGATGATGTAATAACCAAGTTGTTGCTATGTATAAAGAAGAAGGTTATATTGAGATTCCACCATATACAGTGGAAATCCATTATAACAATAATACTTGGGACCAAGAGAGAAAGATATTTTATGTTGTTATAACCATTATCAAAACGGAGGTCGGTGAAAGGTTGGACTAAACTGTTGGTTTTCGACCGCTATGACCTGGGTTTGTTTCCCACATTGGGCATTTTTTTCTGATAAAAAAAAAATGCTCCAATGACCCCTGATTCTTGCAAAGGTCCAACCCCACCAGCGAGTGCAAGTAACCAAATAGGGCTCTGGCACATTTGTAAGTGCAAAGTTGAACTGCTTTTCATATGTGTAGACCTATGGTGCACTTACAGTAAAAGCAGTCGCCTACTTCTACCCACCATGATTATCATGGCCTGTACCGCATGTACTAGGGACAAGCAGAAGATTATCAAAACAATTGGAACTTATAACTTGGGATTATGGAATTTTGTTATAATAACTAAGTTTCTATTATAAAGGTAACTGTTATAGATAACAAGGTTTCATTAACCCTATGATTGAGTGGAGATAAGAAAGAAGAAGAAGAAGGTTTCATTAACCCTAATATGATTGAGTGGAGATAAGAAAGAAGAAGAACAAGGTTTCATTATTTTTTTACAAAAAAAAAAAAATCAAATTGTAATACTATGCAGTAGAACCTCCCTGCAAAGGACACCTAATTGCAGAGTCAAAGTGTCCTTTAGGGAGAGGTGTCCTCTTACGGAGAGTTTCTAAATTGTAAAAATGGTAATTTTGCAAATGAAAACTTGTCCTTTGTACAGAGGTGTCTTCTAGCATCAGTGTCCTCTCATGGAGGTTCTACTGTATGTATAAATAAACTATTTATATAATAAAAAACACACACAACTAATTTGATATATTTAAAACAATACTTACCGAACTTCTCAATTTTTCTAAGAGAGTAGTGCTTTCTTTACGATAATGTTCCAACTGTGATTCCAATTGGGCAATTTGTTCATCTTTCTGAAAAGTTTCTTCTTGAAGTTGAGCCACTCTAGAATCCTGGGAAAAATAATGCCAAAAATTAATGCCTGGAACAAGCTTAACAATATGAAAATATGCATGTGAGAGGACAACATTTAGCACATAATTATTATGTGACCAAATCCAAATAAATAAATTGCATTACATTTTAGTGGTACCAGCATTGTTACCATTATAAGATGGAACTTAGAGACAAAGTAAGCAGCAACATAATTGGTTATCTCCAAAAACTCTCAAAAACCTCAAAAATTCACCTTCAATGGATACCCTCACATGTTGGCATTGAAGGCAATGAAGCTGCTGATGCGTTAGCGAAAAAAGGCACAAAAGAACCCTGGCCACAGAAAAATAAACTTAATTTTAAAGAAATAGAAACAGTAGCCAAAACAAAAATAAACAAGACTGGAGGATCCCACCTAAGCACAGTTGGTACAGTGGAGTGAACCCAGGAGGAGCTCTGAACATCAGAAATAGACAGCATCAAACAACACTAACAAGATTTAGAACAGGCCATCTCAAGCCATTGAAGATAGAAAATAATAACAAAATCTACCCCACTTGCCCAAAATGTAGCTTGGCACCTGCAGCTCCAGAACACATTTTGGCTTGTATTAGAAACACTAAACAGGACCTTTAGGAGAGGCTGCTGCTTATCATAAAACAGCTCAAGGTGCATGAACTCATGGAATTTGTGTAATCTTTAAACAAGGGGATAAGAAACAACAACAACCATTATAAGATTCAGAGCTTTTGTCTTATGATAGTAATAGCAGTTAATGAAAGGTTACAATTTATTATAAAGGATTTGGTCTTGTTATCTTATATTTTAAAGTACAATTTAATAAAATAAAAAAATAAGTAAGCAACTCTGAAAACTATTTTGGTCAGGAGTTTTTACAAAAAAATTATTATTGTTTTTTACATTTTTTTTCTCTATATTTATTTATTAGGAATATAAACAAGTTCATGCGATATTTTTTTTTTGAAAATTGAAGCTTTATTGTGAAAAATTGGTTAGACATTCAAGGTTCAAAGTATTGTCCGTCACTAGCCACTACTTTCCCCCCATCTTTCTGGCAATTGATGTATCCCATCGCAGAAAAAAAACGGCTCTTTGGCCGCTATCCATTCATCGATCCATTTTTTGACTTCATCGTAGTTGGAGAAGTGCTGGTCAGCTAGGCCATGTTGCATTGATTAGAAGAGATAATCAGAAGGAGCAATGTCAGGGCTATATGGTGGGTGGGGTGGGACTTCCCATTTGAGCATTTCTAAGTACGTTTTAACGGGTGCTGAAGCATATGACCGAGCATTATCATGTTAGAAAAATAACTTTGTCAGGTCTATTGCTGTATTGCAGCCGTTTTCTCACAATTCTCTGCTTAAACGCATCAATTGTCTTCAGTAGACCTCCCTTGTGATACTTTGGTTTGGTTGTAGCAGCTCATAATATACCACTCCTAGCTGGTCCCACCAAATACACATCATTCTCACAATGAATATTCGGCTTGGCTGTCAATGATGAGGCACGGCCAGGGTATTCATATGTTGCCAGACATTTTGGATTATCATAATGGACCCACTTTTCATTGTCAGTTACAATTCGATGCAAAAACCCTTTTATTTTTTGACATTGGAGCAGTTGTTCACACGTGGAAAAAAAAAATTAAAAATGGTGTTAAGACTTCTCTTGGCTTCAGTTCATATGGCACCCAATTTCCTACCCTTCTGATCATTCCCATTTCTTTAAAGTGATGAAAAAAGGCTATTTGAGTGACTCCAAGTGTTTTTCAGAGTTCCTTTTGCGTTTGTTTTGGATCTTCATCGAGCCTTGCCTCTAATTCTTCATCTTCAAACTCTGGGTCTTTCTTCATCTTCCAAATCAAAATTGCCACTTTTAAACCATGCAAACCACTTCTGACACATTCATCCAGATAGAGCACGGTCACCATAAACTTCCACTAAAATATGATGACTCTCAGCAACTTTTTTCTTCATATTGAGGTAATGAAATAAAACTCCCGGAAAAAAAAAAACACATTATTTGGTACAAAAGTTGACATTTAAGGAGCAAACAGAAACTAGGTTGTTTATACTTCAGAGAAATGACGGTTACTGAAAAAGGAAGCCTTATGATGACACTTCAAAATAATGATGTTGCCAGATGAAACAATAAAATAATAAACTAGGAGCACCATCTTTATCAAAACCGCACAAACTTATTTTTACCCCCAATAAAAAAAAAAAAAAAAACTTTTTTTATCAATATTCTTTTTAATTAAGCCTTTAAAAAAATCATACATTTCAAACATGAACAACTTCACACAAATCTACATAGTGATGTCTGAAGATAAATTTTCACCTATGCTATAGACAATACCTTAAATTTTTACCATGATCACAAACAAAATTAATTTGTATTAATTAGTGAAGCAAAAAAAGGGATCAAGATGTTAAATTTTTAACAATAACACTCACTCATTATAAACACAAGGTAATAAGACCAAATCCAAATAAATAAATAGTGTGTGACGTTTCGGTAACAGCGTTGTTACCATCTTCAGACAAAAGTACTGAATGAGAAATTTTACCACAGCATGTTTTTAAATAGTTCCTGTTATCGACAGGATTGATAACAGGAACTATTTAAACCATGCTGTGGTGAAATTTCTCATTCAGTACTTTTGTCTGAAGATGGTAACAACGCTGTTACCGAAACGTCACACACTATTTATTTATTTGGATTTGGTCTTATTACCTTGTGTTTATAATCCAAATTGTGCCTTATCAACCCACTCATTATAGTAAAAATATGTGTGGATTTCACTGAAATACCCAAAGGTTCAAACCTAGATAGTCAATTAAGAGAAAAAGACATCTCCTAATCATTAGAGTAAAAGTTCACAATAAAATGCAGGCTCCGTGGATGAGTTTCTTATTTATTAAATATTCTCTCAAGCTTTCGGGTAGTGTGAACCCTTCTACAGGATCATATAAACAAAATTGCTGATTGCTTGCACCATCTGTTGGAACAAATATCACCTAATCTCATTGATTTATAATTATTCCAGAATTGACCAAATACTCTTTCTTTTATTTTTTTTTGCCTTATCCCTAGTACACGTAGTACAAGCCATGATAATCATGGTGGGTAGAAATAGGCGACTGATTTTACTATAAGTACACCACATGTCAACACATGTGAAAAACATCTCGACTTTGCACTTACAAATGTACCAGAGCCCCATTTGGTTACTTGCACTCGCTGGTGGGGTTGGACTTTTGCAAAAATCAGGAGCATTTTTTAAAATCAGAAATCGAACCTGGGTCGTAGTGGTCGAAAACCAACGGTTTAGACCATTCTTCAACCGACCCCCAAAAATACTCTTTCTTGATTAATCAAGTATAAATCAACCTGTACACGTTTCAGGTTGTCGGCCCTCGTCAGAGTGGTGCAAACAGTACCTCAACGACTAAAAAAAGCTGGTCTTTGAGGCTTCTTGAAAAATCAAAGAATGGGAATTTGAGGCCGTATGAATGCCACACTATATGGAAAATAGTATCAAAGTGAAATTGTACTGGGATCAGGTTAATAAATTAAGAAAAATGCACCTCCCTCATGCAACAGTAAGATTTTGATGGCTTGCACCATCTGTTGGAATAAATATCAACTGATCCCAGTACAATTTCACTTTGTACTTTTTTTTCCTATAGTTTGGATTTCTTCTGTAGACATTGTCCTATTGGGGCGTAGGACGGGTTTAACTAAGTCCGAACGAGAGGGCTCGGTCAGCAACCTTGCCATGAACTCTCGGAGACGCCTGTGGGTTTGATTGGTCGACCCCACGGAGCCAGACCATAATGGCGGGCGCGAGGGGCCAAACAATGGCAGCTCGGTGCATGGAAAATGCATCATTCCTTTTGATTAGGTGACCTAGAATGAAGCAATGGGTATGCTATCGCATGCCGGTTTATGGACCGAAAGGTCTGGGTGGCCACTGCTCCAAGGATGTAGACTTCATCCATTGATATCACATTGTCATCCAGCTCTGTGGCTATCCATGCCTCTAGGAACCTATTGGAAGAAATGGCTATCACCGACCATATTCCAATATTGATAACTTTTCTAGATATGATCAAAAAGTGAAGCAACTACTACTTGGGTAGAATCACCATATGAACGAGACAACTTTAAATCATCTTTCATAACTATAGAGTTTCTACCCTCCTCTATTTGGCCTTCACACCAGAAGACATTGACAAAATGGTTCTCCTGCTTGCTTCCATCCCACAGTCAGCTTGCAACTCATCCATGCAGTTATGTTCCATCACTTCAAGAATAGCGAAACCATGGTGGACAGCTGAGCCGACTCAGTAAGCTGATAATTATCCTCCGTCACTGCAGTCAGAGTAACCAGAGCCCAATCAGATTTTTGGAATATATGAGCATGCCACAACAGGCTCAATGCGGCTATCAGGAAAGTCAAAAATCACTCATGGCTTAATCTCTGCGAAGAGGTTTCTACTTTGGTGTGGAACACGATCCACATTTTATTGCCCATGTTACTGTACCATAGATCATCAAGATGTGATCTAAACTTGATCTGAAAATTCATAAACATGATGACTCTCCTTTCTGTCCTGACAAGACTTTCTGGGCAGTTCTGGCTAACTTTTTCCACCTGACACCTGCTTCTACTTGAATGAACCCCACTTTGAACCTTGGGAGGCCATGAGAGTAACCTACCACTGTGACAAAAGAAAAACTCTAGGGCCTGATGGATTAGGTATCTCTGCTTGGATTTTGGTGGTTCTTCTCTACATTCACTGTTATCAGAAATATTCACCAAGTTCCTGAGCATGGGCCACTTCCCTCGTCCTTGGAAGGAAACTCGACTCATATTTCTACCCAAAGTAGCTAATTCAGCCACCAGTTGGCTGGAGAAGTATATACCCACCACTCTCCTGAACATCATGGCCAAACTTTTTAAAGGTATATTCTTGAAAGACTACAATGACATTAACAAGGCATTCAACACTGTATAGAGACAGGCTATCTTCCAGTCTCTATAGACTGGCTTGTCCGGGTCTGTTTTGATCATTCTAGTACAAAGCTTTCTGGAAGACAGTGAGGTGTCATTCTCCGCATGGATGGCAATGACCTACACAGAATCTCAGCTCAGTACACCCCAAGGATCTGCACTAAGTCCATTCCTATGGAATTCCATTCCCTTTCATCCACTTCTTTATCAGAGAGAGCTTGCTGGTTGCTTCTACAGACAACTTCACCCTACTCATTCATATTCATGTTGGACTTCCAATCAGAGCAATCATTGATTTCGTAGGAAAATTAACATATTGGTATTTTGTAAATGGCCTCCTATTGAATCTCAAGAAAACACAAGCCAATGCGAGAGAATTTGCCAAAACTCATATCTGGGGATCAGAGAGAGAGTTCTCGGCCAGCCCATCCCTGTCGGAAAAACCATCAACATTTTAGTAATAGAAATCGACTACACAAAGCTTTGTCTCTCACCTATGTAAATTCAAGTTAAGCAATAATTCTAAGACTTACCAACTCAATACAAGGAAAATTTGGCATTTCTTATTCAGTTTGAAATTTTTTTTTTTCCAATCTATTGTGATCATGGCCTTCTTCTATGGATTGACAGCCTGGGGATGCCAGGAGTTCTCCTGAGAAGGCATCCGGCAGCTGCATAGCCTTCATAATGCCTTTTCAAGGCATATATTGAAAGGGGGTCCTTGCACTCCAACCATCCTGGCCATCTCCCTAACATGTAACCATCCTCTCAACATCATCCAGACTTGGCTAGCCTTCCTAAGGCAGTTCGACAAGGGAAACTAAGAATCCAAACCTGGCCCTGTTGTGCTGGGCCATTGGGGTTCACTATATAGAGGGGTTATTTTGTAAATACTTTCTAAATATATAGAATGTTAATGATGAATCAGTATAAATAATCAAAGATAAAAAAGGAGATGTATAAAGGGATATTAGATTAAAATACTCACAGAGGTTTCCATACGAATTAGGGCTTCTTCTTCAAGACGAAATTGCAAATCTTCAATCTTCCTGAAAACAACAAAAAATATATATATAAAGGTTATATTTTTTAGGGAAAAAATGAAATATTTCTTTATAAAAGTTTTTTAACAAGTTATATAATGCTCCAATAGAAGGTATGTAAAAGGCGTAAATATGTTTATGTAATATATTCTTTTTTTTTTTTTAATTTCTTCACTGAATTATTTGTACATTTTTTTTAAAAAGGAAACATTTTTAAAATCAACGTACTTAATTAAAGAAGCCCAATGGATCAAACAACATTTTAATTTAGTAATCCCCTTTTCCATTTATGCCTTTATCTACCATTTTCGAAGCGTATTTTTATGTTTATCTTTTTTTAATCCTTTGGAGAAGTTGATTGATTTTTTAATTATTTTATACTTTACTCCACAAGCCAAGTTGAACTTTTGCTGACTATGGGCAAATATGACCATCACTCGCAGCTCATCTAGTGACCTTCGGAAGGTATTTTTTTCAATTTTTTCCAACATCAACATCTTTTCTAATCCATTTGTTGTTGTTGTTGTTTCTTATCCCCTTGTGTAAAGATTACACGAATTCCATGAGTTCATGCTCCTCGAGCTGTTTTATGATAAGCAGCGGCCTCTCCCAAAGGTCCTGTTTAGTGCATCTAATGCAAGCCAAAATGTGTTCTCTAATCCATTTGCTCACATTATGTGTCTGAAGTAGGGAAAATTTGTTTGCATATTTGGGATTCTAAACATCTACTATTCATTACAGGTTCGAATTTTATAGTTTTTTTTTTTATTTTGGTGGGATACTAGCTTATTTTAAAGACAAGATCCTCTGCTTATATCTTAAATCTACCTCCTGTGTGACAGTCGGTGCAGTATGTAGAATATATATTTTGTCCAATCAATTACTCTTTAGGAAAAGTCATTTGCTGCAAGATTCAGTCAGTATGGGGCCCTGAGGAATTATAACCACTTCATATAGAAATTAATTAAAAATTAACAATATAAGAGTATATATAGATGGAAAATTTTCCAGGAGGATAGATATGGATTGATCCATAGAAGCATAGGGCGCCTCTCCCGTCAAAATAAACATCAAAACCTGACGCCATCTATTAAACACCTCTTTGGTAGATTGTGAAGATCCCATTAGATTCTGTGTGGATCTCATGGAATAAAGTCCACACTAGACTGACGAGGGCCATTAGCCTGAAACCATGGTCTCTAGATGGACGCTTCTCAGTTTGCCAAAGCTGGTGTTGTGGCTTTGTCACCGACCCGAGGCCGCTAGTTGCGGTGATGGTCAATAGATGGTGTCAGGTTTTAACGTTTTAGCAATAAGTATACCTCATTTAAAAAATTTTATATTCATTGCTATTTGATTTCTACTATCAATTTTACTTACTATAGAGACTTTACCAAGATATTCAAACCAGTAACAGTTATGAGGACTGGCCTTGTCATAGTGGAGAATCCAATCCTAAGAAGCTGATTTTTCTATAATTTTCTTCTTATCAAATTCTATAGCTGTCTCAAGACTTTAAGAAAAGTCATACTGGAGTTTATGGTTTGTCTTTCAGAAATAAAATTATGGGATAGAGAAAAATGAGCACTCACATACACAGTCCCATATGACAAAAAATATCAAAGGAACTGCTTAGATTTCATTCCTAGTAGCAAATATTCTTCGGTTTTGGTTCTTTTTATTGTGGAGTTCTTTCAATTGATGTCTGATTTATAGGTCTCTTCTTCTTTCTTATCTCCTCTCAATCATATTAGGGTATCAAGCAGGTAGAGCTGATTTATTTATAGATTATAACCATAATCTTGTATGCTATCATCGATTGTGACATTCTTGGACCATTCATTATCATCTCTCTGAACAAGCTAGAAGCCTCATCACTGACTCTACCAATAGACCATAAAAGTGATCTAGATTTTATATCTCACATTAATTTAAAATCATTGAAAAATTGAAGACCACATATATCATCACTTATGTTTCACAGATAGATTTGGGCAGCTATTAAAAGAAACACAATAAGGGCAATTTCAGGATTAAAACCCACAAACATAAGATCACATCTAAATAAATAAAAAATAATAATGTGTGATGTTTCATTAACAGCAATGTTACTGAAACGTCTCAAATTATATATTTGGGTGTGGTCCTGCCTGCTATGCTATGATTCTAATCAAAAATCTAAATTGTACCTTATCAATAATCTAGAAAGATGGATTAAAATACTTTCTTCTCTTTACAAAATGTTATAATGAGCCATCTTTACTTAGGGGGGGGGTCGGTGGAAGGATGGTCTAAATCATTGGTTTTCGATCGGTATGACTCAGGTTCGATTCCCGCATTGGGCACTTTTTTCTGATTAAAAAAATAAATGAAATGCTCTGATGGCCCCCGATTCTTGCAAAAGTCCAACCCCACCAGCGAGTGCAAGTAACCAAACAGGGCTCTGGCACATTTGTAAGTGCAAATTCGAACTGCTTTTCACATGTGGTGCACCTACAGTAAAAGCAGTCGCCTATTTCTACCCACCATGATTATCATGGCCTGTACCACGTGTACTAGGGATATATAAACATAAAAAAATCTTTACTTAGCCATAACCTTTCTGAATGGGAGCTAACAAACCTAACATCTTCAACCTCTGAAAAATAATTTGATTTGTAAAAGTGGCCTTCATGAATTTGCTTGCATGACATTTGCATAAGAGAGATTTCTTATTATTTGTGACCATGTCAAGCATGATCTCATGTGTTTTTCAGCCTCTATTTTTCTGTTGAGGGTGAAGTCTAGGGAAAATTGTCAAACTCCTTTTCTAATCGCAGATTATCATTAATATTGGAATGAACAAATCTTAGAAGAAGGTCCAGTAAACAATTTTATATTTTTATTTTATCAAAATTTTCCAAAATTTGCTAACAATTATCCATTTCTTTCTCTATTGGCTTTCCGGCTCTTGCTTCATCTTAGATTGGGAGTTTTGTCCATCTTTAAAGAGATTCATAAACATGGTTTTCTTTAAGGATGCCATACCAAATGCCTTTTGAAGCATTGACAATGTTATCAATACCATTATTTAATTAACTCAGACAAAATAAATGTATTAAAGTTGTTCACAATTATTTTACCTTCAAAAATAAATTATATGATTCCCTATTAACAAACAAAAATAATTCATAGGAATGTAAGAATATTTAATAACATTCTATGACATTCTATATTCCATAACATTTTACAAAAATGTGGTTTGGAGACATTTTTTTTTAATAGCTGAATCATAAAAAACATTAAAGTTTTCAGAGAAATACAAAAATATAATTTCTTACCTTTTATCTTGCTCAATTTGTTGGAGCAAAGATTCTTTTGTCTTGACATTTTCTTCAATTAATGTTTTAACCTGTCCCTCCAATTTATTAGTTTCTCTCTTTAAATTGATATAATCTTGTTCAATATTTAAAATATCTGATTCTGCCTAAACACACACAAATTTTCATTAGACAGATTTTTTAAAAGATATATCCTATTATATGCATAATACACATACATACAGTAAAACCCCGCTAATACGAACCCTGGATATAACGAACCTTCCCTTATAACGAACCCACGCCGATTCCCAATTCCATTCCATTAAAAATACCATCGTTATAACGAACTTTGCGATTTTTAGAATAACGAACTACCCCTATAACAAACTTATTTTCGGTCCCAAAATAATAAAATCTATTTAAAATACTATGCTTATAACGAACTTAGAATTGTAATTAAAAAAAATAATAAAACAACAAAATTTTGAGCATATTTCAGCTCGCGGATCGCGATTTCAAAACAATAAATTTAGCGGCATTGTTTGTTTTGATTTTTGCACTTTATTTTTGCTGTATGTTGTATGAATTTTAACACAAATTACTTTTTATTAAATAGAATATATTTGCATCCATTAAATTTGAAATATAAAAAATGCAAATGGCTTCCAAAATGAAGAAAACAAAGGCATTTTAAAAACAAAAGCGTTATTTCTTTAAAAAAAAAAAAAAGGCCATTTTCAGAACTTTTCAAAGTGAAACAACACAGGCAAAAGATAAAATATAAAGCCATTAAAAATTGTTACAAAGAGGAATCAACCAACTTTTGCCGCGATCGCGATCGTACGTTTTAGGGCTAAAAAAGTCCAAATAAACGGTCCCGTGATGAAACAAAAATTATTTTTATGCCATTAACTATGGTGATTTTAAAGTCAGCAATGTTTTGCATGACAGGTTAAAAAAAAAAAGAAATCTAGACCTAGAAGAATATGTGGAAAAATGAAATGGAAGTAAAACACTAACTTTATTTGAATGGTGCAATGCTTGAAGAATGCTTTGAAGCAACATGGTGTTAGAGCCATTTTTCCAAATAAACATTGTATTATATAATGTGATAATGATGTTTTTAAATCATTTTATATCTTTGAATATATATTTAATAAAACTTTGCCTAGTATTTGTCTTGATTTTTAAATTAGACATAGAGGTACATGTATGCTAATGACAAGAAGAACCTATCATCTAATGATTTCTATTATTATTTAGTATTAATATAAGGAAATTGGTCAATTAAGGGGATCAAAACAAAGTGACCACTATTAAGAGGCAGCCTCTTCCAGTGTGTATGGCTGTCCTTTAATTATACGGTCTAAAAATTTTGAAAAGTAAAAAAAATGGCCAAACCGTGGCTATAGTGAACCGTGGCTATAGTCAACCAAAAGCTCTGTCCCATTGGGGTTCACTATAGAGGGGTTTTACTGTATATACTGTATATAGAATGGAACACACACACTTTGTTATAACCGTCTCCTGGCTATAACATCATGATTCTAATGTCCTGAGTTTTAAAAGATCCAATCTATTTAACCCTAGTTATAACAACAATCCCAAATGATACCATTATAATGAGGTTTAACTATATCTGTGCAAAAAAAAGGTACCTCTTCCTTTTAATATATACATTATTAAAGGCATTAAAACAAAGAATATAACTCTGCCTTTGCCGGTCCCAAGCCCGGATGAAAAAGGAGGAGGGGGAGCAGTAACAAGCTCACTAAAAAAACCTGGGCTCAGCTGGCCCGGCTGATAGTACCCTGTAAGGGCTCCTAATCCAGAGATACAAGAGGAGCAGCGTTTGTACTCCATGTTAGGAGCTGCTGCACATGGCGTCTGTTCCTCATGTCAGAGGCGGCCATTTCTTTTGGAGCTAAGTCGGCCTGCCACTGAGTAGTGCTCCCAGTCTTAATGACAAAGGTAGACGCATTCTACTTCACCCAATCATGATGTTTGTCAACTTTACAAGCTTGATACCGTAATATGATTGGGTGAAGATAAGAAAGAAGAAGAAGAAACAAAGAATATGCTCCAATGGCCCCTGATTCTTGCAAAAGTCCAAACCCACCAACGAGTGCAAGTAACCACACGGGGCTCTGGCACATTTGTAAGTGTAAAGTCGAACTGCTTTTCACATGTGTAGACATGTGGTGCACTTACAGTAAAAGGAGTCGCCTTCTTCTACCCATCATGATTATCATGGCCTGTACCACGTGTACTAGGGATGAGCAAAAAAAAAATTATTTCTCTTATTTTCCTATGTGCAGGATGCATAAATTCAGATAAATAAATGAGCAACACACAGTTTTGAAGAATTCAAACAAAATGCCACTCTGTTTACCATGGTTTCAGTCAATGCCCTCATCAGTAGAGAGGTGGACTTGATTTTGTAGAAACCTACAAGAAGAGAGTAATGAAACCAGCTGAATCATCAAATATATAGTAATACCTCATTATAAAAATATCACTTAGGACCAAGATTTTATGTTGTTGTTGAACCGATTAGGAACCTTAACTCTATATCATGTTTTAACCATGTTATAAGAGAGTGCGTGTTATAGTAATATCCCACAGGATTGAGAATAAGGCAAAGAAGATCAGGGTAGAAACATTGAAAAATCGTTTCCTGATCATAAAACTGAGAGTTGTTGGTGGCTTTCTGCTATTTATTAAAAAAAAAAGTTGCACCCTAATATTTTATACTTTTTTGCTTCTTTTAAGCACATGTATATATACAGTAAAACCCCGCTAATACTAACCCTGGATATAGTGAACCTTCCCTTATAACAAACCTAAGGCGATTCCCAATTCCATTTCATTGAAAATACCATTGTAATATCGAACTTTGAGATTTTTAAAATAGCGAACTACCCCTATAACGAGCCTATTTCAGGTCCCAAAATAATAAAATCTATTCAAAATACTATGCTTATAATGAACTTAAAATTGTAATTAAAAAAAAATTAAAACGACAAAATTTTGAGCATGTTTAGCTTGCGGATTGCGATTTCAAAAAATAAATTTAGCGCCATTGTTTGTTTCGATTTACATTCTATTTTTGCTGTATGTTGTATAAATTTTTATACATTATACTTTTATTAAATATAATATCTTTGCATCCATCAAATTTGAAATAGAAAAAATGCAAATGACTTCCAAAATAAAGAAAACAAAGGCATTCATTCTAAAAACAAAAATGTTATTACTAAAGGGAAAAAAGGCCATTTCAAAACTTTTCAAAGTGAAACAACACAGGCAAAATTCAGAACATGTTAAAATAATAAAATATAACTTTTATATTATAAGAGATAAAATAGAAGGCTATTAAAAATTGTTACAAAGAGGAATCACCCTCAACTTTTGCCGCGATCGTACGTGTTAGGGCTAAAAAAAAAAAGTCCAAATAAACAGGCCCGTGATGAAACAAAAATTATTTTTATGCCATGAACTATGGTGATTTTAAAGGCAGCAATGTTTTGCATGACAGGTTTAAAAAAAAAAAAACTAAATCTAAACTTAAGGAGAATATGTGGAAACATGAAATGGAAGAAAAAAAACATTAACTTTATTTGAAGGGTGCAATACTAGAGTGCTTTGAAGAAACAAGGTATTAGAACCATTTTTCTAAGTAAACATTGTATTATATAATGTGATAAAGATGTTTTAAAATCATTTTATATCTTTGAATATATATTTAATAAAACTTTGCCTATGATTTGTCTCTATTTTGAAATGAGACATAGAGGTGCATGTGTTAATAAGAAGAACCTATAATCAAATAATTTCTTTTATTATTCAGTATTAATATAAGGAAATTGGTCAATTAAGGGAATTAAAACAAAGTGACCACTATTAAGAGGCAGCCTCTTCCTGTTTGTATGGCTGTCCTTTAATTATATGGTCTAGAAATTTTGAAAAGTAAAAAAAATGGCCAAACCATGGCTATAGTGAACCTAAAGCTCTGTCCCATTGGGGTTCACTATAGAGGGGTTTTACTGTATATGTAGAGGCCACTTCTGGGGGCCTCCACAAAGTCACCCACAGAATCAAAGAAAAGCCGGTGGACAATGAAGCGGACTTCCAGAATTCTTCTCTGTAAAAAAAACCAGCCCATCTCTTCACCTCCTTTTTTATTTCTAGTTTTTTTTTTTTTAATAACATATAGTACTATAATAAATTTTCCTCTATTTTAAATAAGCAGTTATTTTGGGTTTTCTATTTTTAATTAATATTTTTAAATTAATATTTCGAAAGATAATTTTTTATTATAATTTTATTTTTTTATGTCTTTCTTATCACAGATAAAGATTTATTTTAATTTTTTTTTAATTTTTGTTTGGTCACCCTGGGAGGAAAAAGTTAGTGGCAAGCAGGTTTTTGGAGGGTGCTGGGCAGTAATAGATAAGATAGTCACGAGGAAGTTTTAGTGGGGGGGCGGGGCTGGTTAGAAAAAGATAAGAGAGTAGGGAAGCTTGTAAAATGTAGTCCTAAAAGAATTATTTTTTTTGGAGGGGTTTCCAGCCTTCCAACAAAAGAAGCACTAAAGTTAAGTATTTTCTTTTATAATGAATTTTTTTTTTAAACAGATTTTTATATGTAAACTTTCCCACTCAATCGTCATTGCATATTTATTTATTTTTTTCTTATCTTTGTGTTTTTCTTTTGGTCAAGAGAGATAAATAAATATATAATGTAAATTTAACCAGAGTTTATGTCCCTCCTTCCCTTTTAACCCCAGTGCGTACAGGATACACGCAATCTACATGTCTTTTTATAGCAGGATGTGTTATTTTTTTTGTGAACTCCCTGAGAAAGAAAGAGGCTCATGGATATCAGACATAACGTCGGATATCCCCTCATCAATGACGCCTTCAACGTGGGACGATCATTTCCATCATGGCCACGAAAAGTTCACGGTAAAAGAAAAACAACACCCTGCTGTTTAAAAACATGTAACCTGTAAAATCCTGTCTAAAGCATAAAACTAATATATAATTGTGTGCTAGTTGGAGGCTGCGGAAAATCCAGAAAAGAATGGGAAAGTCCACGAGGCGGCCAACCACGTGGAGAACGGATCCCGCTATTTTCTTTTTAAGGTAAGATTTGATACATTTGTGGTAGTGCCTTTTTTTTTATAAGATAAACGAGCCACATTTTTTTAATTAAGCCAAATAATATGCTAGAAGGCCGCAGTTGTCCACTTACATTTTAGTTAAAAAAAAAAAAATACAGTAATGCCAAATTTATATTTGCCTATTGTGTAACATCATATTATATATTTTTAAATTAATACAATTGAACATTGGAAATCATTGGGATTAGGCGTTCGACGTCAAATTTTACATATAACAATTATAAGTAGTGGCTTAAAAATATGTACAGTCAGCACTTTCGCCTCTAAATGTACATCCCGCAGAATCTATTAAACTTTATGTAATGGTCTTTATTGCAAGCAGCTTATTTGTATCGGTCAGGTAAAGTTGGTTTTCTTCCCTTGGATCAGTATAAAAATTTTGAACGTTACAGAGGTTGGGTTGTAACTTAAAACACTGCATCATTTTGTAATCTATCTTTTAAATCATATATTGTCAACACCAGTAAATTTTTTTTAGCAAGGTACACTAGTTTAGAGTATTTGAAATCTCTTTTTTTTTTGTGTTTATTAATAACAATCTTAAAAATTCCGTTATACTAGCTGGTAGATAAAAAAAAAAAAAAAAATTACAAGAAAAAAAATTTTAGCGGAAAAATGCAAAGAATCTGATAAACCATGGGAAAGCAAATAAAGATGTCAATCAATGTCAAATTCTAGACTTCCTCCCCCGCAAGTTTGATTGACAAGTCGGCGAGACACTAAGGGTTTCAAGAGAACCGCCTTTGCCGTCTACAAGGAAATTTTTAACAAAGACAGTCTAGACCAAGAGTTTGGTGTGAAAAGGTACGTTTTTCAAAGGCTTGGCCTTTTTAGGCCTGGCATTATGCCTGCCACACATTTCTTCCATTTCTTTTATTTATCTATTCATTTTAATTTAGTATAATATTCTAATAGCGTCGAATTTAATATAAGTTAATACAATTTTTTTTGTACGAGTCATTAGGACAAGATATTATTTATGGATGCCAGTATGGCCAATTTTATGGTAAAAAGCCATCGCAACGCAATTCTCTTGTGTAAAATGTTTTATTACCATTTAGATTACAGTTATGTATAATAATTTATTTTCTTCATCATTTATTTTAATTTACTTCCTTTTATATATTTTTAAGTTACTTTAGGTCATGCAAACAAGACGTTTGCTCAATTATAGTTTTAGATAAGACATGTTCTACAATAATTTTTATTTTTAACAGTGTAGATGATCTCTTAAACTGGTCTAGTATTTCTTTATCTTCTTATGCATGGGAATCTTAAACTGGTATTGTAATTTTCTTTCATTGTCAAGCATAGTAGCGAGTACGCAAAATAGTGTTTTATAATTCTGTAGAATTGTATATTCTCATTTGTAACCCCGTGGAGGGAAATGCGTGACAACAGTATAGCGTTTATTGACAGAAAAACCTTCTGTGTATAGATTACTAGCCTTTTTTTTTTTCCAGTCACCTTTGATTATATATTTTGCATGTGTCACGCACATTAAAAATAGCTGCAAATAATTTTATCTCTCCCATTTATAGGTGTATTTATATTTTATTATTTAGTTATTATCGTATTCAATCCAATAGCGATTTTTTTTGTTATAATATGATAGCCCATATTACAGAATTTGGCGGGGAAGGTTTTTCCTTTTTTTTTTTTAATGAAAGTAGTGAAATTTGTTGTTTCTTTTCTTTAGCTCCAGCCAAAGATCAAATTAATTTAATATATAACCTGTGTCCTTTGGAAATTAGTGACTCTATTTCGGAATACGAACTTAGCAGTTTACCAGATATTTGGTTTTGATAACCTTATATAAACAGAGATAGAGTATTGCACCTCGTGTGTGTTTACACTTGACTGGTTTTTGATAAGCCTTTCCAGAAAAACCTTATCTTCAGGTTGCTTGGCAGCAGAAGCCAAAAAAAAAAAAAGCTTAATAGCATCATAGCAGATATAAAAAAACTCGTTTCGACATCGGCTTTCGTAGTTTTATGAAATGTGACGTTAGGCATTGGTAACCAGTAGCAAAGACCACATTTCTGGGAGGTCGGGAATAGGCCTTGAAGATTTAGGAGGGCATCTTGCGTAGACTTAAACTATGGATGTTGGAGAATGTAATTTTGCCTACAAATTTGTATATTAAATAGGATTTAAAGATGCTTACGAAGGTGGACGTGAGTGAATAACGACATAGAACAATATCCCGATGGACGCCACCGCGCGCAAAACCACGTGGCATGAACCAGTTGAAGAGTGGGTCACTGTGGTAGGATGTGGAGAGAATATTTGAAATATACGCATCAATGGTAGAATACAGAGATGTACTCTACATACTATCCACCTGCAGGCTGATGACCAATTTCGCTCAGAGTTTCCAAGATTGATTAACCGGCATGCCAAGTTAACCTACGCAAGATGTAGTTATGCCAAGCTCGCACCTGTTCAGATGTGTCTAGGCTCGGTTCACCTCTGTCATACCACGGGAAACCACTGCGAGAGCCATGTTTTAACGAAATAAACCTTAGTACCATAACGATATATATATTTTAGCATGCAATTCCACAATTTAGTGAGACTTCAATTGGAAAGTGTGCTGTGTCAAACCAGGTCAAGTCAAAATACACATAATACCATCAAAAGTGTAAGAGAAATTAGCCTGCAATTGATAGTAAAAAATTTTGAACTACCGCGTAGTGAGCAAACGTAATCCCTAGCAGAGCAAATAGGACAATCTAATATAATGATGTCTAATCTATTTTATTTAGTTAAAAGGAGGTCCAGGCTGGACTAAAGAAAAGAACAATATAGTAGACCCTGATATAAGTAAAATAAAATGCGTGTAAAACAAACCCTTCCCATAGATAGGCACTCTAGGTAAATTAGGATAGTTGTATATGAAACAGTCAGTTCATAAAATTTTAGTATGTATTAAATTGAGAGACCAAATTAAGCAGAATTTTTTTTTCTTTTATAGAATTTTTTTTTTATGAAACCTTAAGTTTTGAAATTCCATGTTAAAATTTTTAAATCTCTCTCTCAATGCATATTGTAAGTATAGACAATCAGTCTTGTTAATATTTGGCAATTAGGTGTATCCAATTTAGCACAAATATTCAAGTCTAGGGTAATTTTGTATTAAGATTAGATTTAAATAGAATAAGGTATTATTTGATCAAGGAGCTAATACTTAATACTTCAGTATGGTGCATACTTTACAGTAGGATCGGTGGCGCAAGCAGCTAAATAGATGTACAGGTATAGCTGGGCGACATCAAGTTTACTCCAGTCACATAACAACTCCAGAGAAGGATGTACTGCCGAGGTCGGAGTAATGTTTGGCGGCGAGCTGTTTGTGCTCTTAGTGACGTCCAAGGTTGAGTATACGGGAGCCATCGTATGACGCTCAATAATCCCTTGAATTGAGATTAAGTAGACATGGACAATCAGAAGCCAGGTAGTTTAGAGCAGTGGTGCAGCAGAGTGTAGGTTTCCACATTAGTACAGATATCGGTTGGGTATATACAGACGCCCTTTAATTCCATATCCTAGAACTATTGCGTGTTGCCTACAGTCAACAGGTAGGATAAAGTTGTTGACTAGTGGTGTAGAGTGGTTGCTGTGACTGGAGCGTGTTTGAGGAGAGAAGGTCAACAATAGGATCTTATCAGTGGAGGAAGCGCCTCCAATTGTTTGTCGCCTTCATGAGTTGAATGTCCTATTCTTTGTCGCTCTAATTAGTAAATTGTCCTATTAAATTATCTTTGCAGTGGTACTAGGTGTTGAGGCAAAGACAATTTAGGGACTTTTGATATTTACAATCATTTTAAGGGTAGATTAGCTTACAGTTGAGACTGATATCAGTCATTGAATATAAATAGTGAGTAAGAGATTGTATGAGGCATAGGTTAATTTATATTGAAGGGCTTTTAGTTCCCAAATTTCATCTTTATTTAGTTATTTGATTTCACATTAAGTCCTGACAATTTTAGTATTACTTTTATTAAGGTATATTGATGATCAAATAGTATTTTGGCTTGTATAATAGAATCTAGCTTTAGTATGATTGCCCGCTATGAATGAATTGTGTGAATGGGAATGCGGAATGAATGTGAGAAAGCAGCAGTCAATTATATTGTTAGACCAAGATACATTTAGAATAGTTTTAGGGAATTTTAATAGGATCGATTTTATTTTGATTTCAAATTTGTTAGGGATATAAGCCTCTCGGGACAATGCAATTCTCAAATTAGAAAATAGTCGCTCCTTTTAGTTAGGCTTCCTTCGGGAATATGAGTTTTTTTTTTTTGTTAACTTTTGATATGTGTGAAACTTTGGTGGACTTAGCGGGTTTTCACCGGCGCACCAGATGGCTACATACAATTCAATTAAATCAATGTAGGGTTTGATAACTGGGTGGTATCTGGTTTCAAACCCCAGTAGGGGAAGTGTGCGCTATAGGTATGCTTCCTTCCATATGGATAACGTTAGTGGTAAAAGGCTGAGTTAGGATGGGTCTTGCAAGTCGGGGACTTGATCGGTTCTATGCGCTGACCCATTTGTTGGGTATGATACCATTAATAGGTACGCGCGAGGTTTCGTAGTGTCTTCAGATGACTGACACGAGGACTCTTCGGCGAGGGTATCGATAAGTGCAGAATAGGCCAGTTAATCACGCCACGGGCTTTGTGCTGGACGTGAGGTCTTTGGCATTTCGGGCTTTGTGCTGAATGTCGTATTTACTCATACACTGGCTACAAACCATGATGAGTTGGATGATGTGTTCATCCTGGAGAACCAACCCAGCCCAGTCAGTCTTTATAAAGGACTTCCTACCAGACGTACTATGGTAATACATTGATAAAATACTATTTATTTTAGTTTTTATTAGGTATTAAACAAGTTTAGAACTTGATCATGTTAGTTTAAATTAGTTAGTAGCAAACCCATATAGAATCGGACATGTTTCAACGAAAAGGGCATGGAACTGATAGAGATAAATTTTGACTGACAGGCACCGTGTCAAGTCGATGTGAAGTCACCAGTTTTTTTTTTTTTATTATTGGTTCTTTTATTATTATTCTTATTGTTCAGGTTAGAATTCATTATTGGCTCTTTTACTTTAATTTTTGGTTTGAATTCATTATTGGCCTTTTATTTATTTTAGTTTTGAACTCATTATTGGTTTTCTCATTTATTTTTTGTTTGAATTCATTATTGGCCTTTTATTTATTTATCTAACTTTGTTTGAATTCATTATTGGCTTTCTTATTTACTTAATTTTGTTTGAATTCATTATTGGCCTTTTTATTTATTCAATTTGTTTGAATTCATTATTGGTTTTCTCATTTATTTAATTTTTGTTTGAATTCATTATTTGGCCTTTTATTTATTTATTTTAGTTTTGGATTCATTATTGGCTCTTTTACTTTTATTTTAGTCACTAAGCACTATTTTTTTTTAACTAGTAGGTATGCACCTTCCCACAAATGTGTCAAATCTTACATATAAATAGATGTATATATATGTTTATAACCCTTGTGTTCCAGGCACCCTAAGACGCCGGATATACTTATCACAATACTATCCGTGTCACAGAGTGGAATTAAAAAAACCAGTCTTGCATTCAACTGGCGAATAAATAGAATGCATGGCGCCCTTTGTTTTGATATTTTTTTATTTTTAGACAGTGCTATTGCTCCCTCGCAAGCCAGAGCATCCCTGACCTCCACTTTTGACCCCGGAGATTTGCCTTGCTCCCTCGCAAGCCAGAGCATCCCTGACCTCCACTTTTGACCCCGGAGATTTGCCTTGCTCCCTCGCAAGCCAGAGCATCCATGACCTCCACGTTTGACCCCGGAGATAGTCCTGCTCCCTCGCAAGCCCAAATCCCGTGGTCTTGGCGGGGAAGGATTGTAGAGGCCACTTCTGGGGGCCTCCACAAAGTCACCCACAGAATCAAAGAAAAGCCGGTGGACAATGAAGCGGACTTCCAGAATTCTTCTCTGTAAAAAAAACCAGCCCATCTCTTCACCTCCTTTTTTATTTCTAGTTTTTTTTTTTTTAATAACATATAGTACTATAATAAATTTTCCTCTATTTTAAATAAGCAGTTATTTTGGGTTTTCTATTTTTAATTAATATTTTTAAATTAATATTTCGAAAGATAATTTTTTATTATAATTTTATTTTTTTATGTCTTTCTTATCACAGATAAAGATTTATTTTAATTTTTTTTTAATTTTTGTTTGGTCACCCTGGGAGGAAAAAGTTAGTGGCAAGCAGGTTTTTGGAGGGTGCTGGGCAGTAATAGATAAGATAGTCACGAGGAAGTTTTAGTGGGGGGGCGGGGCTGGTTAGAAAAAGATAAGAGAGTAGGGAAGCTTGTAAAATGTAGTCCTAAAAGAATTATTTTTTTTGGAGGGGTTTCCAGCCTTCCAACAAAAGAAGCACTAAAGTTAAGTATTTTCTTTTATAATGAATTTTTTTTTTAAACAGATTTTTATATGTAAACTTTCCCACTCAATCGTCATTGCATATTTATTTATTTTTTTCTTATCTTTGTGTTTTTCTTTTGGTCAAGAGAGATAAATAAATATATAATGTAAATTTAACCAGAGTTTATGTCCCTCCTTCCCTTTTAACCCCAGTGCGTACAGGATACACGCAATCTACATGTCTTTTTATAGCAGGATGTGTTATTTTTTTTGTGAACTCCCTGAGAAAGAAAGAGGCTCATGGATATCAGACATAACGTCGGATATCCCCTCATCATATATATATATATTGGTAAAAATAAACATTTTAAAATCCAAGTGTTGAGGTACAATTTGAATTATGGATTAGAATCGCAAGATTGAAAGACCAAATCTAAATAATTAAATTATATGCGACTTTTGGTCTGAAGATGGTAATGATGTCACATAAAATATATTTATTTGATCTTTGCTTCTTATAATTTAAAAATCTAATAAATCTCTTCATATATATATATATATGGAAGGTTGTGGTTGCAACTCTTAGAGAGGCCTAAGGTCAGAGACTGCAGTTTAAAAAATTAATATTTCAATTGCTTTGATGGGCCTTGATTCTTACACAAGGCCAACTCAACAAGTGGGTGTAGATAAACAAATGATACTCTTCAACTTGTAAGTGTAAAGTTGAACTCTTTTGAAATGTGTAGAGATGTGAAATATTTATAGTATACATACATAAACCCCTACACACCATGACAGGTACTCCCCAAAAGTGTTTAATATCATTTAAAACTATATATGAATGTGTTTTTGTGCCAGTAACAGGTTGAGTGCCATTCTTTAATCTCAATAATGTGTACATGTGTGGGGATATTTATTTATATCAAATTCCACTGTATTGATTTTGTTTCATTAGTTTAATAGCAAATGGTACAGCCTACTCCACGCTGATGAGCGCCAACAGTGTGAAACGCGTTCGTGGATGGCTTTTCTTGATTTATCAAGAAATTGGGTTGGCCAAGTATCAAGGAGCAAGTTAAATAAACGTTAGTTTATTTTTGCTCCACTAGATGGCACTCTGCCATCTAAAAAGCACATGTGCTTGTGGTCAGGATATGCTTTCTTTATTTTTAATAGCATATGTGTGCCTTTTTTTTTTTTGCTGGTTTTTATTTAAAAAAACCTCCTTCACACCATTTTTCCATATCAGTCACATTATTGAACAAGGAAACAGAACAAGGTATTGGTAGGAGGAGGAAACAGGATTTGGCTTGTATACAATAGATTCTGCCAAGAGCTTAGTTAGTTAGACAGTAGTCTGATGCAGTGTGTGCATCACCATGCTGAAGGAGAGCAATGAGACAATCTGACAGAGATCCGGTATGGTCAACGCAAGGTATACCCATACACACATATATGTATTACCATGGTGTTAGTTCTGATCTAATTCAGTTAAACCCACTATCACACGTAAAGAATTGTTATCCATTAGTGACCTACCTATATTAAATTTATTTTGTAAAGTGCCTCTGTGAAGTAACAAAGAACAACAGTCCCAAGAGAATAACAGTCTTTGATTTCCAGACTTAAGTCTGGTCATCTAAGGACAATGACTTTCCAGAATGGTTGCAGGGTTTTCCCACTATATACTAAGTGCAATTCTCAGCCTGCAACTCCAAGACACATTATTTACTGTATTGACTCATCCATTGATGAGCTCTACTCTTCCCTGGCAGACACCATCAAAAGTTTCAAGCTTTACAAGCTTGATACCTTAGTGTGATTGAGTGGAGATAAGAAAGAAGAAGAAGAGTAAAAAAAGAATCTACATTCAAGGACAAAACTAAAGGAAGTTGTACCTTTTAGCATGGGATTTAGATAATAACTCTGAAAGATATTTGATACACAGTGACCTTTATCGAAGATACACGAAATAACCAAGTGTAAACAAAATTGCCACTGTCTCCTTAAAAAAAAACAGATGACCGGGGACATCAAAGACTTTCCACTTCTTCAAGTTTTGTCTCTTTGAGTGTATCTTTGATTATGAATAAATAGTAGTCCATCAAAAGTCTCAAGCTCTACAAGCTTGATACCCTAATATGATTGAGTGGAGATAAAGAAGAAGAGTAATAGTCCAATTTAGTTTAGCATGAAGATCCCTCCTGATCCAGAAAAGAGATTGCTGCTGTCAGTAATGTGTAAGTCAAGAAGCAGTAGTTATTTCAATGTTTCATATTTACCTTTTATATGTTGGGCATATATAGATTACTTTGTGTGAGTCATTAAGTTATTTACAAAAATAATAAAATCCATTTACATATATGTGACCATGGGGATCATCTCTGTTATCCTCTAGGTTCACTGACAAGTTTTTCTCAATGTGAAACCATTACACTGCTGTTCCTCTCTTTTTTATCTGAATCTGTAACTGGAAAATTCACCTCAAAACATATTGTTGTGACAACTTGGATAGAAAAGTGAAGGAAGATCTAGGAGAGGTGGAAAAAATGTTGGAGGTCATATGTGTGCCAGGGGAGGCCGAACATTCATAGAATGTAAGCCCTTTGTCCTTGATTTACTGCATTGTTGGGCTGCTTGTGTTTGCTTACTTTATTCTCTGGAATGGGCTATGTCAAATAAAATAGGTAAACATGGATCCTCAGCGATCCCACATGCTTTTCATCTATGGGCATCCTTCATACATGGCAAACTGATTGCCCGACCAGTCCCGGCACCATGGTAACAATAAATTGCCAATGAGATATTGCCTAATTAAGAAAAGATATATTGTTGTGGGTCAACAAGTAGCCGACCGATAGTACACGTGAGCAATAAAAATTATTTTTATTTTTGTTTATTTTTTTAATGAATTACTTTTATCAGAGAAACAGCACCACAGATATAACTAGGATAAATTGTATTTGACCATTGACCACCGTTCCACGGCAATGTGTTAAATACAATGTGCCAATTATAAATTAATCTTTGTCCTGTTTGGATTTCGACCCGGCGATTTAGAAATGTCCAGCTACAGCTCCAACCCCTCCTACAACCGGCCCGGCGAGACCCCGAACATCATGACCACTGAGACTGGTCCACGAGTCCAGCACTGAACCAAATAAACCATCTGAGTATTACATCCCCGCCTTTGTCTCATCACATTGTCTCATCAATATTCTCCAAGTTATATTTTCTTCTTTGGGTAACCTGTTATATCACTTATATATAATATCACTTAAATAAATAATCTATAATACTGTAAATATTATATACATATGTCATATACAATTTTTAAAGAGAGAGAGAAAGAGAGAAAGATAACAACATAATACTGTGATATTACCTTTTCTGCTCTTGTCCTAACTTGTACAACCTTCTGTCTTTCCAAGTCCCTTTCTTCTGTGAGTTTTGCAATGTGAGCTTCTTTTTCCTTGAGATCCTCCTGCGCAGATAGAATTTGACATATTTAATCTTCTATATAACAAATACATAGTTAAACCACTCATAAGAGACCTCATTGGAAGATGAATTTTGTTATTTATAATTTTATAGAAAGATGTCACTCATCAGGTGATTTTTCGCTCATGGAAAATTTATACTGAATATTTAAAAATGGGTGTTACAATTGTTATAAATTCTTATAAGGCACAATTTGGATTAGAGATTAGAACTACAAAATAAGACCAAATCTATATTAAATCTATAATATATTTGTTCTTATTACCCCCCTTATATATTCTTGTTTAAAAAAGTGTTATTTTAGGTTTTAAATATTTATTCAGGTATTTTTTTTATATCCAATATATGCCTCTTTACATGAAAATAAAATTAAGGACTGCTATATTTTTTAAATGTTTATAAATCCATCTCCTAATGAGAGAAACAGCTAAACTTTGCAAAGATAGCTACTTCAATCTATAAGACTAGATCACAGTTGGGCATTTTTTATTCCAAAAGAACCTATTTCACTTTACCAATCCAGAAAAGCCAAGGGGGTCAGTGGACTTGTGGTCTAAACCGTTGGTTTTCGACTGCTACAACCCGGGATCGAATCCCGCATTGGGCACTTTTTTCCCGATTTGAAGAAGAAAAAAAAAAGGCTCCAATGGCCCCAGTTTCTTGTAAAAGTCCAACCCCACCAGCGAGTGCAAGTAACCAAACGGGGCTCAGGCATATTTTTAAGTGCAAAGTCGAACTGCTTTTCACATGTGTAGATATGTGGTGCACTTACAGTAAAATCAGCTGCCTACTTCTACCCACCATGATTATCATGGCCTGTACCACATGTACAAGGGATAAGCAAAAAAAAAAAAAAAAGCCAAACATGGTTTTGGGCTGTTGGCCCTTGTCAGCATAGTATTATTATATTATATTATTTAGCTATAGAATGAAGATGATAACTATGAACAAAAATAACTTTCTATTTAAAAGTTGGGGAGGGAACACACACACAGTGCATTTAATCTCTATCATTCCTGGATATTGTACACAGATTTGAATCTATAACAGCATTGCTACTATCATCAGACAAAATACTCCTGATGATGGTTACAACGCTGTTACTGGAACGTCATGAACTTTTCAATAATTTGGATTTTGTCTTTTTACCAATAGTTCTACTATATAATCTGGGGGGGTCGCGGTGGAAAGATGGTCTAAACCGTTGGTTTTCAATTGCTACGATCCGGGTTCGATTCCCGCATTGGGCACTTTTTTCTGATTTAAAAAAAAAAGCTCCAATGGTCCCCAATTCTTGCAAAGGTCCAACCCCACCAGCGAGTGCAAGTAGCCAAACGGGGTTCTGGCACATTTGTAAGTGCAAAGTCGAACTGCTTTTCACATGTGTAGACATGTGGTGCACTTACTGGTAAAAGGAGTCGCCTAATTCTACCCACCATGATTATCATGGCCTGTACCCTGTACCACGGGTGAATATAAGAAAAAAAACTATATAATCCAAATTGAACCTCATTGTTAATCTGTTTCAAATATTATCATCTATTTAAATTATTTTTCTAAGATAATTTTATAACATACCGATAAAGCAAGTTTGTATGAGGAATTTTTAAATGGATTTTTTTAGTAAATAAGCCAGGGTCATTCATTAGCTGGTGTCATTTATTATGAATACTATTACTACTACTACTAAGAGTAATAATAATATTTATCATAATAAATAACATTTGTTAAAACAATATTCATTAGGCAAACATCCACTTGGTCAGAACCTGAGCGTCATTCAGTTAGTTTATTATAAATGCACACTATATAAATTAATGAATATATGTAAATTTTGCCGGGAGGATAGTGATCTATAAAATAAAGGCCACCTCTTCCATCAAAATAGATGTCAAAGCTAGATGCTATCTATTGACTGTCACCTCAAAATAGCAGCCTCGGGTCGGTGACAAAGCCACAACAACAGCTTTGGTAAATTGAAAGGCATTCACCTGGAGGCGATGGTTTTGGGCGAATAGTCCTCTTCAGCCCAGGGTGGACTTTAATTCCATGAAATCCACAAGGGATCTATTGGAATCTTGACTATCTTCCAAAAAGGTGTTTAGCTGGCAAAGCATGGCTAGGTCAAATCTATGGCCAAAATATAAATAGAAATTTTTTGCCAGGAGGATACTGATTTATAAAAGCAAATGTCGCCTCTCCCGTCAAAATATACATTAAAGCTAGATGCCATCTAATATGGTGTATATATATACAGTTAAACTTGTTTATAGTGCCCCCTCTTGTGACTCACTAAAATAGGGTGCTATAGAGAGGGGGTGCAATAGACAGGTCAGTTTTAATGTAAATCACATTGTACTATGTATTTAAAATCAGGCGCTATAGAGAGGGAGGTGCTATTTAGAGGGGGCGCTATAGACAGGTTTAACTGTATATATATATATATTTATCAACAAGGTCAGCAATTCATATGCAAACTTTACCTTTATTCTTCCATTGGAAATTGATGTGGCTTTAGTTGATGTTTTCTAAGCAAAAAAAAAGTATATAAAAATTAGCCATGCAATTTTTTTTTTTAAGCATAATTGTATAACAATAGGCCTAAAAACCATCATGCATGAATATATGTGAAAATGAGCAAATTATAATTTTTACTTGCAATGAAGACACAAAATAATTAAAAGGTGTTCTCAATATTCTACATAAACAAAAAAAAGATTGAAAAAAGCTAAATTTTGAGTTTAAAATTGCTGATAAATATCTATATTGGTGAATGAATTTTATCATTTAAGCATTAATAGAAAAAAATGTTAGCTATCCTAGAGGATTGTTTCAAACTTAAAAAGTCAATAGGAGTTATTCTTGAGGTCCTTTGACCCAATAAAATCTCGAAAAATATAAATACACCTATCCCCCGATTTACACGGTAGATACGTTCCTGAGAAAAACGTGTAAATCGGGGGATAGGTGTACACAGAAATAAAAATAAAATGAAGTAGAATAATTCTTCCTGGAGTGAACTTATACGATAGTAACAAGGCAAAGGAAGACGAGTATCTTTATTTATAAAGATACTCGTCTATCTTTATTTATAAAGATACTCGTCTTCCTTTGCCTTGTTATTATCGTATAAAAATAAAATGCATTGACAGGTTAAAATATGTAGTCAGCACATAAGCTCGGGATTCCTTGTGAGATGTGTACACAGTGCATGTGTTCAATCACAGTAGCATTTAGTATAGTGCGATAAAAACAAAAACAAAAAACTTATTTGGAAAACCATGTAAAAGCGAAAACGTGTAAAACAAGTACCGTGTAAATCGGGGGATAGGTGTATTAAACCTAAAGAAATAAATAATATTTGATTATTAGCTATATATATGTGGTGTAAAAGCAAAATTAAGTGCCAGGGCCATGCAAACAAGTCTTAAATTAGAACCTCATATAAATGATTCCTCCAAAAACACAAGATATTCTAGTGTTTAACCTAGAGGTAGTATTTCATTGGATTTGTGATCAGGACAAGTTTTTTTTTTTTTTTTCTCTTTACCAAAAGGAGGTGATTTTTTACGAAGGAGGTTTTAAATACTTTTTTTAATGAATATTTTATTACTAATTCAGTATATCATTATTTTTTTTTGCTTTAACTTCAGAAACATGG
>CP092886.1:139192752-139204347 GCA_030710605.1 Cordylochernes scorpioides
ATAGCAGAATGGCACAGGGTAGTGTTCTCAGATGAATATCACCGAAAGTCACTTAGTAAGAGTTTGTCGTTGTCTTAGTGACAGGTCCAATCCGGCCGCATCTGTGGAACGCCCTACCTCACAACAATGAGGCATTATAGTTTGAGGAGCCATCACCTATGATAGCAGATCACCTCTAATTCGTATTGAGGACACTATGACATCCCAACGATATGTGGACGATGTGTTGAAGCTGGTGACACTACCCTTTCTTCAAAGGGTATTAAATGCCATTTTCCAGAAGGATAATGCCCGATCTCACAAAGCACACTTCAGCTAACATACCCTGCATGAAACCTCGGTGCTTGCATGGCCACAAATGATCTCTCACCTATAGAACACATCTGGGACCCAATTGAGCATGATTGAATGTGCTACCAAAGCTGCAGTCAGAAGATGAACTGTGGCTGATGGTTGACAGGGAATGGGCATCCATCCCTAGGACACCATCCGCATGCTCGTTGAGTCAGTACCAAGACATTTTGCTGCCTGCATAGCTACTCAAGGTGGTCCGACAACATATTGACTGGATGATGATGTCACTAAGTGTATAGGTGTATTCTCTTCTATTAAAGATGACTTAATGTTAGTTACTGGTACTCTCTTCATGCAGATTTTCACAATTTGAAAATTAATTCATCTACTATTAGGTCAATAGGATATGGATGTGGATGGCTAGGGGAAACTACTGCATTGTTTTTTCCATGAAAATCTTCAATTGATTGGCAAGGTCTTGCCTCAAGACTATGGCACACCAGTCTTAGGGGGATTGATTCAACTGAAATAATAATAATAATCATTAATAAATAGTCTCAAATTTCATTAAAAAATGACTATGAACAACTGGAAATCAGAACTTGGAAAAAATATTTGAGTCTTGAGGCATTTCTAGAGTACAAATATGTTCATGACATATTACACAAAGATTTGGACATATATTTATGTTGGAGATGGTTGCTGTATTCGTTGATGGATCAAAAGAGTCATCATTTGGATGCTTAAACTAGCTTTCTTTCAGTATAACCATTTAGAATGTTTTATCAATTTGTAAAAGAATGATATAAATACTACATCGCACACAACTTCATGTGTCAATTAGATTTACTGAATGATATTATCATTCTTGCAGAGGATGAATAGGACTTTTTAAAAAACTGAATAGGATATTAGAGGAAAATTACTGAATGAAGATGAATAGAAGGAAAAGAAAAAATAAAGAAAAGCACCAGAAAAGTTAGGATATGGTTGAAATTTGTCTTGAGGATTAAAGACTAGCCTCAGTTACATTATTTACTGATTAAGACAGCCCAATTAATTACCTCAGAATTGAAAAAGGTTAAGGAGAGGTAAAGGCAAAAACAGCCTATGGAAAAATGGTATTCAACAAGAACAAAAGTATTTTAATATCAACACATGGTAATAAGACTAAATCCAAATAAATAAATAGTGTGTGACGTTTCGGTAACAGCATTGTTACCAAAACGTCGCACACTATTTATTTATTTGGATTTGGTCTTATTACCTTGTGTTTATAATCCAAATTGTGCCTTATTATTTTAATATCAAAAACTCTATGTAACTTAAAAAATTATCCAAAAAAAAACACTTCTCAAAAGTTTCACTTGGAGTGTGTGTACATATGGCTATTAGACTTGGACTTCAAGAATGGCAGAAATAGTAATGCTACAAACTTTTGAGATTTGGTGCTGGCACTACATGATGAAAATACCATAAAAATAGACACAGTTTGACAAATGCAGATGTTTTCAAAATGATAAAGGAAGGATATGGTCTTCTGGAAATGATTGGCAGAAAAAAAAAAACATTTCATATCCTATCTGACACTTGGAATAAGATGAAAGTTTTTACTGTAAGGATGTATGGAGGGAAATTTGAGAAGGCTAAAACAAGAGTTCATGGTTAATTTTGGAAAAAGACATTATCATAAAAAGACTAGCCCTGGAAAGGAAGATCTGACTGCCACCAATCTATGGGTTAAGGATAAATAGATAGAAGGTAATTTATTATTACATATATGAGAGATGCAGAGTTAGAATATATAATATTAATAACACACAGAGTATGGTTTTTATATATATTCATAATTTCGCACACACACATTTTCCACACATCACATTTTATTTAGTTAAACCTGTCTATAGCGCCCCCTCTCGGGACTCGCCAAAATAGGGTGCTATAGACGGGTCACTTTTAATGTAAATCGCATCATACTACATATTTAAAATTGGGCGCTATAGAGATGGAGGCGCTATTTAGAGGGGCGGTATAAACAGGTTTAACTGCATTTTGAAATAAAGAAATGTATTGCAGATCACTTGTTAATATTTATTACCAAAATAAATTACTTATTTTGGATATAGCCATCTGTAAATTTTAGAAATAATCCAAATTGTACATATTTTTAAATGGTAAAAATTATTATTATTATGACTTACCACATTGATTTTTTCCATTTCGATGCTTTTTAGCTGGTGTTCCAACTCTTCCAGTTTAACTATGTATCCTTTTTCAGTTTCAGAAAAATTCCTAAAATAAAAAGTAAATTATAAACATGTCTTAGAAAGAGATCCAAATAAATACCTTTTTAAACCTATTAAGGTCACTTGATGACTTTCTTTAAGCTTTTCAACATCTATGGCTAAAACAAACAAATCAACATAAACATATTGTATAATCAAAAAACTCAAATATTTCTATATTTTATTTTTATTCATTGATAATTCTACTTTTGTTATCATCGTTTTTAGAACAACTTTCAGTTTTGTTGTAAATATGCGTAGTTAACATAACTATCTTTTTGAATCACTAATATAGGATTAACATTATAAATTCTATATATTGTGAAAATAACTAATGTGTAATATTTCCTCAAGTAATTGAAAATAAAAGCTACTTGATGGTAAATAATTATCTTTTTTTTATCACGACTGCACCTTCAACCCTTTATCTTATCGATCCTTTGTCTTATCAACCCTTTCTCTAACAACAAACAAATTATTCATAACATATATATTGTATGTAAATATACTATAATGCTCTGAAACAGAATTTAATCCCATTATATTGGTGAAATTATGTATCTTTTATAGCAAGCGATTTATGTATTATGGTAGCCTCTTTTAGTGACATACACACTTATAAACAATGAACTACCAATATTGCCAAAATTGCTCTCCCTGTCTAAATTTGTTCTTGCTAGCAGACATTCTCGTTAGTGGAGACCTTCAAAAAACAGATGCTTTTGCAATGAATCGATTTTATATATGAAAGACACTTCCCACTAGCAGAAAAATAAAATATTATCAAAAGTAAAAAAAAAAAATTTTAATCTATTTAAGAATTTAAAAACCAATACTAAAAATAATACTTTTTAAAATAAATACAAATAATTAAAATAAAAAATACATTTTTTTAAAAAGCTTTTATTCAAATGCATGAAAAAGGAAAAAATAAAATATCGTATCTTCTGTCATTGAGCAATTAGATAGATGTATCTGAGTGAAAGTAAAAGCGGCGGGGGAGACGATCATCATGAATTTCAAACTTAATGTGATTTAATATATAGAAATTGATTGGCAATTTTTATAAGTTTTTATAAGTATTTTTACCTCTTCTCTAAATATATATATATATATATATGATCGTCCCCCGCCGCTTTATTTTCACTCAGATACATCTAATTGCTCAATGACAGAAGATAAAATATTTTATTTTTTCCTTTTTAGTGCATTTAAATAAAAGTTTTTTTTTATGTATTTTTATTTATTAATTATTTTTAAATATAGTTTTCAGCATGCTCACACAACACTTTTGACCTAGAATATATAGTTATTGATTTATAAGGGAGCCTCTAGAAATGCTGTTTGAAAGTTGGCTAAACCATATCTTCACAAAGAATCAATAAATGATATTTACTGCATCAAACTCCACCTTTGCCGGCCCCAAGGCCGGGTGAAAAAGGAGGAGGGGGAGCAGTAACAAGCTCACTAAAAAACCTGGGTTCAGCTGGTCCGGTTGATAGTACCCTGTAAGGGCTCCTAATCCAGGGATACAGGATGAGCAGCATTTGTACTCCTTGTTAGGAGCAGCTGCACATGGCATCTGTTCCTCTGTCAAAGGCGGCCATTTCTTTTGGAACTAAGTCGACCTGCCACTGAGTAGTGCTTCCAGTCTTAATGACAAAGGCAGACGCATTCTACTTCACCCAGTCATGATGGTTGTCAGACACCATCAAGGGTCACAACTTGATACCCTAATATGATTGAGTGGAGATAAGAAAGAAGACTGCATCAGAGTAGAGAGTTGTTTCATATAGCATATTGTCACAAGCTTTCGAACACAATTATTTTCTTCTACAGGAAATTCATTTTATATATTTTTTAATGAATATTTACTAATGCACATTTTTGGCAGTCCATTGAAGTCTATATTAGAAAAAGGTATCACTGTAATTATACCAATATATATTTTGATCCATCAGCAACATTTTAGCTGCACAATCAGAAAATGCCTTTATAATCTATATCTTTTACATCCTTTCCTTTATAGATGGAAAATTTGCCGGGAGGAAATTAATTCATAGAAGCATAGGGCACCTCTCCCATCAAAATAAACGTCAAAACCTGACACCATCTATTGACCGTCGCCGCAAACTAGCGGCCTCAGGTCGGTGACAAAGCCACAACACCAGCTTTGGCAAACTGAAAAGTGTCCACCTAGAGACCATGGTTTCGAGCTAATGGTCCTAGACTGACGAGGGCAATTAGCCCGAAACCATGGTCTCTAGGTGGACGCTTCTCAGTTTGCCAAAGCTGGTGTTGTGGCTTTGTCATCGACCCGAGGCCACTAGTTTGGGGCGACGGTCAATAGATGGTGTCAGGGTTTGACGTTTATTTTGACGGGAGAGGCGCCTTATGCTTCTATGGATCCTTTCCTTTGTTCTATTTTTATATAGAGCTTACATTGTTGAGAGAATCCAATACTTACATTTGGTCTCTTTGTCCAAGCCATCCTGAAGAATATTATAATCACGTTGCTGAAACAAACAAAAAATTATCAATAAACTTTTAATCACAAAGCTGTGACATTTCAAGTTACTTTTTCTTTAAAATATGTACAGTTAAACCTTGCTATAATGAAATCACATGATATCAAGATTTATATTTTTAAAACTATATTCTTGTTATAACCTTAGCTAAACCAATTTGGAATTTGAAACTTTGAAGTATGGAAGGGTGATGTAATAACCAAGTTGTTGCTATGTATAAAGAAGAAGGTTATATTGAGATTCCACCATATACAGTTGAAATATAACCTTCTTCTTTATACATAGCAACAACTTGGTTATTGCATCACCCTTCCATACTTCAAAGTTTCATTTTCAATTCATTTCAAGTTATATTGAGATTCCACCATATACAGTTGAAATTATCAAGTCTTGTTCTGGTAGACTTGATGCTGTAACCAGGAGGGATACTGAGTTCAACTGACCTGGTTGATGGACCTCAGCAATGGTCCCACTCCAGGGATACGGAGGAGCTGTGTCTGTACTCATGTTGAGTCAGCAGCAAAGGATTCCATGTTTGGAATGGCCTCAAATTACAGGCAAAGTCAGACTTTCACCAAAGTGTGCCTGGATCATGGTGCCATGATCAATGAAAGCTGCACCCCTATACCCCATTCCATGAGATCATGAACTCTTGGAATTCGTGTAATATTTACACAAGGGGATAAGAAACAACAACAACACAGTTGAAATTCATTATAACAATAATACTTGGAACCAAGAGAGAGAGATATTTTATGTTGTTATAACCATTATCAAAACGGAGGTCGGTGGAAGGTTGGACTAAACTGTTGGTTTTCGACTGCTACAACCTGGGTTTGATTCCCACATTGGGCATTTTTTTCTGATAAAAAAAAATGCTCCAATGGCCCCTGATTCTTGCAAAAGTTCAACCCCACCAGCGAGTGCAAAAATTCAAATGGGGCTCTGGCACATTTGTAAGTGCAAAGTCGAACTGCTTTTCATATGTGAAGACCTATGGTGCACTTACAGTAAAAGCAGTCGCCTACTTCTACCCACCATGATTATCATGGCCTGTACCGCATGTACTAGGGACAAGCAGAAGATTATCAAAACAATTGGAACTTATAACTTGGGATTATGGAATTTTGTTATAATAACAAAGTTTCTATTATAAAGGAGGCTGTTATAAAAAGGTTCCATTATTTTTTTACAATAAAAAAAAAATCAAATTATAATACTATGCAGTAGAACCTCCCTGTAAAGGACACCTAATTGCAGAGTCAAAGTGTCCTTTAGGGAGAGGTGTCCTCTTACCGGAGAGTTTCTAAATTGTAAAAATGGTAATTTTGCAAATGAAAACTGTCATTTGTACAGAGGTGTCTCATGGAGGTTCTACTGTAGGTATAATTGAACTATTTGTATAATAAAAAACACACACAACTAATTTGATATATTTAAAACAATACTTACCGAACTTCTCAATTTTTCTAAGAGAGTAGTGCTTTCTTTACGATAATGTTCCAACTGTGATTCCAATTGGGCAATTTGTTCATCTTTCTGAAAAGTTTCTTCTTGAAGTTGAGCTACTCTAGAATCCTGGGAAAAATAATGCCAAAAATTAATGCATGGAACAAGCTTAACAAGATAAAAATGTGCATGTGAGAGGACAACATATAACACATAATTATTATGTGACCAAACCCAAATTAATAAATTGTGTTACATTTCAGTGGTACTAGCATATTGTTACCATTATAAGATTCAGAGCTTTTAATACAAGAAAATAAGACCTAATCCAAATAATTTCTTAGTGTGTGACATTTCGGCAACAACATTGTCACCATCATCAGATAAAAGAATAAAATCATTTTATTGTTTTATTCTTTTTATCATTTTATTCTTTTGTCTGATGATGGTGACAATCTTGTTGCCGAAACGTCACACACTAATAAATTATTTGGATTAGGTCTTATTTTCTTGTATTATAATCTATAATCCAAATTGTGCTTTATCAAGATTCAGAGCTTTTGTCTTATGATAGTAATAGAGGTTATTGAATGGTTACAATTTATTATAAAGGATTTGGTCTTGTTACCTTAATTTCAAAGTACAATTTAATTTTTAAAAAAATTGGGTAAGAAACTCTGAAAACTATTTTTTAGTCAGGAGTTAAAAAAATATATTATTGTGTTTTGCAATTTTTTTTTTCTCTATATTTATTTATTAGAAGTATAAACAAGTTCATGCATTATTTGTTTTTGAGAATTGAAGCTTTATTGTGAAAAATTGGTTAGACATTCAATGTTCAAAGTATTGTCCGTCGCTAGCCACTACTTTTTCCCATCTTTCTGGCAATTGACGGATCCATCGCGGAAAAAGGCCGGCTCTTTGGTCGCTATCCATTCATCGATCTATTTTTTTTTTTTTACTTAATCGTAATAGGAGAAGTGCTGGTCAGCCATGGCATGTTGCATTGATCGGAAGAGATAATAATCAGAAGGAGTAATATCAGGGCTATACAGCGGGTGGGGTAAGACTTCTATTTCAGCGTTTCTAAGTACATTTTAACGGGTGCTATAGCAAATGGCCGAGCATTATCATGTTGTAAAAAAAATTTTGTTAGGTCTATTGGCGTATTGCAGCCGTTTTCTTGCAATTCTCAGCTCAAATGCATCAATTGTCTTGAGTAGACCCCCCCCTGTGATCCTTTGGTTTGGTTATAGCAGCTCATAATATACCACTCCTATCTTGGTCCCACCAAATATAAAGCAAAAATTCTCGCCATGAATATTCGACTTGGCTATCGATGATAAGGCGCGGCTAGGGTATCCATATGTTGCCAGACATTTTGGATTTTCGTAATGGACCCTCTTTTCATTGCCAGTTACAATTCGATGCAAAAACCCCTTTCTTTTTTAACATTGGAGCAGTTGTTCACACATGAAAAAAAAAAAAAAGCGGTGTTTGATTTTTCTTGGCTTCAGTTCATACAGCACCCAATTTCCTATCTTTTGGATCATTCCCATTTTTTCTTTTAAGCAATGAAAAAAAGATAGTTGAGTGACTCCCTGTGTTTTCCAGAGTTCTGTTTGCGTTTGTGTTGGATCTTCATCGAGCCTTGTCTCTAATTCTTCATTCTCAAACTTGGTGGCACTCTGGGTCTTTCTTAGTCTTCCAAATCAAAATTGCCACTTTTAAACTGTGCAAACCACATTCATTCAGCTATAGAGCATGGTCACCATAAACTTCCACTAAAATACAATGACTCTCAGCAACTTTTTTTTCATATTGAAGTAATGAAGTAAAACTCCCGGCAAAAACACATTATTTGGTACAAAAGTTGACATTTTAGGAGCAAACAGAAACTAGGTTGTTTATACTTCAGAGAAATGACGGTTACTGAAAAAGGAAGCCTTATAATGACGCTTCAAAATAATGGTGCTGCCAGATGAAACAATGGAATAATAAACAAGTAGCGCCATCTTTATCAAAACAGCACAAACCTTTTTTTTACTCCCAATAAAAAAAAAAAAAACACTTTTATTTTCAATATTTTTTAACTTAAGCTTTTAAAAAAAATCGTAAATTTTAAACATAAACAACTTCACACAAATCTACATAGTGATGTTTGAAGATAAATTTTCACCTATGCTATAGACAATATCTTAAGTGTTACCATGATCACAAGCAATATTAATTTGTATTGATAAAGTGGAGCAAAAAAAGGGATCAAGAAGATGTTAAATTTTTAACAATAACACTCACTCATTATAAACACAAGGTAATAAGACCAAATCCAAATAAATAAATAGTGTGTGACGTTTCGGTAACAGTGTTGTTACCATCTTCAGACAAAAGTATTGAATGAGAAATTTTACCACAGCATGTTTTTAAATAGTTCCTGTTATCAATCCTGTTGATGAGAAATTTTACCACAGCATGTTTTTAAATAGTTCCTGTTATCAATCCTGTCAATAACTGGAACTATTTTAAAACATGCTGTGGTAAAATTTCTCACTCAGTACTTTTGTCTGAAGATGGTAACAATGCTGTTACCGAAACGTCACACACTATTTATTTATTTGGATTTGGTCTTATCACCTTGTGTTTATAATCTATAATCCAAATTGTGCCTTATCGACTTACTCATTATGGTAAAAATAGGTGCGGATTTCACTGAAGTACCCAAGGGTTCAAACCTAGATAGTCAATTAAGAGAAAAATGCATCTCCTAATCATTAGACTAAAAGTTCACAATAAAACGCAGGCTCCAAGGATGAGTTTCTTATTAATTAAATAATCACTCAAGCTTTCGGGTAGTGTGAACCCTTCTACAGGATCATATAAACAAAACTGCTGATTGCTTGCGCCATCTGTTGGAACAAATATCACCTAATCTCATTGATTTATAATTATTCCAGAATTGACCAAATACACTTTCTTTTATTTTTTTTTCCTTATCCCTAGTACACGTAGTACAAGCCATGATAATCATGGTAGGTAGAAATAGGCGACTGCTTTTACTGTAAGTGCACCACATGTCAACACATTTGAAAACCAGCTCGACTTTGCACTTACAAATGTGCCAGAGCCCCGTTTGGTTACTTGCACTTGCTGGGGGGTTTCTGTAGACTTCATCGATTGATGTCACATTGTCATTCAGCTCTGTGGCTATCCATGCCTCTAGGAACCTACGGGAAGAAATGGCAATCACGGACCCTATTCCAATATTGATAACTTTTCTAAATATGATCAACAAGAGAAGCAACTAATACTTGGGTAAAATCACCATATGAATGAGACAATTTTAAATCATCTTTCATCACTACAAAGTTCCTACCCTCCTCCATTTGGCCTCCACACTAGAAGACAGTAAAAAAATGGTTCTCCTGCTTGCTTCCATCCTGCAGTCAGCTTGCAACTCATCCATGCAGTTATGTGCCAACACTTAAAGACTAGCGAAACCATGGTGGACAGCTGAGCCGACTCAGCAAGCTGATTATTATCCTCCGTCACTGCAGTCAGAGTAACCAGAGCCCAATCAGATTATTAGAATATATGAGCATGCAAAAACAGTCTCAATGCGGCTATCAGGAAAGCCGAAAATCACTCATGGCTTAATCTCTGCGAAGAGGTTTCTACTTTGGTATGGAACATGATCACTATTTTATTGCCCATGTTACCGTACCATAGATCACCAAGAGGTGATCTAAACTTGATCTGAAAATTCATTCATAAACATGATGACTCTCCTTTCTGTCCTAACAAGACTTGCTGTGCAGCTCTGGCTAACTTTCCCCACCTGACACCAGCTTTCACTCGAATGATCCCTATTTTGAACCTTGGGAGGTCATGAGTGCAATCTGCCACTGTGACAAAAGAAAAACCCAAGGACCTGATGGATTAGGATCCTCTGCTTGAATTTTGGTGATTCTTCTCTACGTTCCCTGTTATCAGAAATATTCACCAAGTTCCTGAGCATGGGCCACTTCCCTCGTCCTTGGAAGGAAACTCGACTCATACTTCTACCCAAAGTAGCTAATTCAGCCACCAGTTGGCTGGAGAAGTATATACTCATGAAGGGGTCTGTGGAAGGATGGTCTAAACCGTTGGTTTTCGGCCACTACGACCCGGGATCAAATCCTGCATTGGGAACTTTTTTTCTGATTTAAAAAAAAAATGCTCCAATGGCCCCGGATTCTTGCAAAAGTCTAACCCTACCAGCGAGTGCAAGTAACCAAATGGGGCTCTGGCATATTTGTAAGTGCGAAGTTTGAAGCTAATTTCACATGTGTATATACAGGACATGATAATCATGGTGGGTAGTTAGCGACTGCTTTTACTGTAAGCGCACCACATATCTACACATGTGAAAAGCAGTTCGAATTTGCACTTACAAATGTGCCAGAGCCCCGTTTGGTTACTTGCACTCGCTGGTGGGGTTGGACTTTTGCAAGAATCGGGGGGCCATTGGACTTTTTTGTTATTTTTTTTTAAATCAGTCTTGATAGACTGGCTTGTCCAGGTCTTTTTTTGATCATCCTTGTACAAAGCTTTCTGGAAGACAGTAAGGTGTCATTCTCCGCATGGTATTTTGAAAACAGCCTCCTTTTTAATCTCAAGAAAACACAAGCCTGTATCTTCTAATGCAGGAGAATTTGCCAAAACTTATATCTGGGGATCAGAGAAAGAGAGTTCTCGGCCAGCCCATCCCTGTCGGAAAAACCATCACCATTTTAGTAATAGAAATCGACTAGACACGAGGCTTTGTCTCTCACCTATGTAAATTCAAGTCGAACTATAATTACAAGACTTACCAACTCAATACAAGGCAAATTTGTCATTTCTTATTCAGTTTTCAAAAATATTTTCCAATCTATAGATTGACAGCCTGGGGATGCCAGGAGTTCTCCTGAGAAGGCATCCGGCAGCTGCATAGCCTCCATAATGCCTTTTCAAGGCATATATTGAAAGGGGGTCCTTGCACTCCAACCATCCTGGCCATC
>CP092886.1:139204447-139229844 GCA_030710605.1 Cordylochernes scorpioides
TCCCTAACATGCAACCATCCTCTCAACATCATCCAGACTCGGCTAGCCTTCCTAAAGGAGTTCGACAAGGGGAAAATAAGAATCCAAACCTGGCCCTGTTGTGCTGGGCCATTGGGGTTAACTATATTCTAGGGGTTTTACTATATATACTTTCTAAATATATAGAATGTTAATGATGAATCAGTATAAATAATCAAATATAAAAAAGGAGATATATAAAGGGATATTAGATTAAAATACTCACAGAGGTTTCCATACGAATTAGGGCTTCTTCTTCAAGGCGAAATTGCAAATCTTCAATCTTCCTGAAAACAACAAAAATATATAAATAAAGGTTATATTTTTTAGGAAAAAATGAAATATTTCTTTATAAAAGTTTTTAACAAGTTATAGCATGCTAAAAAGGGTATGTAATGAGCATAAATATGTTTTTTTTTATTATTATTATTTCTTCTCTGAATTATCGTACATTTTTTTTAAAAGGAAACATTTTTATTATCAACGTAGCCCAATGAATCAAACAACATTCTAATTTAGTAATCCCTTTTTCCATTTATGCCTTTGTCTGCCGTTTTTGAAGCACATTTTTATGTTTAACTTTTTTCAATCCTTTGAAGAAGTTAATTGATTTTTCAATTATTTTATAATAAGGCATAATTTGGATTATTCTATATACAGTTACGAGCGTCATTCTTCATCTCCTAATCAGTCATCAGTCGTCAGTTTTCATCTGTCACCGTTTGCTTTTTTTTTGGAATGGCGCCCTCCTATTGGTTGACTACGGTCACGCCGTGAGCCAAGCCCTTCCAATATATTTTTCATCGCAGTAAGGACAGTAGAAGTTTGTATTATGTATAAAAGAAACATTCGTTCTTTTAAATCCTTTCATTTTATATGCATAGATGGCGCGGTATTGCTTTGTGTTAGTATAATGATAAGGCACAATTTGGTTTATAGATTATAAACATAAGGTAATAAGACCAAATCCAAATAAATAAATAGTTTGTGATGTTTCGGTAACAGCATTGTTACCATCTTCAGACAAAGGTACTGAATGACATTCAGTTAACAATTAGTATACTTGTTTAAAATTTTTCATATTAATTTCTATCAATTTTACCTACTATAGAGACTTCATCTTGACCAAGACATTAAAACCAGTAACAGAGTTATGAGGACTGGCCTTGTCATAGTGGAGAATCCAATCCTAAGAAGCTGATTTTTCTCTAATTTTCTTCTTATCAATTTCTATAGCTGTCTCAAGACTTTAATAAAATGTCATACTGGGGTTTATGGTTTGTCTTTCAGAATTAAAATTATGGGATAGAGAAAAATGAGCACTCACATACACAGTTCCTTATGATAAAAAATATCGACAGAACTGCTCAAATTTCATTCCTAGTAGCAAATATTCTTCGGTTTTGGTTCTTTTTATTGTGGAGTTCTTTCAATTGATGTCTGATTTATAGGTCTCTTCTTCTTTCTTATCTCCTCTCAATCATATTAGGGAATCAAGCATGTAGAGCTGATGGATTTATAGGTTATAACCATAAACTCATGTGTTATCATCCATTGTGACATTCTTGAACCATTCATTATCATTTCTCTGGACAAACTAGAAGTTCATCACTGACTCTACCAATAGACCAATAAAAGTGATCTAGATTATATCTCACATTAAATTTAAAATCATTGAAAATTTGAAGACCACAAATCATCACTGGTGTTTCACAGATCTGGGAAGCTATTAAAAGAGAAACAATGAGGGAAATTTCAGGAATAAAGCCCACAAACATAAGATCACATCTAAAAAAATAATAATAATAATAATGTGTGATGTTTCATTAACAGAAATGTTACTGAAATGTCTCAAATTATTTATTTGGGTGTGGTCCTGCCTGCAATATTATGATTCTAATCAAAATTTATATTGTACCTTATCAATAACCTAGAAAAATGGATGAAAAGGATTTCTTCTCTTTACAAAATGATATAATGAGCCATCTTTACTTAGCCAAAACCTTTCTGAATGGGAGCTAACAAACCTAACATTTTCAACTTCTGAAAAATAATTTAATTTGTAGAAGTGGCCTTCATGAAATTGCTTGCATAAAATTTGTATAAGAGAGATTTCTTATCATTTGTGAACATGTCAAGCAAGCTCTGATGTGTTTTTCAGCCTCTATTTTTCTGATAAGTGTGAAGTCTAGGGAAAACTTGTCAAACTCCCTTTCTAATTGCAGATTATCATGAACATGGGAATGAACAAACCTTAGAAGGTCCAGTAAGCAATTATATATTTTTATTTTAGCAAAATTTCCCAAAATTTGCTAATAATTGTACATTTATTTCTCCCTTGGCCTTCCAGCTCTTGCTTCATCTTAGATTGGGAGTTTTTTCCATCTTTAAAGAGATTCATAAACATGGTTTTCTTTAAGGATGCCGCACCAAAGGCCTTTTGAAGCATTTATAATGTTGTCAATACCATTATTTAATTAACTCAAACAAAATAAATGCATTAAAGTTGTTTATAATTATTTTACCTTCAAAAATAAAGGATTTGATTCCTTATTAACAAACAAGAATATTTTATAGGAATGTAAGAATGATAAGGCACAATTTGGATTATAGATTATAAACACAAGGTAATAAGACCAAATCCAAATAAATAAATAGTGTGTGACATTTTGGTAACAGTGTTGTTACTGAAATGTCACACACTATTTATTTATTTGGATTTGGTCTTATTACCTTGTGTTTATAATCTATAATCCAAATTGTGCCTTATCAATTAATAACATTCTATATTGTCAGGAGGACAGAGTGTTCCTGGTATTCCCTCTTATCTGGACAGGACGGATCGGTCGGGGAAAACAGTGGCGCCACGTGGAAGGAGGAAAAACTCAGTTCTCCCCTCTTGCTCTAACTGCTGGGTCGATTTGGCTCATGTACATAGTAACTTTTAGTTTATATTTATAATCTTTCATATAACTAATTTACATATAACTTCATATAACTAAAAAAAAAAAATAATAAAATAAAAAAATAAATATTTAAAGTAATTTGGAAGCCTATTTAACTATTTTTCTTTGCGACAATATATTTCTACAAAAATGTGGTTTTGAGACATTTTTATTTCGAATAGCCAAATCATAACAAACATTGAAGTCTTCAGTGAAATACAAAAATATAATTTCTTACCTTTTATCTTGCTCAATTTGTTGGAGCAAAGATTCTTTTGTCTTGGAATTTTCTTCAATTAATGTTTTTACCTGTCCCTCCAATTTATTAGTTTCTCTCTTTAAATTGATATAATCTTGTTCAATATTTAAAATATCTGATTCTGCCTAAACACACAAATTTTCATTAGACAGATTTTTTAAAAGATATATCCTATTATATGCATAATACACATACATATATACTGTATATAGAATGGAACGCACACACACTTTGTTATAACCATCTCCTTGCTATAACATCATGATTCTAATGTCCTGAGTTTTAAGATCCAATTATTTCAATCATAGTTACAACAATAATCCCAAATGATACCATTATAATGAGGTTTAACTATATCTGTGCAAAAAAAGGTACCTCTTCCTTTTAATATATACATGTGATAATCTGTATATAGGAATATGTAACCCCACCACAATCTATGTATAATGTATCGTCAAAAGGTTTAATAAAAGTTAGGCCTCGCGAGAAGGGAAAGAACAATTAACAGGATTGCATCATCCAGGAAGTAAAGGTCACTGCCCTGGACCCCCATAAAACTTAAGTTCAAAGGCCTTCTTCTTCCTGGAGGATTGCAATCATGGAGACAATGGAGGTACTGAGCCAATCACATTTAAGCATGACAAATCAACAACCAATCACCTTTAACCCTTTAAGTGCTAAACTCGAGTATACTCGAGCTAAAAATACCGTGCCGGAAATGCTATACACGAGTATACTCGAGCTCGCATTTCTCTCGTGATGTGCTAATGCAGGATATATTCGAGCTGTGTTATTTGATAGTGGCTGACCTTGGGTGAATTACGTCACAGTTTATTCACCTCTACCGCGCTTGGATATTGTGTAATCTTTGTTTGACTTAGTATTTGTTTGCATTCCTTCTTTCCATCTTTGATTTTATCACATATAAATAATTATTATTTTTTTATTATTCCTGTGGCTCGATTTTTACCGCTCATAAAGGTAATATAAAATTTGTTTATACGTTCTTGCATAAATATATTTATCTTTTTTTTTTTTTAAATGGCTTCTGTAAAAGATGATTTCTTGCATTATGCAACAAATCCTGAATCAGAATTAGAGGATACTGATTCTGATTGCACTATTGTGTACGACTATGAAGAGTCAAGTGGTGAAGATGAAGAGGTACCCCCACCATTGAAAACACCTCGGTCAGACTATATTTGGTCTGATAACTCAAATTATGATCCGATCATTTTTACATTTGACCAATCAAATAGTGGACTACAGGTAGATACATGTAAGCTTGAAAAAGAACTTGATTTTTTTGAAATTTTTATCAATATAAATTTCCTTGAAATGATTGCTGTAGAGACAAATAAATATGCAAAATACCTTATAGACACAATAGAATTTTCGAAGTTTTCTAGAATGAATAGATGGGTGGACACTAATTATCATGAACTATTTGTTTTCCTAGCAATATGCTTCCTTATGACAAGAAATAAAAAAGTATCATTGAAAGAATACTGGAGTACCAATCAACTTCACTTTTCCCCAAATTTTTCTAAACTTATGTCAAGAGATAGATTCTTTTTGATTCTTTCAGTGTTGCAGTTCAACGATAATAAGACCCAAATTCCAGGTGATAAACTCCACAAACTAAAGCCTGTAGTTGACCACATGAAAAGTGCTTATAAAAATGCTTTCAAACCTTTTCAAGATGTTTGTATTGATGAGAGTCTTGTTCTGTTCAAAGGAAGACTTGGATTCAAACAATATATTCCAAGCAAAAGGAAAAGGTTTGGAATAAAGCTATTTGTTTTATGTGATGTGGAAACAAAATATATTTTAGATTTTATTGTGTATGTTGGAAAAGGAACAGAAATCGAAGATTCAGATATGGGAGTATCATCGTCAGTTACTACAACTTTGTTACAACCATATATGAACAAAGGGCATTCCATATGGGTGGATAATTGGTATTCTAGCCCAACTCTTTTCAATTTTCTTCATCAACGTCAAACTAATGCTTGTGGCACAGTCAGAAAAAAACAGAAAAGAAATGCCAAGATTTGGGAAAAAATTGAAAATAGGGGAAACAGAAGCCAAACACACACAAAACCTACTTGCACTAAAATATAAAGATAAAAGAGAAGTTTTCATGCTGTCCACAATGCATAAAAATGAATTTGCTAATACAAACAAAAAAGATAAAGTCACTAATCTGCCAATTCAAAAACCTTCAGCTGTTATTGACTATAACCAGAAAATGGGCACTGTCGATCAGACGGATATGCTACTTAGCAGCATTGGCTGTCTTAGAAAATCTCTCAAGTGGTACAAAAAGCTCTTTTTTCACTTCATTGATACATCTTTACTAAATGCATATTCTTTGTATTTAGTAAATACAGGCAAACATCCATCTCTTGCCGAATTCCACATCAATCTCATTGGCCAGATTATTGAGAAGAACCATGAAGCTAGAGTTCAAGTTCATAGAGGCAGACCTTCTACATCTGAAGACAGACCCCTTAGGCTTATTGAGAGGCACTTTCCATCTTTAGTTCCCCCTACTGAGAAGAAAAAAAATCCTACAAGATATTGCCGTGTTTGTGGAGCAAACAAAAAGAGGAAAGAATCACGCTACATGTGCAAAGACTGTGATGTTGCTCTGTGTGTGGTGCCTTGTTTCGAAACTTTCCACACAATAAAGAATTTTTAAACACTTCTAAAACTTTTAATTTAAAGAGCACAGATCAATACAAGTATGTTTATTTTACTTTTAACATATTTTAAAAATATATTTGGTCTTTATATGAATGTATTATCTACTACTATAAATATTATATATCATATATCTATTTATGTTCTATATATAGCGATAAATATTATATATCTTATTTTTAAGCTTATATAAGATTTTTTTCTGATACTTTATATTACTTAGTATTATTTTATATAATTATTTTTGAAAAATGAGAAAATTGATTTTTTCAAAAAATATTCAGTCTGTAGAGTATTTATGCTAAATCACGTTATTAGCACTGAAAGGGTTAAGCATGACAAATTGATAGCGAATCATCAGAGAGCACGTGGAAGGATCTCCACCAATGAGAAGTCGAGAGAGTTGATGATCTCGGACAAGAAGTAAAAAAGAAGGTAGGTGACCGTGCTACGAGCTAGGTGTGCTCACCATAGGCTCCAACCAAAGTAGTGTACGCTCCATCATGTGAAAGGCCAAATATCTCCAGTCTCATCCTTCCCTCTCGCAAAAGGTCTATTTTCTACCCCATCCAGGTGTGCTCATTCTTCCCCTGTGAAATCCTTTCACCTGACCAAGACTGCGCCATCAATCCCATCATATCCACCCAACCACACGATTCGACAGGAATCGACAGTGAGTCCACAGCAATCCCACAGTAAGTCAACACCCCAATTCGACAGTGAGTCGACACCACCCCCCGATTCGGCAGTGAGTTGACAGGATCCCACATACATCTATTAAAGGCATTAAAACAAAGAATATAACTCCGCCTTTTCTGGTCCCAAGCCCGGATGAAAAAGGAGGAGGGGGAGCAGTAACAAGCTCACTAAAAAACCTGGGCTCAGCTGGCCCAGCTGATAGTACCCTGTAATGGCTCCTAATCCAGAGATACAGGATGAGCAGCGTTTGTACTCCATGTTAGGAGTGGCTGCACATGGCATCTGTTCCTCATGTCAGAGGCGGCCTTTTCTTTTGGAGCTAAGTCGGCCTGCCACTGAGTAGTGCTCCCAGTCTTAATGACGGCAGACACATTCTACTTCACCCAATCATGATGGTTGTCAACTTTACAAGCTTTATATCGTAATATGATTGAGTGGAGATAAGAAAGAAGAAGAAGAAACAAAGAATATGCTCCAATGGCCCCCGATTCTTGCAAAAGTCCAACCCCACCAACGAGTGCAAGTAACCACATGGGGCTCTGGCACATTTGTAAGTGTAAAGTCGAACTGCTTTTCACATGTGTAGACATGTGGTGCACTTACAGTAAAAGGAGTCGCCTTCTTCTACCCATTATGATTAACATGGCCTGTACCACGAGTACTAGGGATGAGCAAAAAAAAAAAACAAATTATTTTTCTTATTTTCCTATGTGCAGGATGCATAGTTTCAGATCAATAAATGAGCCACACACAACACCAGTTTTGGAGAATTCAAACAAAATGCCACTCTGTTTACCATGGTTTCAGTCAATGGCCCTCATCAGTACAGAGGTGGACTCGATTTTGTAGAAAACTACAAGAAGAGAGTTATGAAACCAGCTGAATCATCAAATATATAGTAATACCTCATTATAAAAATATCAGTTGGAACCAAGATTTTATGTTGTTGTTGAACCAATTAGGAGCCTTAACTTTATATGATGTTATAACCATGTTTTAAGAAAGTTATAGTAATATCCCACAGGATTGAAAATAAGGCAAAGAGTAGAGAAGATCAGGGTGGAAACATTGAAAAATCATTTCCTGATAATAAAACAGAGATTTGTTGGTGGCTTTCTGCTATTTATTAAAAAAAAAAAAAAGAGTCACACCCTAATATTTTTCTACTTTTTTTGCTCCTTTTAAGCACATGTTTATATATATATGGGGTTTTAAATTATATAATAATATAAATATATATATCTGATAATTTAAAAGCCCAGTCATTCTGCCATGTCCCTGCATATGTCCCACCACCTTGTACCCTGTACCGAACTAAATATGCTATGTATAGTATGATGTACCGTGTTAAGAGCCAAATAAAATACGGACTGTATGTCAGACAGACAGAGAAAAACAAGGAGATAATACGATTATAGATATTAATAAACAATAGCAGTTAGGCCTAGAATTAGGAGGAAAGATTTCTATCTCGCATCATTAGCGCTAGGTCAACGACACTTCTATTCCATAGAACTCCAAGACAAAAGACCCTGGAGTTGAATTCGCTAAAAACAACTTTATTTGGGTCAATGCTCCATTCTCACATTTTCTGCTATAACTATCAACGATGGCTTCCCAGTCGTTTGAACCAATCAAGGTGATTATTCATATTCCATGATGTAATGAATAACCAATCAAAGCGTCAATATAGGTCACGTGACACCACCTGATTGGAGAAGCTTTAGTAGCGTCTCCGAGCTACATCCGTACTAGACGTGTCTCTTGGTCCAGCGTAAATCGCGGGGCGTAAGCTCACTCTCCTCCATGCTCTCTGTCTGTCAGGATCGGTTCCCTTGACCAACCTATCCTGTGTCCTCACTCCTGCCATCACGACTGCAAAATCACCCCAATCCAATCCCAAACTTCCAGTTGACAGCACCTTAGCTGTCACAACTACCACAGAGTAAACAGAGAGTCGACAGGATTCGACATATATATATATATATATAGGTAAAAATAAACATTTTAAAATCCAATTGTTGAGGTACAATTTGAATTATGAATTAGTCACATGATTAAAACACCAAATCTAAATTATTAATTTATATGTGAATTTTGGTCTGAAGATGGTAATGATGTCACATAAAATATATTTATTTGGTCTTTGCTTATCATAATTTTAAAATATAATAAATCCCTTTATATATATATATATATATATATACATATATATAAATGGAAGGTTGTGGTTTCAACTCTTAGAGAGGCCTAAGGTCAGAAACTGCAGTTTAAAAAATTAATATTTCAATTGCTTTGATGGGTCTTGATTCTTGCACAAGGCCAACTCAACAAGTGGGTGTAGATAAACAAACGAAGCTCTGGCAACTTGTAAGTGTAAAGTTGAACTCTTTTGAAATGTGTGGAGATGTGAAATATTTATAGTATACATTCATAAACCCCTACACACCATGACAGGTACTCCCCAAAAGTGTTTAATATCATTTAAAAACTATAACTATAAATGAATGTGTTTTTGTGCCAGTAACAGGTTGAGTGCATTCTTTAATCAATAATGTGTACATGTGTGAGGATATTGATTTATAACAAATTCGACTGTATTTATTTTGTTTCATTAGTTTAATAGCATATATGTATAAACATTTTTTTGTTGGTTTTAATTAAAATTAACTCCTTCACACCATTTTTCAATATCAGTCACATTATTTCTCAAGCTTTATAAGCTTGATACCCTAATATGATTGAGTGGAGATAAGAAAGAAGAAGAAGAAGTCACATAACTCCGCCTTTGCTGGTTCCAAGCCCGGATGAAAAAGGAGGAGGGGGAGCAGTAACAAGCTCACTAAAAAACCTGGGCTCAGCTGGCCCGGCTGATAGTACCCTGTAAGGGCTCCTAATCCACGGATACAGGATGAGCAGCATTTGTACTCCATGTTAGGAGCGGCTGCACATGATGTCTGTTCCTCATGTCAGAGGCGACCATTTCTTTTGGAGCTAAGTTGGCCTGCCACTGAGTAGTGCTCCCAGTCTTAATGACAAAGGCAGACACATTATACTTCATCCAGATATGATTGAGTGGAGATAAGAAAGAAGAAGAAGTCACATCATTGAACAAGGAAATAGAACAAGGTGCTGGTAGAAGGAAGAAACAGGATTTGGCTTGTATACAATAGATTCTGCCAAGAGATTAGTTAGTTAGACAGTAGTCTGATGCAGTGTGCATCACCATGCTGAAGGAGAGCAATGAGACAATCTGACAGAGATGCAGTGTGCATCACCATGCTGAAGGAGAGCAATGAGACAATCTGACAGAGATCCAGTATGGTCAACGCAAGGTATACCCATACACACACATATATATATATATATATATTACCATGGTGTTAGTTCTGATCTAATTCAGTTAAACCCATTATCACACATAAAGAATTGTTACCCATTAGTGACATACCTATTTTAAATTTTATGTGTAAAGTGCCTCTGTGAAGTAACAAAGCATCTACACTCACGGACAAAACTAAAGGGAGTTGTACCTTTTAGCATGGGATTTAGATAATAACTCTGAAAGATATTTGATACACAGTGACCTTTATCGAAGATACACAAGATAACCAAGTGTAAACAAAATTGGCACTGTCTCCTTCAAAAAACAGATGACCGGGGACATCAAAGACTTTCCACTTATATAAGTTTTGTCGCTGTGAGTGTAGCTTTGATTATGAATAAATAGTACTAGTCCATCAAAAGTCTCAAGCTCTACAAGCTTGATACCCTAAGATGATTGATTGAATATAAAGAAGAAAAGTAATAGTCAATTTAGTTTTACGTAAAGATCCCTCCTGATCCAGAAAAGAGATTGCTGCTGTCAGTAATGTGTAAGTCAAGAAGCAGTAGTTATTTCAATGTTTCATATTTACCTTTTATATGTTGGGCATATATAGATTACTTTGAGTCATTAAGTTATTTACAACAATAATAAAATCCATTTACATACATGTGAACATGGGGATCATCTCTGTTATCCTCTAGGTTCACTGACAAGTTTTTCTCAATTTGAAATCATTACACTGATCTTCCTCTCTTTTTTTATCTCAATCTGTAACTGGAAAATTCACCTCAAAACATATTGTTGTGACAACTTGGAAAGAAAAGTGAAGGAAGATCTAGGAGAGGTGGAAAAAATGTTGGAGGTCATATGTGTGTCAGGGGAGGCCGAACATTCATGTTGGGCTGCTTGTGTTTGCTTACTTTATTCTCTGGAATGGGCTATGGCAAATAAAATAGGTAAACATGGATCCCCAGTGATCCCACATGCTTTTCATTTATGGGTATCCTTCATACATGGCAAACTGATTGCGCGATCAGTCCCGGCACCATGGTAACAATAAATTGCCAATGATATTGCCTAATTGAGAGAAAATATATTGTTGTGGGTCAACAAGTAGCCGAACGATAGTACACGTGAGCAATAAAAATTATTTTTATTTTTAAATGAATTACTTTTATCAGAGAAACACAGCACCACAGATATAACGAGGATAAATTGCATTTGACCATTGACCACCGTTCCACTGCAATGTGTTAAATACAATGTGCCAATTATAAATTAATCTTTGTCCTGTTTGGATTTCGACCCGGTGATTTAGAATGTACAGCTACAGCTCCATCCATTCCTACAACCGGCTCGGGAGACCCCAAACATCATGACCTTCCTGAACTGGACCACGAGCCCAGCAGTGCACCAAATAAACCACCTGAGTATGCCCGCCCTTGTCTCATCAATATTCTCCAAGTTATATTTTCTTCTTTGGTGAACCTGTTATATCATTTAAAGAAATATTTGATAATACTGTAAAATATTATATACATATGTCATATACAATTTTTAAAGAGAGGGAGAGAGAAAGATAACAACATAATACTGTGATATTACCTTTTCTGCTCTTGTCCTAACTTGTACAACCTTCTGTCTTTCCAAGTCCCTTTCTTCCGTGAGTTTTGCAATGTGAGCTTCTTTTTCCTTGAGATCCTCCTGCGCAGATAGAATTTGACATATTTAACCTTCTATATTATGATAAGGCACAATTTGGATTATAGATTATAAACACAGGTAATAAGACCAAATCCAAATAAATAAATATTGTGTCATTTTGATAACAACGCTGTTACTGAAACCTCACACACTATTTATTTATTTGGATTTGGTCTTATTACCTTGTGTTTATAATCTTCTATATAACAAATACATAGTTAAACCATTCATAAGAGACCTCATTGGAGGTTGAATTTTGTTATTTATAATTTTATAGAAAGATGTAACTCATCAGGTGTTTTTTCGCTCATGGAAAGTTTATACTGAATATTCAAAAATGGGTGTTACAATTGTTATAAATTCTTATAAGGCACAATTTGGATTAGAGATTAGAACTACAAGATAAGACCAAATCTATATTAAATCTATAATATATTTGTTCTTATTACCCCCCTTATATATTCTTGTTTAAAAAAGTGTTATTTTAGGTTTTAAATATTTATTCAGGTATTTTTTTTTTATATCCAATATATGCCTCTTTACATGAAAATAAAATTAAGGACTGCTATATTTTCAAAATGTTTATAAATCCATCTCCTAATGAGAGAGAGAGAGAAACAGCTAAACTTTGCAAAGATAGCTGCTTCAATCTATCGGACTAGATCTCAGCTGGGCATTTTTTATTCCAAAAGAACCCATTTCACTTTACTAATTCTGAAAAGCTAAACATGGTTTTGGGCTGTTGGCCCATTTCAGCATAGTGCAGGCTGTTCTTCAATGAACAAAATAGATCGCCATGAAGTTTCTTAATATATCATCAATGAAATCACTTTATATTATTTAGCTATAGAATGAAGATGATAACCATGAACAAAAATAACTTTCTATTTAAATGTTGGGGGGAACACAGTGCATTTAATCTCTATCATTCCTGTATATTGTACACAGATTTGAATCTATAACAGCATTGCTACTATGATCAGACAAAATACTCCTGATGATGGTTACAACGCTGTTACTGGAAGCTCACAAACTTTTCAATAATTTGGATTTTGTCTTTTTACCAATAGTTCTACTATATAATCTGGGGGGTCGGTGGAAGGATGGTCTAAACCGTTGGTTTTCGATTGCTACGACCCGGGTTCGATTCCCGCATTGGGCACTTTTTCTGATTAAAAAAAAAAAAAAGCTCCAATGGCCCCCAATTCTTGCAAAGGTCCAACCCAACCAGCGAGTGCAAGTAACCAAACGGGGCTCTGGCACATTTGTAAGTGCAAAGTCGAACTGCTTTTCACATGTGTAGACATGTGGTGCACTTACTGGAAAAAGGAGTCGCCTAATTCTACCCACCATGATTATCATGGCCTGTACCACGGGTACTAGGGATGAGAAAAAAAACTATATAATCCAAATTGTACCTCATTGTTAATCTGTTTCAAATATTATCATCTATTTAAATTATTTTTCTAAGATAATTTTATAACATACCGATAAAGCAAGTTTGTATAGAGAAATTCTTGAATGGAATTTTTTTTAGTAAAGAAGTCAGGGTCATTCATTAGCTGGTGTCATTCATTATGAATACTATTACTACTACTACTAAGAGTAATAATAATATTCATCATAATAAATAACATTTGTTAAAACAATATTCATTAGGAAAACATCCACTTGGTCAGAACCTGAGCGTCATTCAGTTAGTTTATTATAAATGCACACTATATAAATTAATGAATATATGTAAATTTTGCCGGGAGGATATTGATCTATAAAATAAAGGCCACCTCTTCCATCAAAATAGATGTCAAAGCTAGATGCTATCTATTGACTGTCACCTCAAACTAGCAACCTCGGGTCGGTGACAAAGCCACAACAACAGCTTTGGTAAATTGAAAGGCATTCACCTGAAGGTGATGGTTTTGGGCTAATAGTCCTCTTCAGCTCAGGGTGAACTTTATTCCATGTAATCCACAAGGGATCTATTGGAATCTTCACTATCTTCCAAAAAGGTGTTTAGCTGGCAAAGCATGGCTAGGTCAAATCTATGGCCAAAATATAAATAGAAATTTTTTGCCAGGAGGATACTGATTTATAAAAGCAAATGTCGCCTCTCCCGTCAAAATATACATTAAAGCTAGATGCCATCTAATATGGTGTATATATATACAGTTAAACTTGTTTATAGCGCCCCCTCTTGTGACTCACTAAAATAGGGTGCTATAGAGAGGGAGGTGCTATTTAGAGGGGGTGCTATTTAGAGGGGGTGCTATAGACAGGTTTAACTGTATATATATATATATTATATCTGAATATATATATATATATATCAACAAGGTTAGCAATTCATATGCAAACTTTACCTTTATTCTTCCATTGGAAATTGATGTGGCTTTAGTTGATGTTTTCTAAGCAAAAAAAAGTATAAAAAAATTAGCCATGCAATTTTTTTTTTTAAAGCATAATTGTATAACAATAGGCCTGAAAACCATCATGCATGAATATATGTGAAAATGGGCAAATTATAATTTTTACTTGCAATGAAGACACAAAATAATTAAAAGGTGTTCTCAATATTCTACATAAACAAAATAAAGATTGAAAAAAAGCTAAATTTTGAGTTTAAAATTGCTGATAAATATCTATATTGGTGAATGAATTTTATCATTTAAGCATTAATAGAAAAAAATGTTAGCTATCCTAGAGGATTGTTCCAAACTTAAAAAGTCAATAGGAGTTATTCTTGAGGTCCTTTGACCCAATAAAATCTCGAAAAATATAAATACACCTATCCCCCGATTTACACGGTAGATACGTTCCTGAGAAAAACGTGTAAATCGGGGGATAGGTGTACACAGAAATAAAAATAAAATGCATTGACAGGTTAAAATATGTAGTCAGCACATAAGCTCGGGATTCCTCGTGAGATGTGTACACAGTGCATGTGTTCAATCACAGTAGCATTTAGTATAGTGCGATAAAAACAAAAAAACTTATTTGGAAAACCGTGTAAAAGCGAAAACGTGTAAAACAAGTACCGTGTAAATCGGGGGATAGGTGTATTAAACTTAAAGAAATAAATAATATTTGATTATTAGCTATATATATGTGGTGTAAAAGCAAAATTAAGTGCCAGGGCCATGCAAACAAGTCTTAAATTAGAACCTCATATAAATGATTCCTCCAAAAACATAAGATATTCTAGTGTTTAACCTAGAGGTAGTATTTCATTTGATTTGTGATCAGAACAAGTTGTTTTTTTTCCTTTACCAAAAGGAGGTGATTTTTCACGGAGGAGGTTTTAAATACTTTTTTTTTATGAATATTTTATTACTAATTCAGTATATCATTATTTTTTTTTGCTTTAACTTCAGAAACATGGAGAATCTGAAATACTTATAAAATAAACAGGTGTTGTATATTCTTTGATGGGAATTTTAGTGTATAAGTAAATTAATATTTTAAAAAAAAAGCAAAAATGTATATTACATTCATTAAAGTTAGCTTCAAAATATTTAAAAAGCTTATTATTTAAAATTTTTTCAACAATACCTTTTGATGTTGTGAAAGCAACAGCATGAAATGCTCAGAAAATGGCTTGCATTAATTTCCTCAAAACTTTGACATTTTGACTATATATTATAAAATAATCTCCACTTTTTAAATATTATATATTTAAAAAGGTTTTAGCATGCTGATAATTATAATATCATTTCTATTTTTTGAAGATCCACAAAAGAAAAGCCTTTCTCATTATTTAGTAATCGTTTGAAACTTACTTGTAAAGAATTGATTCCCAGTTTGATGCGGTTTCTTGATATGCTTGAGGTAGAGCTGATTGAGCTATTCAGAGATTCAGCACTTCCAGAACCAACTCTGTGTTGAGCAGAAAGTGGCTCAGATAAATTTGGTGAAATGCTTGTCTTGGCCATTGCTTTTGACACTTTATAAATAGGTGCAAACAGCCCGTATTTTGGTTCACATGTGAAATATCTGCACAAAAAAACAACACATAAAATTACCTACCTGTTTTATTTCTCCACATTAAACATATATCCTGTAGTCCTAGAAACATAAGGTGACAAGACCAAACCAAATAAAATTGTGTGACATTTCAGTAAAGTGGTTACTATCACTGTTAACAAAACATCACACACAGATTCAGTACTTTTGTCTGAAGATGGTAACAACGCTGTTACCGAAACGCCACACACTATTTATTTATTTGGATTTGGTCTTATTACCTTGTGTTTATCACACAAAATGTATTCATTTTTATTTGGTCTTATCATTTTATTCTTCTAATCCATAAACCAAATTTTACTTTTCATCCTGTAGTCCTTTTAATTGATTATCCCGTCTCTGGCATGATTGGCATGTGGACTGTTTGGTAGAACAATCACATGGTGGTCATAATTGAGCTGATTATAATTAACTATGTACAGAGTATTGACTTGTAATTGAAGTAAATAAAATACAGTAGAGAACCTCCCAGGAGAGATCATAGCCTAAAAATAACATAGATAACACATTGTAAGAACAACATTTTAAAATTATCCTGCATGTGTTTCTTTTGAACGAAAAATCAATATTTATTTTAAGGAGAAATAACGATAATTTCTAACCTTAAGAATGAAGTATGAAAGGATGAATTGTGAAGAGTAATGATAAATGGAAAATAAAGTGTCCAGGGATGGGAAATCCCTTTTTTTCAATTTTTCGTTCAAAAGAAACACATGCGAGATAATTCTCAAAAGTCGTTCTACAATCATGAGCCACATTATATTGTATAATAGATAACACATACATCCTGGTCTCTCTATGAAATGATCTCTCTTTGGGCTATTTTACTTCTAGTCAGTTTTGGTTTTCAAAAGTCATTGCACTCTTTTGACATCCAGTGTGCTATAAGAATCTACAATGTGTAGATAGGGTGACAAATATAGAAGTTTGAAGAGGACTTAATGGAGAGTATAGCCTTCTGAATAAATAAACAAAAGGGAAATGGAAGTGAGCGGGATACATACACTTTGAGGATCATTAGTGGTGATCACTTTTTGGCCATATGATGGATGTATTTGAAGAAAAAAAGGAGAGGTAGACCAAGGAAAGATTGGTTCAATCATTCATTAGCATGGTCTGTAATTTTAGAGGATATAAAGTGGTGAAGAGAGAATTGCTCATAATAGGGTGAAATGGCATTTAATAATGGTCCACCTCCATATTGGAAAAGGCACTACAAGCTGATCAAGTTTATTACTTATTATAATAAAAGAAAATAAGACCTAATCCAAATAATTTATTAGTGTGTGACGTTTCGGCAACAACATTGTCACCATCATCAGACAAAAGAGTAAAAAAAAAAAAATTATTTCCTTTTTTTTTTTTTACTTGATGATGGTGACAATGTTGCTGAAACGTCACACACTAATAAATTATTTGGATTAGGTCTTATTTTCTTTTATTATAATCTATAATCCAAATTGTGTTTTATCATTACTTATTAGAAGTTTTACTGCTCCTTTCATGAAAATACTAAAGCTTCAAAACATAATAGAATACATTCGTATATTACCCTTTTTTTATAAATTCTCATAAAAAAATATTGGATAATAATTTGGTGGAGTAGTTGTTGTTGTGTCCAGGGTCATGATGGGTAGTTTTCGGATACAAAGGTTTTGTTATTATTATCACAAAACACACATTACCCACTATGATATTCATTGTGCATTTGGGGTTGTGACTGCCTTTACTGTAAGTGCCCAACATGCCTACATTTGTAGAATGCAATATGACTTTTCACTTACAAGGTGCCAGAGCCTCATTTGGCTACATAACTCACTGATGGGGTTTGAATCAAAGTCATTTTTTAAAAACAAAAACTGTTCTCAATATGATTTGATACAAAGTCCTGGTTGTAGTAAATCAACAGTACATATACCATCGTGCTATCAGACCTATTTTTACATAGATACATGGGTAGCTTCAGGGAAAGATTTAGCAAGGACATATTTAAAAGCACTAATTTTATTCATACAAATATCAAACTTACCTTTTGCCAGCTACTGAGCCATCATTCTTTCCAGTTGGCTCCTCAAGTTCTATACCAGCCCAATCTCCAACAGCAAATTCTGTAGGCCCCAGATAACGGATAACTCCCACTTTGGAACCAGATGTAGATTGAACACAAACTCTTTCATTGATATTGAGCCGGTTTCCTGATATGCGGGGAGATGGGTGTTTAGCTGCAGTAGTTGCAGTGGAAATCGGTTCCTTGGTTAGTTTTGATGTTTTGGTGAAGATTCCATGCTGTGGCTTGCACTGGAAGTACTCAATGCCATCCACAATGCCATTGTTCTTGCCCACAGGCTGCTCCAGCTCAACTCCAGCCCAGTCCCCAGTGGCAAATTGGGTCGATCCAAGGTAGCGAACGATACCAGGTTTAATTCCATTGACCCAAACCTTTTCTCCAACTGAAAAGACTTCTGCACACACAAAAACATAAAAATTAAAGTAATTCGAATTAACTCTTTCTATGTGCTGTATTAACCAATAAATAATAGAGCCCTATGGAAAAATAAGCTGAAAATACTAATTGTAAAATATTTGTGTCTGACACTTTTTGTTACATTTAACAAACTTTTTTTTTTTCACAAGAAGCAGTTGCTAACTGCCCACAATGATGGCTTGTACCACATGTACTAAGGATAATAATAATAATAATAAACGATATTTATTACATTAATTGTTGCATGGGTAAACCTTCCTCATAGGATAGGTACAATAGACTCTCTTTACAGTATGCATATCGGTTATAAATTTTTTTAATTTTTCATTTTTTTTAAATCTTCTAGAAGCTATTAACAAATAATTGCAGAGAGGTATATAGAGGTAACCTTGGAGTGCACAACACAAACTATCCAGAAGGTTCTTTAAAAAAAAAAAGTTTATAAAGCAGAGTTAATTTTGAAAAAACAAATCTATTGTTGCTATCTACGTAGATTCTTGGTGACTGCTTTTACTGTGCAAAACATGTCTACACATGTGAAAAGCAGTTCGACTTTTTCACTTACAAATGTGCCAGAACCCCGTTTTGTTACTTTCACTCGCTGGTGGGGCTGAACTTTTGAAAAGGTCGGGGGGTCATTGGAGCTTTATTTGAGCGTTTAATTATTAAAAAAAAAAAAAAATAGTGTCCAATGCGGGATTCGATCGCGGGTCGTAGCGGTTGAAAACCAACGGTTTAGACCAGTCGTAAACCGACCTCCTACAGATAGATTCTATTTGTGATATTTCCCTTAATAGGTGAGAAGAGAACAAAACACAAAATAGCAAAAATTTTACTATATTTAAGAAAAAAACATTCTCAGATAATAACATTGAATAAACTACAACTTTCTAAGTACAGTAATCCCTCGTTATCACGAACTCGGATTATACGAACTCTCGGTTTGCGCGAACCGTTTCTTTTCCCCCGTTAATTTTCAATGCTTTCCAAAGAGATTTTGCCGGTTAAGACGAAATATTCGGTTATGACGAAATACGAATTAAATTTAGCCCCCAACAGAACTAATCAATCGGTTTAAAACGAATTCTAATATGTTTTTAAAGGCGAGTTATAAGTAAAACAATAAACTATTAAAACAACAAAAACGCCGTTGATATCAAGTATTGACTCTCTTTGTCTTTTGTGTAAACATTCGTCCTTTGTTTGTTATGATGACTCATTTTCTATGAAACCATCCCCTTGGGGTCGTTCCATGTACTCAATCAGTGGAAAATTTCGACTCTATTGTGCCAGTATTGCTGTTTTTTCTCGACTGATAAATGTAGGGGCCATGGTGAAAATAAGAAGGGAGTGTCTGAAACAGTGCCCAATCAAATACCACCAAAAAACTATAACATACTTTCTGAAGCCTGCAGAGAAAACCCAGATATAGGATACTCTATGCATACTGCATATGCTGCATACACATAAACATTGTATGTACCAAGTATATTATGTAAGTTGTTTCTTTTGTTGTTCTTTTTTATTTGTGTTTTAAAATAAACTTATATTTTCATGTTATTGCCTTACATTGTGATTATATTATCCATATTGTCTTTTTAAAAAAAAATACTTTATGTACATACATATACATAATTGTTGTTCCTTAAAATTATAAAATATTTTCATTAATATTGTTTTCAAATAAATTTATTCGTTATTCCTCAGAAATGTAGTTTTCTTACTCATCAGTAGTACATAAGTACAACCCCGGATACCACGAATTCAATTCGTCTAATACGAATTCGGTTTATACGAATTCGGTATATATTCTTTTAAGACGAAAAGGGTATTTCGTTCTCCCGTTGAGTTCGTCTTAACGAGGGATTACTGTATTTCATAAAAATACCTATGATGTATTTTTGGTCATTTATATACACAATTTATATACCGACATTTCGGTAACAGTTACTGAATAAGTACTGAATCATTCAGTACTTTTGTCTGAAGATGGTAACAACGCTGTTACCGAAACGTCACACACTATTTATTTATTTGGATTTGGTCTTATTACCTTGTGTTTATAATCTATAATCCAATTTGTGCCTTATCATGGTCATTTATATATTATATAACAAATGTCCACTAAGATATCCTTAGAAAGATTATAAAATAAGGAATTAATTTAATGTGTGGTTACATACATATATTACGTGTAAATAATATTTTCCTGAAATTGACGAACAATTTTGTATAAATGAATATCCATCACACAATAACGTAACATTACTAGACATATATGCAAAATTGTCTTCTGCTCTCCACCGCGCGAGCGGGTATCAAGATATTTTTGATTTAAATTATATATGTAGTAATATTTAAGTACACATTTCTAGAATCGTAGGAGCATATCTCTCTTGTTTTGATCCATTAACAACTTCTGTACAGATTTTAGAAAAATACTTTTGAATATATAATTTTGTGTATATTTCTTTAAATAGATGTGTGTATTATTGGACTCAGCAATGTTGTTTAGTTCAGATTTTTTTTCAGGTTTGCTACCTCTATCTGGTATGTTAGGCTTTGTATAATTTTCTACTTATGCAAATATATTAATAACTATAAATATGCCATTTTGTGTCAATAAATAAATATATGTTAATATAAGATTTGTCTTGATTTTAAATGTAAACATATATTCTAACAGGTATATCGATCTACGGAGGTAAGAGAGAGAGAGAGAGAGAGAGAATATTTTGATATAAATTTAAATAAAATCATCTCTAGTTATTTGAAAACCCATTCACTGTATTCAAAAGAAAATGCAGAATATATAAGAAATTCAGTCTAATACAAAATAAAACATGTCGGTGGACGAGTGGGTAACACCCTCGATTCCCGATAGTCATGAACCGGGACCGAATCCCGCGTTAACATTTTGTTTAATATGTGAATTCACATATTATTCATTGTTGCAAATATCATAAACTAGGTTGCTCTTTTTGAGCGGTACCTAATAAAGTGATTTTGGAACGAAGTCTAATTCAACAGTAGAGCGGTCTGGAAATTAAAATGGCGAAACCGTTTAGAGGGTTCACCACTGTAAGAGAATTCATTGCAGTATAAAAGCGGTATAAATAGCTTTTAAATGTATATATTTAAAAATAAAAGTAGCGCTAAAACGATTTCTAATCCCCATATATGTAGTAGTAAGAGCTGAAACCTCCTAAATTGCTTAGACTCTGCACATTGGTTAGTAATCCCACAAGTTGATAGGAACAATAAACTATTTTTAGTATGCGTGTCACTTTTAAATGTAACGTCGCACTTCTTTAGTTCAGCTCTAGGAGCTATTAATAACTAGCCGATGAAAGGTTAGCTATTTGACAATTAGGAGCGTGACCCCCGAGATCAATTGTGAGGTACCAGCCTGGGGCTGTAAGGGGAGAATTGTAAGGCAGAAATTCAGGAAGAGGAAAGGTATTCTAGGAAGTTATCAGGAAAAAGAAATTGCTTGAAGTTAAATATAATAGATAAGGGGGGAGAAATAATACATGGATGGACAGGAGGTACCCGACAAATGGTGGAATTTCACATTGTCATATATCAGTCAGATTATAAGGATGAGAGGAAGAAAATTCGCGACCTGGATCTCAAATTTAAGTTGGTCTATCACGATCTCTACTAGTCACATTGTCTGTATGGCATCGAAGAGTATAACTGGTGGGCTATAGGTTTGGGGAGTAGATATATCGTGAGAGAACATGGAGACTTCTGTGCAGGAGACACTTTGATGCACGTTAAATTTAGACAAGCAATTTCTACCTTACGTTAGACTTAAGGTACACTTACCAATGTTTGAATTTGGAAAAAAAATATAGGAGAACTAGTATAAATGTATAACATTTTAAAAATTTAATTTATATATACAGTAGAACCTCCCTGTAAAGGACACCTAATTACAGAGCCAAAGTGATGTGTCCTCTTACCGGAGAGTTGCTAAATTGTAAAAATGGTAATTTTGCAAAAGAAAACTGTCCTTTGTGGAGAGGTGCCCGCTAGCGGGATGTCCGCTAAAGGGAAATTCTACTGTATATATTAAATAATACTAATATATTTTATTAGCCAAGGTTTCTGAAGCGTACATGCCTCCAACTAACCAGGTTATCTGTCATATATACCTTAATCCGTTTGGTTCTATCTATAATGGAGCGGTAAAAGTCCGGGTCATTAGGTGGCACAAAGAACTCATTTCTTGGATGGTTTTCTTTGCAATTAGGAAACAGTTGAATTAAAAAAAAGAAATATTGCGACTACCGGCAAAACTAGCGAAATATGTAGTTGGTGCATGATAAAATTCACACTGAAATTAGATAAACAAGGCTCACATCACAGGAGAAACTACAAAGGATGAGAATCGACAGTTTCGTATTGTTTAAAGGTAACGCATCAGTCGACTCAATTATTTAAATCACTATCCTATCACGAGATAGCTCATTCTGAAGAATGCGACGTATTCCATCATATCCTTGTTACGTTATTTTTCTTTTTATTCGCTTTAATTAAATCTTTAAACGGATTGTGTGCGTCAAAATAGTCTTTTAACAGAGAATTCGTATGTGTCAATTGAGCCATAATGCTGCTGAGGAAACATGGAACATTTGCTATGCGAAAGGATCCTTGAACCATAACACCACAACCAGGTGTTTCAAGAAATTTCGTTTAGGTGACAGGAATCTTGAAGAAACCCCAAAGATATGTAGGCCGCGAACCATAATGACGCCCTGTGCCGAGCTGTGGAGACAAATCCGACAACCAGCACTCGGAGACTATCAGACGAGGTGAGGGCATTGTAAACTACAAAATATATAAGGTAAAATCTATACAGGGTGTTTTGCGCTCCATTAACTTGGGTTATGAATAGCTATCTATAGCTGTACATTATCAGGACGCGAGTAAAAGCGCTTTGCAATAGTCCATACTAGAGAGCTGGACTTCCCGGGTAGTTGGCGTTCTGCGCTCCAGGAACCTGGGTTATAAATATATCTCTCTATTTATATAGTTTGTTTTGGAAATGTAAATTATTTTCAGCGCTTATATGCTTCTTTTTAAATGAAACAGAAAAATTCTACTGCCCTTACTGCAAAGATGGGAGAGCCTGGCTCATCAGTGAACCCTCCCAGCGGTTTCGCCAGCTTAATCTACCATACCGCTCTAATATTGTAATGAATTGCTTAGCCTTTATATCCAGTACAGTTTGTTTTGATAACAGTATATTACTTCTATTATAAAACTAGCTTAATGACCCAGCACGGGTTTTCATCGAGTGAATTTACAATAAATATTGTTTTCGTAAAGCTAGAGGCTGCCTGGCCGGCATTCATAGTTCTTCAGATTAAAGATACTTCGGCCAGTAAATCTTTTTTATTATCTCGACGTTTCGACAAAAAAAAAAAAAAAAAAAAAAAAACGTCGAGGTAATAAAAAGATTTACTGGCCGAAATAGCTTTAATTTGAAGAAATATTGTTTTGTTTTGCTTTATAAGAATGAAGCAAACGTTCTTTACTGTCCTTACTGCGATAAAAAATATATATATATTGGGGGGGGGGGGGGGGCTTGGGTCATCAGTGAGGAATCCTCCCAACGGTTTCGCCTATTAATACACCAGACCGCTTTTAGAGTTCTAATACTGTATCGTGGGAATCGTCCAATAAAATGGATTAAATTGAGGAAACCACTGGGAGGGCTCTTCACTAATCAACCAACCCTTTCCAATATTTTTCACCGCAGTTAAGGACAAAAGAAAGTTTGTTTCATTTGGTTTTAAAAGAAACATTCTTGGTTTATGGTTTTATTTCTTAAAAATAGATGGCGCGTTGTCTTATGTTTAAATATTGTCTTAACATATGTTAATTATAATAATTATATTCTTACTATGTGAAGGACCCAAGCAATGCCCGGGTTTTCATCGAGTGCATTTTACCAGAGAATACAAATAGAATAAAGAGCTATTTTCCCCCAAACCAAATTTAAAATGAGCAAATTAAAGTTAAGCTTTGACATGTCATTAGTACCTACGATAGGAGGTTTCGCCCTATATAAATTAACAGCCAACCAGACTCGGTTTTACTTTTATATTTATAAATGGATGGATGGATGAATTATTTATATTTATAACCCAGGACCCTGGAGCGCAGAGCGCCAACTACCTGGGGAGATACCTATTGTAATACAAGTGTGTAATACAAGCATACAAGTAATACAAGCATGGTACAAGGTAATAACTAGGCAAATATTTATGATGAAAATCTAACAACAGAGTATTTACAATAATTATTCAGTGACATTATTAAAGCGGACTGGTATGTAAACCGGCAAAACCTCTGGGAAAGGATGACGAACAAGGCCTTCCCAGTATTGTCAATCGCAGTAAGGACAGTATAAGTTGTTATATTTTTTTATTTTTAATTGAGCAGATTTTTTTTATTTTATACAGTGGCGCGTCAATGTCTTATATGTGTGTGTGTGCTTGCTTTAAAATACACTCTATAAAAAAATCGACGCACCAAGAATGAGTTGTCCTATTTATGCAAAGCAAGAGCTCCAGCACATCTGAACTGCGCATCCACCACGAGTATTCTAGACTGAATATTCGACGCGGCACGAGCTGATTTTCAAAGATTTTCGTTTACTTTTTTACACTAACTCTTATTTTAACTCTATCAATACCTCACTAAAAGATTCGTACTCATTACGAACATATGTCAAGAGTTTGAAAGAGGTCGTGCCATTGGATTGAAAGAGGTTAAATCAACTAATCGCGCGACATGTGTGTCGAAGTGATGCGGCTCTTAGACTATGTTGGCAAGAGTGGGTCAACAACGAAATAATGCAACGTCAGGACGGCAGCGGTCGCACAAGGGACACAACAGAAGGGGAGGACATTGCGATTGTCAGAACGGCTGTCGCAGCACATGACTCGACGTTATATACCGTCCAACGTTGACAAGTGTCCAAAATGGTTATCTACAGACGAATGAGAGAGCGGAATGTAAGAGCTCTCCGACCGTTACGATGGCTATCCCTCACACAAGTACACCGACAAGTACGACTACAGTGGTGTCGAGAGCGATCAACTTGGAACTGCGCTGACTGGGGACGTATAGTCTTTAGTGACGAGTCCCGTTTTTTACTGTGTCCTGACAACCGTCTCAAACGTGTCTGGAGACGTCCTGGGCAGCATGTGGATTCTG